>JAVJAQ010002186.1:391408-991408 GCA_032362365.1 Zygogramma bicolorata | reverse complement strand
TGAACCTGATAGAACTGAGTACTAAGAACTACATAACAATGTAATTCCATCACAAAAATTATCAGCGCCCAACGAAGTGGGCACAAGGCAGCTAGTATCATTGTATATTTTCTTTCTGCAAATTCCTGCGCTGCTGATCTGATGACTATGGTCTCTTCATCCTATCGTTGTGAGCATGAAGACTTGTCGGTTTTAACTCTTTCAGAGGTTATTCTTCAACAGCAGCAAAACTTTGGAGTCTTTGCTAAGATAAGTGTCTTCTCGAGGACCGCACTTTCAAATATTCAGAGTGAAGGCTAATTTGTAGATTCCCCTCAATTGTTTCACGTGATGTGTTGTTAGGGTCACAGTGTATCAACCAGAAGATGAAAAAATTAGCGATGGGTATCATAACGTGTTCTGGCGACTAACGAAAAATGCAGCACGGGACTAAATTTCAAGGATACCGTTTGTTGGGCAATCATGCATACAGGTACAGGAAACCTGATTATATGATTTGACGTATCATTAACTCCGTTGCTCATCAAGTCATTGTTGTTCACTTCGAACAATAGTTGTTGCAATTAGTTCTGTATAAAATCATTGTAATTTTCCTATTTTGCGACTCGGCTGTCTGAATTGGCAAACTGCAGAAAAAACATGCATGTCTGATGTTGTTTTGATTATACATCAGTGGTATCATTGCACAATAGTTTTCACTTACTGCTTGTAATATAATCTATTGAGTTGGTCATGTACCAGGAAAGAGTATGTTTGAATCAAAATACGTACCGTTAAACCTATCAATTGAGAAGTTAATCATAGTCACTTACTGTTGACAGGCTAATATGAATGAAAAATGAAATAGAATAATGGGTTATGAGAAAAAACAACATGTTTCATGGACAACCCAGTTAACAGATTTTTGTTTTGTTCTGTTGAATCTGGCAATCATTTAGAAACGAAAGGAATTCAATCAAAATATAAAATGCCCATATCTGTCCAAAGAAGCTATTATATACAACGTACAATATTTCGTGATTTTGTTATACTATTATTGCAGGAAATCTTGAAAGAAAATGTTGCACAAAGAATGAACGAATTTACATGCATTCTTATCGATCAGTTCTTCTTGAAGAATGATGGAGGAGTGATATCCTCAATATCTTCTGGTAGTTTCTTCTGTATACAGATTCACTCGATAAGGATGTCCTGTAATGTTCAAAGAACACCGCGTGAATCAAGGGACAGGAAATACGATTCAACATCAACCTTGAATTTTTGAATTTAGTAAGCCTCGTGAAAAATATCCCTCAGCAAGACGTCCCAAAGTTCAGCTACTCCATTGAAAAAAAAAAAACTGAGCAAGAGAGGTTCGACAGGTTTCCAAATCCACACTCGTCGGGTCATCCGTGTAGATATTGCCAAGGGTGGAACGATTGATAACAATTCGGAAGAGCATCGACCGTGAAAGTATCTATAGAAGATAGACAAGTCTCCAACCCTTCTACGATATTTCAACGAATTGAGCGAGTTCGTGCCCTAAGAAATAACAAGAAGACGGGTTGCTTTTCTCTGAATATAATCAAGAATTTTCAATGGATGTTCTGGGGTCGAGCACTACTCTAGAGAACTATTCTCTAAGACTGGTCGTATCTGTGCCTTGTAGATTATCAGAAGCTGACGAGAAGTGAAGTATTTCTTCGCACGAAATCTAAGCTTCTGAGAAGCACGCTCAGCGATCTAATATCTCTAAAGCCCTTCTGTGTTTTTCTTTTGAAACAGAAACAAACTGACCGCCAGAACTAAACCCTGTGGATCAGACAGATATCATTTGTAGGACATTTCCACAAAAATATGCATTCGTTTGCAAAAAAAACATTGAAAAGAATAACATTTCATTCTAGAAACCAGACAAGCTTGTTCTCATCAGAGAAGAATATCTCATGAGCTCATTGAGCTAACTGCTCTGAATAAACCAAATATTTCTACACGAGTAAAGAAAAGTATGTCGAAAAATGCATTCGTCAGAATAACATTTCATTCTCAACCGTCCATGAAATATTTATACATACCCCAAATAGCACAGGTACGTCCAGTGGACGCACTGCATATGTACGGTGAGGATGTATTGTACGTATTTGGGACGTACTTTCGTCTCCGACAGACGTACATAAGACCTCCCTGGGACTTACCGTTTCCGCATAGTCGGTAATCCCAGGTACGTACTTTTCTAGTCCACACAGGACCTGAAATGTACAGAAAGGGGAACTGTTTGTGACATTCCGAAAACGTACATTTTCCATTCTGTATGCGCTATCCCAAGTAGAACAAACATATTTGACCAATATTGGTTCAATATTACGGGAATATTAACCTTATATTGTAGATATCAATAGTGGCCACAAAAAAATGTGAACATTCGGCGATATTAGATCAATATTCAAAAACAATGTAATGATATATCGTTTGATATCATTTAATGAATCTAAGTTTTCATATTCGGGATTATTCATTTTTTTTTACCAAATAGTCAAGTATTAAATTTTACACATTTTACTCATTCACGTGTACTAACCATCTAACCGAATACTTACCTGGAAAAAGACCTGGCTGCTGCAGGGCTTGAACTCTCGACCTTTACTATGGAGATATTATTGTCGACCACTGTTACGCTCTACGGCACGGAGAGACTTGTTTTTGACAAGGAGTTGGGTGCTATAGATGTGATGACTTCAAGTTAGTTTTGTTCGAGATAATATTAAAATTTTAGAAAGTTCAGTAACAATGAAAATATATTCGAAAAAACACTAAAGGATCACTGTCTCATGTGATGGCGGTTTTGGAATATCAAACTTGCTGTGCAAAAATTCTGTATGTAATTTTCTGGTATTTAAATTCACCACATGTCGATGTTTCAATTTTTCCAAATTTTTTTAGGAATAATTCACCATGAATATTGCATTACCAATATTGATATATGTTTGAATACACAAAGTGATCACTCTCAAAATCCCAATTCCCCTTGAACCGAAAGGGACCCAATACGTACGTACTCGGGAGTTCCAAACAGTATGTACATACTAACCGAAATGTAGAAAATGAAAGGAACCCAATCCGTACGTACTTGGGAGGTCCAAACAGTATGTACAAAAGAGTACGTCAACGAGACGTCCAGATAGTATGTACATAGGCTTTCCAAAAATGTACGTCATTACTATGTCCCGCAAACGTTTCGAAAGATACGTATCTGAAAGGGACTCAATATGTACGCACCTGGAAGGTCCAAATAGTTCGTACATAGTTCTTCCAAACATGTACGTAAATGATACGTCTGAGCAGTACGTACATGGGATTCACAAAAAAATACGTCATTGGTATGTCCCTAATTCATTCCGAAAAGTACATACCTGAAGAGGAGTTAATGTAAACGTATCAGGGACACTTAATAAAGAACGTACATAGTACTTCCGAGCATGTACGTTTTTATTACATTCCGATTGGAACGGGACCAAGTATGTACCTACATGGGACGTCTAACCAGTACATACATGGTACATCCGGTAATGTACGTTCTTCGAATGTCTCCTATACGTCCCGGGACGTATCGACGTTACTGGGACATAAATGGTTCGTCTTCAGGACGTCGTGTGCTATTTGGGACACCAACAGAGCCACATATTGAAAGTTTCTTTTTTTATAGAAGTTTTGCATTTTTTGCATTGAATTGACGATAGAAAGTCAAAAATCATCTCCCCAAATTTTCCTTCTGTCCAAAAAAAGTAATCATTTGCTCCAAAAAAAGCGTGTTCGGAACCTCCGAAAGCAATTTTATTTCTCAGGAATTCCAGCTTCGAGGAGACACTAACAACAAAATACACGAGTGGGTGCGTTGTCAGATAACAACCTGAATTATAAACAGTGCCTTGACCTGGTCACCTTCTCTCACCTCACCTGTGGCGAGTTTGGAATTGTTTTTTGTTTCGCACAACGAACTGAAGTCCTTTCAGGCCTCCTGCGTTATTAGGCTAGTCGTCGGAGGAGATTGTTGGAATCAAGATGAATAAAAACCCTGGTGCATTGACGATATGCTTCTGTTCAGCCAATTCCTCTCGACCTGAGAAATCACAGAGTAAACTTACATTTTTTGATGGTAGGTGGTGTTGAGGTGGTGATACAAATGCGATTTTCTAAGGGTACATTTTTATTGAGGCGGCAGCTTACGAGTGATTTTCGATACCGGCGGTCTCACTGGATAAACTCTTGCCGGATCTTTCGTTCACCAATAGAATTATCAGTATACAAAATACGTTAGGTCAAGTTCGTCTAATGAAAAGCTATGAATTTTTTTGAAATGTTTGACAGTTCGATTTGAATTTGAATGCATTTGAGAGTTCCTTTAATATTCAAAATCTTGTACCTAGTTCTTGTTTCTTTTCACGTTTTTCTTGTTTATATTCTTTTGAATTGTTTATCGTTGCTGTTCTTGTATTTGTTTGATTTTATAGTGATAGATTTATTATGAACTGATTTACAAAGCTCAAAATAAAACGCTCGTGTAACGTGTAGGTATTACTTATCCCTCATATCATCGGCTCGTATTCACATTAAAATTGCATTTTTTTCACACTATGGAGAAAAAAGTACTCACCTATCTTCGGTTCCTCAGAGAGTAGAAAGATAAGATATCAATACTTTCCAGTTTCACTCACAACTGTTGTTTCGGAAGTTTTAATATCACATCACAATCACTGAGTTTTTTATTTATTTTTCATCAAATTGAAAGCAAAAGGAATACCTAATAATCAGTCAAAATGTGATGACTACATAATTTCTAGCATTTCGCGGAAAAGCAAGAAATTGCATGCAAAACATGAGACTATGAAATAAACATAACCATAACATCTATAAATAATCGAATGGCCGTCGAGCAGACGGATATCATGGCATCACAGATTAAATTAAAAATACGTATGGTGCGCCTCTGCTGGCAAACTCTCGAAAGCATATCTTTAGTTAAAATTGATCAAAATCAAGATAACGAAAAGTCGAGAAAATTTGCTTACAATCTATTAGGTATAAGTCAACACACCAGGGTTTTTATTCATCTTGGTTTGAATGTTTGAAGAGGTGGAGAAATGTTCTGGAATCCATTTTTGGGTTTCCCTCCCCTAGAAATGGAAAGGAAAAAGCTTTAATTTCCTGTAATATGTGTTTTCTGGGCGAATTGGTATATTTGCCTTGATACGTAACTGCAAAATCGAAATGATGCCAAATTGGGTGACTATTTTGTCAGTTATCAGTTACGTATCGTGTTTTCATAGATTCATTTCACAAATAAAACAGTTGTATTCATTCCCTAGGGGACGTTTGGAAAGCTGGTTGATCTGCCTCCTTTTCCAAGCCCATTTTAGAGAATTTTCGGTTATAATTGCACGAGTGCATAAAAATTACCGATAATTTTGCAAGAAAGCGTGATATCTAAGAATTGCAAGTTTATTTTCATATTTTGGCGAAAATCTTTTACAAAATATGAAAATAACCGAATGCAATTTGTATAAGATATCACGCTTGAATGCAGAATTATCTGGTCATTTTTATGCACGAATGTAATCCATTGGAATATTTCATGAATAAAGAAATTCTCAAGGAAATATTATTTTTTGTTCATTTATAATTTCCTCTATAGATTGTATGGAGTACTCAATAAAACGCGAAATGTTTTTCTATTTTTGAAGTCTATCTGACATTCATTTGTGATGTTTACTGACGTCTAGCGATACGGTTTCAAATGTGTTGTTATGGTGACTTGATACAATGCAATTACCGCTTAAGTTTTCGATAATTGCATTGCTCTTGTGGGACATTTTATATATGAGGGAAATATTCGATGGAATTGCAATTTTTGCTACTAAGTGTCAAATTATGACAATGCCATGACTCATATTCATCCATAGTTATATCTAGTGTAGATTTCGATACAACCTACTTCGAATTGAATCTCTCTAGTTCAACTTTCCTTTTCAGGAGGGTCATCTAACATTCATCTATACTCAGTGAATCACTTCAGTTCCGTTTAACAAAATGTAAGTAGCCTCTTTGAGTAATTTTTTGTTGTTTCAATCTGTTCTGTCATAAGCAAGATGATGTTATCCCACTCGACAATGTGTGTATGTATGTATTTGTTGATAATATGTGTTTGGCTCATTTCGACTTATCTCTTTTTCGTCTTCTCAAGTTGTCTTTATGTTCAGCTGTCCTAATTCTTGATGGTCTTGATGTTTCAACTGTATAAACAGTGCCACATACACAGCGGATATTATGAATAATTATTTGAATACTGTTCCGTATTCAAATGTTTGTTTCGAGTTAACAGAGATCTGACTTGTTCTCTGTTTTGAATATTGTTCTTACAATGAATCTCTCACGTATACTTCTGATTTTTTCCGATGAACCTTGGATTTAAGGAATGATCATTTTTATTTGAGAAAGTTGTTGAATAATAGTGTTTGCTGTATAGGAACTTCTTTCGAGAAATTCGTTATAGCGTTTCTTTTGGGTTGAAGTATCGAGCATCGAGATGTCAACATCATTTGTGGACAACATTTCCTATGGCAACATAACTATATTTTCACAAAGTGGAATTTAACAAATCCACTGGCTAAGAATGGCGAGAAGAACTGAAAAACACTTCTTTTTCATATTTTGAGTCGTAGTCCTATTTAAGAGCATCGGATGAGAGAAATAAATTCTAACTTGCATTAACTAGACTGTGAAGGAAGATTGCAATACTGCAGAGAATCTTATGGTGATAAGTTGCCTCGAAGTTGGCTCATTTCCGAAGCTTCTGACAAAGAAAACACAATATTTTTCACAAACTAGCCTGAATAAAAAAGAGATTGGCGCTAAACAAACTTCACTACGATGATTAGTTAACCAGATAGAGCGGGTTTAATCTAGTTTGAGAATTATTTCACATAATTTTTCAGTCAGATGCTTCTGAAACAAGCCAAGAGACAAAATGCAGGAAGTGAACATTCAGCATTATTAGTCAACCATACGTGACTATCATTTAAAAGGATGGATGGTAGATGGCACCAGTGATTTCGTTTTCAAGTCATGTCATGTCTTTTTTTGTCAGACGTCGTAGCTTGAATTGAACATTTTCTTGAATACTCATACAGTACCTGGATGACTGAACCTTGCTCGGTATTCTTTTTCCTTGTTTAGTAAACCGTGATTTTTGAAAATTATATTCAGGTACCAATTACCTACATACTGATAAAATATGAATAATATTTTTTGATTTTTCCGACATAATATGAAAAAATATGAACTGGTTATGTCGTTCGTTGTGGCCAAGCGATCTGAGGCGCGGTTTATACATTTTATTTGGGTATTTTTTTGACCGGCTCGGTGCGATAGGCAATACCTAGTTAGATACGAATTCTGGTAGGTTTGGAAATCTGTATTTATTACACCAACTTACCCGGTAGCAATTTGAGTTTTTCTAAGTTTCCCTGCAGTTGGAATATCAAAATAGCGCTATCGTGAAAATCGGTAAGACGCCCAGAGCGCTCCGACACCCAGAATGATTAGCCGACCCTTGCCTGCACCAGGCTCTTCCTTCTAAGCGCACTCGTAAGAATGTTCAGCAAAGGGAAATATAAAGGTAAAAAAAACAATTCACGAGTGTGACTTTTTACCTGGAAACAAGGATGAAATGACGTTTGCACAAAATTTAACTTAGCTAGATCGATTTATCATCCCCGAAAATCACAGTATACTGAATTTTTTGAAAATCGTTGGAGCCGTTTTCGAGATTCAGATTATATATTTATAAATAAGAATTGCTCGTTTGAATAAAATGATAATACCAGAGGATAGCAATCAATTCAGTAACAAGTGTAATCATTTTTTGGAGTATGTCGTAGATCACTTATATTGTGAAGATTATTTCGATGCCTAAACTTCCATTATTCGGTTGAACTTTTATTGCCAACATTTTTTTGAACCTTCAATACCTTTTTTTCGACAATTCAGTCAAAGTTACATGCAGAAATCTGCTTCTATTCCACCCTTCAGAATGATTCAGAGAAGGAAACGTTGTCGTGCGTTGTCAATTGAACGGAAATATTATAGTGTAGACTGTAGATGGTGCAAAAAAAACCGTTCCAAATATTTTTTACACAGACATTAGCAAACTATAGCATAAATGAACGATGAGATTGAAACCTGTGGTGTTGAAGTTGAAACTCCATCTAGAGATCAATTTCCCAAACACCAATCTGATATTTTTGCACTCGACGCGCGTTTCGCTAACAAGGTTAGCATCTTCAGGAGAAGAAAATTTATACTGATCATTCAAACAATTTTTTTCCCCCAGAAGAAGAATTAAATTGATGATAAACAATCAATCAACCAATTTTCTTCTCCTGAAGGTGCTAACTTTATCAGCGAAACGCGCGTCGAGTGCAAAAATGTCAGTTTGGTGTTATGGTAATTGATATCTAAAAAAAGTGACAAACTATAGCATGTTTTTCGCTGTATTGGGATAAGTTTTGATGCGCTCTGCCTTGACAACTGATTATCACAGGGTATTCTGCGTCATCGAATTTTTTTATATTATTTCTAAGTTCTTAGTAGTCATAAAACGAGTTCTAGTTCAAAAAATTAATTAGTCGATACATTATGAAAATAGTATTTTGGGTGATTATTTCCATTTCTAGGTCGACCTTTCAGCTTCCATATCTAGAAAACCAGTGTGAGTGATATTTTTGTGAATTTAATACCGAATCTCCAGTCTCCAGTTAATTTTCAGGAGGATATCCCGAAAACTAAAAAAGTTCAACTCATTGCGAAAGTAAACTTATATTGCCATAGGAAATGGTGTCCGGAAATAAGGAATCTTCAATTTTATATAATGAAGAACACTTCGATCAAAAAAACAAACATGATGATGATCTTTTTCCGGACTCTCATTTTCCTTTGACGACTGGCCTATATGGGGCATGCGTTCGTATGGCCTGATAAGGATACTGGAGATACGGATTTTGTGGTTATTCTACACATTTGGAATATTTATGTGTCTTTCTGCGTTGTATACTCAATATCGGTGGCAAGGTTCTTGAAAGGTCTCCAAAGTAATATACCTCTATTTCCATTCACGTATGCGATGCTAGCACGTCAATCTTCTGATATTTTGGATATTTTTGAATAACCTTTCAAGGTGGTGTAACATTTATCCACTAAAACGAACTTGACTTAATGTCAAAAAATAACTTCCTCACGAAATAACGAGGCTGTTGACTTCATCCACCAAATCAACAACACAGACTTGAGACCAACAAGATCAAAGATTGGAGGGTTATATTCGACTCAAAAATCACTTTCAAGAATCACATTTTAGAAACCTCAGCTCGTGCTCGGAAAATTTTGGGCTTTTCTCTCCTTACATCAGAAGGCATTTCTGTTAGCTCTCTCAAGATCATATATACTCATTATCGTGCCCAGGTCAGGTATATACTCTAATACACCTCTATCCTATGGTCGCCATTCTACAAAGTTGCTATGGAACTCATGGAAAGTAAATTCTTAAGACATTGTGGCTATGAAATGGTAAAATATTGCTTAAGTTTCGTTATCCGGTGGCATATTATTATGTTAAAGTCCTCAGGGCGATTATTTATTTTGAAAATGAGTCAGTTGTTCAACATATATCTTATTTGGTCAAGGAATAAGTTGATCCAATCTTATGAGGCAAACTATCGTAACTAGTAATTCTATTAGAATATAATGATTTTCATCCAAATTCAGTTCTAATTTTTGCAGTTTTCAAATTACTGGATTGCCTGGTATCATGATTATGAGTATCTGAATATATCACAAGATATAGAGGAAAGTTTGTTCTTATGTTTTATCGAATAACATGGATAAAAATACAAATTTTCATTTCAAATAAAGAATCGAAGTCAAAGAGATTTCTTGGTCTATATGATTTTGAAGTTGGTTCCAAAAATGGTAATTTAAAAATACACTTGAATGCCTTGTTTTACAAAGACTTGCAAGGTTTGCAAACTGAAATTAGGTATTGAATTTTTGAACTATGACCGCGCGGTGAGTATAAATTTATTCAGTTGTTAAAAAGGCAAAAGAAGCATAATACTGAACTAGCATGAGATAATAGTATATTATCCAACGAGCTCATAAAGATGGCTATTATTCGTTTACACACAATAATTGCAATTATACCCAAGTAGATTGCTGTACTTTATTCGCAACTAATAGAAATTTTTATTGAAATTTTTTTGTTGGAATTTTTTTTTTTACACTACATACTTTTTTTTGAAAACACTATCACTCCATTCTAACGAATATTTCATCTATACACAGTAAATTCATCTAAAATTATAATAATCGTATAGTATCTCATAATGATTAACACAAAAATCTGTGTATTCAGCATAACAAATATCACGTATCTAATTTCACATGATGATATTTATACAAGACATTTATTTATAGTTATTGAAAATTGTAATTTTTGAACGATTGATCGAGTTGATCGCAGGAATAGAATTAACATCAAAACAGTATAATATTATATCTAAATCAAGGAAGAATTTTACAGCAGTGATTATTCACTCATTAATCACTCCCGTGATCGATGAGTATCATTGAGGTTGAGCAAACAGACGTATAATGGGTACATTATACAATAGTCGTGGACAAAAAATTATTATAACTTTATAATGGGAAAAAAGTGAACTCCCACATGCTTTCATCTAGGACCCTCATCAACAATGCTCAGTTATCGAAGCTTCTCATCAAAAAACACTTATATGTATTTCCAATTTTTTTTTTGGTTATCGAGCTCAGCTAGGGAATCTATCATTCAACTTGCTTCAATAATTATTATACCACCGAGCCCAAATGATCAAACAGTGATGAGTGAATCCTCAGTACGCATGCACAAAACAAGTAGTATTTCTGTCAATATTCTATGTATTATTATTATTATATGTATTTCTATATTCCCTGTCCCAAATTTGAATTGAGGAGTTGTCGATCCTTGATTGATTTGTGGCATTTACCGTGAATTGATTATACTACCAGGAATTATCTGAACCAACATTCTTGAAATAAAATTGTATATGTAATAGGTACATGCCAAAATACATATACGGAACGAACAATTGTACAATTGTACATTTTTTTAGTGTTATTTTGCCGTAGAAAAGTTTACTACTAGAAAATGCCAGTAATCACCCAACAATTTACTCGTATCTCCAAAACTAACTGAGAGCGCCAAAAATAGTATATAGTAGCAGAAAGTTGAATACGAAAGTACCCGCAAACCGTTTTTTTTTTATTGTGCCCGACAAACTGAATTCACCCACAGGAAATATGATTCTTCTTATTACCTTCAACATCGAACATTTTCAACATTATAATATGTAAATGATTAAAAACCGTCAAGTTTTGAGTATTTATTCCAAACGATCACCAAACTGACAGACACTCTACTTCACTGGGACATTTTCAATACGCACAAAGAGTATTTCTTGTACAAGTCTCGGTCTGTGTGAGGGGAATACTCTTGTTCTCTGTTATTTGATCAGTTGATGCCTTCTTCTTGGAAACACTAGCTCTCACAGTCCTCTTTTTCCTCTTCTTCAACTCAAAGTTGCCAAGCTTGTACATCCCATTGTGTTTTCTGAGTATCCCCAACTCTGTTCCTCTGGCTAAGTAGTAAGGCAGACTGTTGATGACTGCGGTGGCAGGTTTCCTGCATCTTTGAGTAATGCAAGTCTTGATGTTTTTCAAAGTAGCGTGGAAGCCAGTTTTCTGCAGGAAAGCTATAGCACTCACAATGGCTGTGGCAGATCTCATATCTGGCTTGAATTCTGTTTTCTTCGTTCTCTCTATCTTGTCTGGTTTCTTCGGAGACTTTTCTTTCTTTTCTCTTGCCATGATTTCTGATCAAAACGGGAATTTTTTCGACAATTCTATTGGAAATGTTTCGGGTAGCTAGAGCAACCGATGGCTTTTTATGGGATTGACAGCGTCAAATAGCCTTCTGGACGCCTGACGATCTGTTTAGTCCGGTACTAGAAGACAAGAAATATTATCGGATGAAAATTCATGTATATTGATATCATATCAATATTATTGAAGTAAGATGTGGATATTGATCTACGGTGATATTTCCCTTATGCATGAAAAAATCAGTCACAACCATCTTCAAATCGATACCCTGCTAGTTTGTGATAGATGCAGTTTTTTTTCCAACCTGCTGAATATGACATTCCAGTATCAATACTTATTCTTTCAGATTGTGGCAGGTTGTAAACTTAATTAAACTACGAAGAAAATGACCTACTTATATTCACTTATATTTTGAAAAGTAGTCGGGAATTGATAGAACAGATGAGTTAGTAAAGAGAACTCAAAATAGTAATAGAGGAATTCACCCATTATCAATGATTTAGTAAAAAATATAGTAAATTTTTCAGGATCCCGAATTCAGGAACACTAAACATTGAAAATTTAAAATCAAATGTATGCAACACTAAAATTTTCAATAATTTATTTAGGATGCGATGCCGAGAGTCCCCTTCACTTTTAAATATAGGTTTGGTTGGGTATTTTACTTTTATAATTATTATATAAGTATGTTGAATTTTCAATAATGACCTATGCTCATTTTTACATTGTGCACTTTATACAGGCAAGGTTTTTCTCTATAAAGTTCGATAAGTGAGGCTTCTTGATCATGTGACCACGACATTTTTCATGCAATATTGCCTAAATTCAAACTTGTCACTCTTCTATACAATATAGTGTGGAGATGAATATTATATTATCTATGACTGGAGCTTATATGTTGCAGAATCAAGAATCAGTGACACCAATCTCTTTGAAACTGCAAAAATAAACAACGTCAAAGTAAATACTACCCTATTTTTTGCCCTAAGCTGTCAATTAATTGATAGAAAATAGGACCGGTTCTAGGAATATATCACGTCAATTGGAATTGAACAGAAATAGGACAAGTTTTGATGATTCGAGAATTGGCAAAAAAAATGATACGAAATGTGTATGTATTTATCATTTCTTTAGGATTCTGAAAATATGACTGAAACTTGTACTGAATCATTAATAATTACAAACGGGCATAAAAAACCATATGATCAATAATACTAACAAAACGGTCATAGTTGCATTCACTAGCCCTTCCAGAAATGTCAATATTCCTGAACTCAATCTAGGCGCCATTTATACTCAAAACTACCAGCAGTACAAAATCCCAGGGTTTGGAAATAGATAACAAACTATCTTTCAATAATCATACAAACAAACTGTGCAAAAAATTGAATCGATTGTGTACTATGCTTTTACCAATCTTCAATCAAATTTCCATAGCACAAACCTGATGAATACTACGCCTTGGTATATAGTGCAATCAGCTTTATCATTGTAGTGTGAGGTAGAGCTTCTGAAGTGGACTGTATTTATACTCCAGAAAAGATATATGTGCTTCATTTTTAAGATAAAATAAAATAATAATAATTTCTTTCAGTTCTTCGATCGAATTTATATCAAATTGGGGACATAGACAATGCATTCGAAAACTTCTATAATATTTTATTAAATCATTTTTATGTAATATCGCAAGGTTTTCGGGCTTGAGGGCCGTGTATTGGAATTTTTAATTCCGGAGCTTTCGGCTACATCTGCGGCAGCCATCTTCAGCGGCGTAGTCGTAGGTCAACTCTCCTGTGCGAGTCTACTATGACTGGTGTACTATGACACCAGTCATAGTAGACTCGCACAGGAGAGTTGACCTACGACTACGCCGCTGAAGATGGCTGCCGCAGATGTAGCCGAAAGCTCCGGAATTAAAAATTCCAATACACGGCCCTCAAGCCCGAAAACCTTGCGATATTACAACACCGGCCGTGAAAGCCTACATTCTTTCATTTTTATGTAAATTTTCCCCTTATAAATCGAAAGAAAAATGCTAACAATAAAAAGTGGATATCAAATGAGGTCAAAGAATCTAGTAAAAAACTAAAAGATTTATTTTGTCTATCGAAAAAAAAATCCTGAACTTAAGTTATATTATCAAGAAACGAAGAAAGCTCACATAATCTTAGTCAATAAAACAAGGCAGTTCTATTATCAGACCCGTATCTGAAATTCTAATAAAGAAGCCTAGAGAATTGTAACGGAAATAACCGGAAATGATATCAAGAGGACACCAACACCTTTGCTGAGGATGAATATGGGTGAATCCCTAATTGAAGATACCCAAGTTATAGCGAATACCTTCAACAACTTTTTCAAATGTATACCAGAGGGACTGGTTCAAGAAATTGAGTCTAGTGGAGATCAATCTCAGTTTGATTCATATGAAAAAATTTCCATTGACGGTAATAGTGAGTTTCTTCTATACCCATTTACTGAAGAGGAATTCCTCAATCTCGTTTATAAAAAATTAAAAGACAAACACTCCTCTGGTCCTGATGATATTCCTCCTTTTTTGTTGAAGAAAAGTTTGTATACAATTGTTAAACCTCTAACTCATTTTGTCAATCTCTCTTTTTGTACTGGAAAGTTCCCCAATATACTGAAACGGGGAAAGGTCATTCCAATTTATAAGAAGGGGGATAGGCAGGACTTCGAAAATTAAAGACCAGTGACCATACCTTTCTCACTCTCAAAACTCTTTGAATATTGTTTCTTGGATAGACTTCAGATATATCTAGAGAAGACGGATATACTTTCGAATTATCAACATGGTTTTAGTAACAATAGATCCACAATGACAGCAATAGATTATTTTTACGAAAAGGTAATAGAATCGATGGAGGGAGGCGAGTGCCCTGTAGGGATATTTTGCGATCTCAGCAGGGTATTCGATTGTGTCGACCACACGAAATTATTGCATAAACTGAGAGCATACAATATAGTAGGTGCCCCACTGAGTTGGTTGAGCACTTATTTGATGTCGAGAAAACAATATGTAAGTATTTACTGCGAGAATAACAATAAAAAAATCAATAATTAACGGTAACGAAGTGGAAATTGAGTTGGGTGTTCCTCAGGGTTCCATTTTGGGGCCCACTTTTGTTTCTGTTATATGTGAATGAATTCAGTGAAGCTCTAGGAAATGTAGCTAGGTGTACAATGTATGCCGACGATACGTCAATTTTGGTTTCAGCAAAAAATGATTTTGATGTTCAACGTCACTGTGATGTAGCAATAGATATTGTAGATAGATGGTTTAGAGCAAACTCACTGTATCTGAATATGAACAAGACGGTTTTCATGAATTTTCATCCTTCTCAAAAAAAGTTGTCCGATCTTCAATTGAAAATAAAATCCGATCAATTGCAAAAAGTACCAGAGACCAAATTCCTAGGTATCATTTTAGACGAACACTTGAATTTCAAGGCACATTGTGAATCTCTTATCAAAAAATTGAATTCATACTCGTACATGTTCAGAAATTTAAGAACTGTATTAAATACCAGAAACCTCATATCTTCATATTACGCACTTGTTGAGTCTCGGCTTCGATATGGAGTTCGCTTCTGGGGATGGTCAACTTCATGCCAAGATGTTTTTATATCTCAGAAAAAACTTATCAGAGTGATATGTAATTTATCCCAAAGAGATTCTTGTAAAGATTCATTCATTTCTCATGGCATCCTCACATTACCATGTTTATTTATAAATGAAATGTGTTTATATATTTTTAATATTAAGGATTCTTTTCCGAAAATTGACAGCTATCATACTGTCAACACTAGACAATCTGACAGTTATTACATCCAGCCATTCCGATATAAAATCACTTAAAAATCACCAAACAGACTTGCTCCCCGGCTGTTCAATCATCTGCCTGAGTACTTAAAAAATATTGATAACTCAAATGTATTCAAAAACGAACTGAAAACATTTTTGACAAAAAAATGTTTCTATGATGTATAGATTCAATTCTTAGAATTGAAAAAATAGTAATGAACAGATGATAGTTCATTTATATATGTTGATAATAGTATGTATGTGATGTATTGTATTCGTCATGAATCTGTCTTTTTTTATACATAGGTATACTGACGATTTCTATACAATTGTAATGATTGTCTTATAGAAATGAATTATTTTGATTTGATTTGATAAAAATTATTGACGTCTACTTTCAACATTAAAAGAAAACTTAACAAAAACACTTACTTTCACGACTAAAATACAAGAACAAAAACGACACACACATGATAAAATTCAATAGGACTTGGTACACGAAGTCACCTTCATCGGGGAGCTATTTTATAATTTGCTACCTAGGTAAGAGTTAAAAAATATAAAAAATTCAAATTCGAACTCAATAAATACCTACTCTCCAAATCTTTTCATACAATTTTTACAATTTCATCCAATTAACGTACTATTTTGCTATTTAAACAAGTTTCAATTGTTTGTATCAAGGTTCATTCAACCTCCACTTTGTTTATACTTTTTACCCATCTGTATTATATAGACACTTATTGTACATATAGGTACCTCATTCAGGAATGACTATATTGAAATTTGTAATACAAAGAAGTTGACAATCCACAAGCTGTTGAACACAAATTTCCTGAAAATATGATTTTTCATTCAATTTTACAAAGAACTTGAAAGGAAAATTCGCTCAATTTGATTTTCGAGCAATAGGATGTAGTCATAAGATCAACATGTTATTTATTCTGGGCTTTCGATATCTCTGAATAAAGAACGAAAAATTCTTGTCTCTTCTAGAAGTCCTGTGGAAAGAAAATATATCGAAAGTCACCTAGTGAAAGTAGCGGATTTCGTTTTGAATATTCTTATCTGTACGCTGTCCTTATAATCCTCATGAATAAGATCATAATGACATTAATGACCATTCTTGTAATCATGCATCAGAAATAATTGTAGAAACAAATCACATTTGAAAATGCATTCACTCTCTCTCTAATTGAACATTTTTGAAAGATTACTAATTATGGACATCAGTTATTCCTAATTAATGGATTATATATGTATTCGTGAGAACATTCGATAGCAAGCGATATATTCTCTAGTGAAAGATATCGAGAGTAAGAAAGAGAATCTCCATGAACATTGTAATTGCTTTCATTGAATTGGCTGGTTGATTATTATTATTCACCATACGCAATTGGATTAATACTGTTCAATTCAAATTTACTTTATCCTTGGAGCTGTGGAGCTAGTTGGATTTCAAATTGAGATCGCTTTCAAGAAAACTCCAACTAATATCATTGTTTATAGAGATATAGTTAGTCAACCTTATGGAAATATCATTTTAAGGGATGGATATGGCGGGTAGTGATTTCTTTTCCAAGTCATGTCTTTTCTTTCATTTTTCTTACGACGTCGTAGCTTGAATTCCATATTTTCTAGATTACTCATGCCAGAAGATAGCAAATCAATTCAGAAAGGGAAGTGGAATTTTTTGTCGATATCGTTGATCATTCATACGTTTAATATCTGAACTTCTATTTCCTTCATAAACTTTTATCGTCAGCTCTATTTTGAAGCTTCATTATTTTTTTTTCAATATGTAAGTGACAGACAGAACTCTGCACCTATTATTCCCTTCAGATTAGGAAACTTTGTCATTCATTGTCAAGTAAACGGAAATATCGACATTATACTGTAGATAGCGTAACAAAAATGCTTCAAATTTCTTTTACACAGGCATTGACTAATTGTCATATAATAAACAACGCCAATACACCGCGGGCATGTGACGTCACAAGACAACTGTCAATCAGCCTGCTGGACAAACAATCCCTACTTCCATAAGCAACAATGGTAATTTAATGAGATTATTATCGTAATTATGAAGAAATTACGGGTTTACCCTAATTTTGGGCATACCCTTAGTGTACGTGACATATTTAAATGTCTAAATTTTGCAATCTATATTCATTATTCTTCCTGCTTGCAAGGAAATTGTATGTGAAATGGCTGATAAAAGTGATAATTTCAACACCTTGTCTATGGATATCCAGAAGAGATATTTAGAGAAACTGAAGGAAAGTAAGGGATGTAATCCTTATTTATTGAAATTTGGGGATTGTAGTAATGCTGTGAAATACTTTCCTGAAGTTTCATGACATCTTGTATTACATTATAAACTATTTTGTATATGAGAGTGCATGCACAGAAGATTTCAAGACTATAAAAGTTTGGATTCATACAGTATGTTTATATCTAAATGGATTAGAAGGATTGGAGTGAAGCTTGTGAAAAAAATACTGGCAATGTACTTTAATAAATAATAATTTTGAAAGAACAGATTCAGGATATGTTATATAAGGCTCTACAAAATTATAAACCACAACCATCTTTTCATATGGTAATCCTGTATAAAAATGGCATTTAGATGAGTTATGCTTTGAACTTCCCAATGGGAATGATTAAGTCTGCAAAGTTTCACGGAGATGATGAATTTAACGATAACAATTCTGCAACTCGAAATCAATATCGGGACATAGGTGTTCACCAGAGTTTTGTGCATGTTCCACTTCTTCAACTGGTTAATTTATATCATTCAGAGTTTGATTTTGCTCATCAATTATATTCAAGTTTTGAACAGCTGGATCATTCACACAAAGAATCATCATCAATTTTATCCATATCAACTGGAATATTTGCGATATCATTTTTATCACGCTGCTCCCTATGATACAATCTCTGAATGCTTTGAACTGCATTGATATTTGTTTTGTAGCCAAGTAATCGATTCGGTACCCAGTCTATATTGTCAACATCTTTGAGTGCACTTGGCTTGTCTGAAATAAAAAAAAAAAAAATAAAATAACGTTGCCTATGTTTCCTAGATTCTTTGAAAGTATCTCCTACAAAATGTTTTGAACACACCGTTGCCCATTTCAACTTATAAGAAGTTAAATCTGCTCTTCAAGTTGCCTGAATCCACAATTCACGTCTCTTTTCAGCAAGAGGATTGATCTTTTTTCTATTGTCGAAAATAAAAGGGAATCGATGGAATGAAACATTAAGTCTGCCGCTATTACTTCCACATTTCACAATCGCACAAAATTGAGCCTTTATTGAGAAAAAGATTTCAAAATATGACATAAACACACACTCAGCATAGGTAAATCAGGTTTGTATGTCCAGCAGGCTGGATTGACAACTGTCATTTACTGTCGTCTGTCAGATATGCCCGCGGTGTATATGCACCTCTTTCACTACTTTGACAGCCATTGCTATTTAAGGTTAGGGTTAGGTCTTCGACGTTGTTTGAAAATGCCAAACCGTAAAATTTTGTGGCATACTACTACAGTTTTTGATGTTTTTTCACTTCTTTTTTGAACGTTAACCAGGTATTGTGCTTGATAAATTATTTATAATTTTAATCATATTCTAAAATTTCGAAATAATATCGCAGCGTCACTTTGACCAAGACTTCAACTTATAAACACACCACTTTGACAATAGTTTGACATTGTTTGGATCTTTTCACCACACGGCGTATCGCTTATCTTGAAATCCAAATTCGAGAAGTCAGTTACAAATAGAAATAGTCGAATATTACATTTAGTGTTTCGATGACATGCTGTTCTATCAAGATTGTCTTCGAAAAAAAGTCAAGTCAAAGAACCGTTTTCAAAGTTGACCCTCGAAATTTGAAAGTTAATGAAATGGAAATGTGAAAGCTATGCAGATTATCAAACGAAAAACTCGTCCCGTTAATATCAGATTTGTCGTTGTGCGAACTTAACCTAAGTGGTTAATTATGTTTACGCCACAGCTAACTTGATGATTCCCTAAATTTGGCGTTTCGTGAAAAACACCTCGTTACGAATTTGGAATAACCTTCAGAGATTAAACGGTTAAAGAGCGCAAAGCAACAACTTCCTAGGCGCAGTTGTTTCATTAATTGTGGAAAGCATAGAAACAAATTCCATCCAAGGTTCTGTTTGAAATTGTTCTGGGGCATCTGACGTGAAATGCGTGACATCCGTATGAAAATTGGATGTTTTGCAAGGCGCATTCCGAAATGTTTATGGTTTAATTGGAACGAAAAAAATTCTTGAAATTCGCAGGAAGCTGGTATAAGGGTATCTCCACATCGAACAATATATACTCCGAAATATTCAATTGTTAAATGATGAACTTGATGAGGATAAAACACAAAAACATTGAGAGGTAAGATAGAAACCTTCAAACTAGTATCATTTTCACTCGACGCGCGTTTCGCTAACAAGGTTAGCATCTCCAAGAGAAGAAAACTGATGCTATATCCAAAGACTAGGGTTAGTCCATGCATTAGAGAATCTAGGAAGTTTTCAGGCATATCCCGAGTATTTGAATCGGTTGAAATCTACCAAGATGAATAGAAGTACCACTACGGAAGGGTCGTAGGAGTTGTTGTTTCATTTATCACTAAAAATAAATAATTGGGTGATATAGATTCACCAAATCGAGTTGAATGGTTGGATATGAACAGAATATTTTTATACAGTAATTGTGAAGATGTTCACATTCAAGTACGACTTTCAAAAAATGGAAAGTTCATCACAGGAAAAGGGAGTTTTCGACGGTGCATGATAGATACTCTATCACTTTATAACCTCGAGCAAATCCAGGTTTTTTATTGAGGAAAGTTAGGACACTCTTGATGGTTCGGTAATCTCTACTTTCTTTATATGACAACTGCATTTTTCCTTGCTATGACTCAAAATGAGGATCTGTGAATTTTTATATAAGTTCAGCTAGTTTTATTGCAATATTTGTCCAGAAGGTTGGTTTGCATAAAGACAGTTTACAAAACCGGTACATGTAATCCACTACACAATAGCTCTTTCATTATGGTACAAGTAGAAACTATTATACATAGGTAAATAGATCATAAAACGATACGAAAGTTGAAATAAGCTAGTTTAACGAAAAGGAGAGTTTCTAGGCGTGAGGATGAAGCATCAGACACGATATGCCATCTTATTTACTATTCTGTGCGAATCTCCATTTAGGTTCTCCTCTGAATGCCTGTTTGTTCTTTGTTCAATGTCAGAGTTAACATTTGTGGCTCGTTTCCAAAGAAATATTGTTCTTCATAGATTGTACTCATATCTGTAACCCAAAATGTATGGATATAATTCTGAGTGAATTGAAATTCATTCAAAATGATGAACGTTTGAAAAAACCAAAATCTTCATTGGAACATCATCAAAGCATTCGTTTCTTAAATTATTATTCTCGATGGAGTCATTAAGATTACCTTAAACCTCGATGATTCTGAACGATATTGTTTCGAATACTCCAGTGGATATAGGATTTCGAGTCGGAAGAAATGCCCTCAACGTAATTTGAAAATTATCGTGAAATTTTCACTACACAGTTCACAAAACTGCCTGAAGACGCTATTGTATAGTGAAACACGTGTAGAGGTTTGGTAAAATGTTAAGTGTTTAGCTTCAATTGTGAAAATGTTATCATGGATTTCGATCAAGAAGCTGTCAGTTCATTAGTTTATTATATTTACACGAAAGTTTCCCACAAATAAAACAAAGTTATCACCAAGTCAAATTCATTATTATATATTGAAAACCACTGCAATATTAAGAAATTAGTTCATTCCTTTTTGGAAATGATAAGAGGATGATGTCTACTGGTTGAAAATTCCAATTAGCGCAGCCTGAAGGAAGAGGGTTTTCTAATAATGTCACATTTTAAAAAGGCTTCCTATTCAATACTCTCAGACGGTGTATGATACTTTGAAAACGAAAGATAACATGTTTTTGAAAACAGAGTTCCAATTTTTACATGTCCACTTCTCCTCTCGAAATGTTTCCTCGACTTCGAGATTACCTTGCCTCGGCCGGATTGGCCTCGGCGATAATCTCTCTCTCTCTCTCTCTCGGAACGCTATCAAGCATATTGCGGCCTTAGTATACAAATAACTATTGCATATACTGGATTAACTGGATTCCTGAATTCATTCAAAAGGCTATGACGTTTGGCGTTGAGTAATCTACAAATGTTTGGATGTACACCTTATCCAATACATCCTGGCACAAACTCAGCTACTTTTCCAGTCGCACACTGGTAGTGTACACCATGACGAAAGAAAAACACATACTTAAAATAAATATCAACAATGTGAACACATATAATATGTGTTTTTTTTTCTCTTACTTCGCAGAAATTGCTGGGCATATACGTGATGAGTTCCGTGCCAAGATGGATCAGATAAGCTGTACAAAGGAAGTGATTAACATAAATTATGAGAAACTTTGAGGGCTACCAATGAGAATGTACAATCAATAGCAGCAGAGATATTTTGAAAAGTATGTGTACTCCCAACTTTGGGCCCCAATAATCAAATATCAATCATAAGAAGAAAGAGGGGGACAGGAAAAATGTTTTCACCATTGGGGTACTAGTTGAAACCCCCAGCAAGAAGGCATATTCTCATAATAAATAATAGTATATTTGTTTTGCTAGGTAGATTGACTGCAGCGGCTGATAGTTAATAGCCGAGCGTATCGAGGATAGGAATTCAGCTAAGGCCGTCAATCTACTGTACTGTGCTGTCGAGTTGAACATAATTTTTTTCCTATTGTTTATAATGATATATGTAGGATATTATATCTGCAAATTATAACAATTCTCACAATATTTATATTTTTTCTGTAGTGACAAATCAAAACAAAATTTAATAGAAATCGCAAATGTTGAAATGATTGGTTACTATAGAAATGTTCATAGTAATTATAATTTGACGACACCATCGGCAGTGATGTCGACTTAGAAATACTTACACCTCCGTACACATATGATTCACCAAAGCATTACTTTTGCTGCCTAGGAAGGAAAATTAATACTTTGCTGATTGATATGTTTCTGCAAAATAGGTATCTGCTGTCAATCGGAAAAAATCTATTTTTTGCGTCTCTGACCCCTTTTTCGACTATATTTCCCGGAGTATGAAGGCATTGAACTTGACCTAAGACCGGTTGATCCCGTTAGTTATAGCCCGAGTTCTACTCTTCATCCCACGTTAAGAATGTCATCGGGTGTTATCTGTATACAGTCTATAAATTATTCTAATGTATTATAAAAGTCGTTTGTCTCGATGAGTTGTAACGAGAAAGCATCTATTTATCTTAATCGCTTGAATATATTCATTGTTGAGTTGAGCTTCCATTAGTGACATTCCATTCAATACATGCTGATTCCGAACACAATATCATGGTAGATATCAAGAGAGGTTACAAATTTCTTTTGGTACATGGCTGAGGTTTGTTATATTCGAGCAAAAATGTTCATCAGAATCAACGTTGTATCCCTCAGATGCGGCAAATGAATTGCAAACGTAGAGGTTGGAATAATTTTTTTTTTACACACGTACCATATATTCAATGGATCTTTTCCTAATTCAATTTGCAGTGTTATCAAAAATAATATCACTACATAGGTTAATATAAATAAAATTGATGACCAGCATGGGGACTCTGATAAATAGAAAAGTATATTAGAATCGAAAAGTGACGTCAAATTGACGTCAAATTGGACATCTCGGTAATGTAAGTATAGGACCGAGATGTCGAATTTGACGTCACATTTCGATTCTAATATACGTTTCTATTTATCAGAGTCCCCGTGCAGAGCTACATCTATTTTTTGGCACACACTATATATTCAGTTCATTAAATCCCCTATGGGTAATGATTTCAGATACGTATAGTCCTCATTAATAAACAACTAAAACAATCTGCCTTAGAACAGTTCATTTTGATCCTTCGAGCCGGATGCAGTTATTGGGATTGATTTTCAACTTTTCGTTCCTGAATGAAATATTTTTTCCTCAAAAAATGTATATGAAGCAAAAACAATGTGAGCCCGAGAACTGAACCTTGTGGAATACCTGCATTCATTAGGGGAATGTCAGACGATACTCTACAACCACATATAGAGACCTCTTAGACAAGAAACTGTTCAACAAAGTACACAATTGAGAGGGTAAACCATGAAAGTGTAGTTCAAAAAGAAGATCCCGATGCCATACTCGATCAAACGCCTTTGAAATGTCGAGTGCAACAGCTTAGATTTTTCCGATGGAATGATGCCAAATATGTGAAACATACGCCAATATGTCACTAGTTGATTATTCATCGAATCTCTCTGAACACAGTTTCACAACCAAAACACCAAACTATATAAATATTTTGAACAACGGGCGTTCCGCAACATAAAATATAAAATAAAATCTATATGGAGCTTGATTATTATCGATAATATTCATAACATACCCTCTGTGGTAGGAAGTACTGATATTTTCAATGATATAAATGAACAGGCCCTGAGCGAGAAAGACCTACATCATAGAATTTGGCTACTTGATAAAATGGCTGGTGAACCAGAACGTTTCATTCTGGATACCGGTGTGAAATAGCTATAAAAAAATTGGAGGGTTTCAAGTGAGAAATTGAGTACTCGTGTTTCTTAGGTTCTTTCGGTGATGAGAGTGCATTATGGTGTGAAGGTTAGCTTGTTTTTCAAGATGGTAACTGGGTGAGTACATTCTCTATGTTCAGAATGACGTTTCGATTAAAAGAATGAGAAGTCTAGTTGGGGCAAGGAGATCGGCATAGTTCTTTTTCATCCTCTGCCTCTTCACAGTTAAATTAGTTACTTCCTAACTTATATAAAGTAGAATATAAATAAATATACTTGCGAATCATTGTGGGAGTATGTTTCCATTCATGGATCGGAATTGAAGACATATATAATATTACTGAAACGAAATTTCATATATTTACTTTGTCATCTTCTTGATTGAGTTCAGAGCAAGACGCATGCTGCTGACATTGATACTGTTGGCACGTATTCGGAGCCATTAAGTTGGTGGACGATTTGGCTCATTATGTCTCAAATTAAACGAAACCGACATAAATTGGACACAATGAATGACTTAACACCTTCGTGTGTATCAGTGTAATTCATCAGTGACATCATTTCTCTTTCACGCGGTTTGGTGAAAAAATGATGAGGCACATTAGACGGAATAGAATAGCGGGTATTGGCCTTTTTATCAAATATTTCACATTTTATAGATGCCGCACGGAGTTTGTGGGTGCAGTTGGCGACAAAATCAGTCAGAAAAAGTTTAAATATTTAAAATAACGAATGCGATTTCTGCATCAGTTTCACAGAATGAAAATTTTCTATCGTGATACGTATAAATTTTTTTCTGATTCGATAATAGTAAATCATGCAATGACCATAACATGGGAGTTGTCTACGCTATTTTTTCCACATCAGATAATTAATGAACAACTATAAATATATTTATATTTGTATTGAACACAATAGCACGAATTACTCGTATTTCTTTGCAAATTCTACAAAATCGAAATCAATGGTATTACTTCAAGTATTACCATGAATATGGGAGAACTATAAACAGTCTATCTATACCTATATTGAACATAATTATCATAATTAAACATATACAGTTGCCTGTAAGATTTTCAAATAGTAGTTTCACAGTTTCACTATATAATAGCTTCCTCAAGCAGGAACTCTAAACTGATTCTAACACTGTTACATTTCGAATGTATACAAAAATTATATCCGACAGTCAATAATATCAACAATCCGATATCTCATCCTCATTAGTATTTTTGTCTGGAAAAAACATATTCAACCGAGGCGAATTATTCAACTCAGTCTAATCATTCATTAGGTACTGTTCACACTTTTAGATTAACATACTCTCCAAGAGATTAAGTTTCAAATCATTCTCTTGGAAATTCGTGGTTGAACTCATGTCCCTATGTTATGAGGTTATGTATATATAACCTGGGCGTTTTTCAATTTCTATTGCTTCGCTATGGCAATGGTCTTCGTGATGTTGAAGTGAACTTTGTGTCCGGTTTCGTGGTGATGTTTGAAGAGAGTCGAGGGTATGTCCGAATTACATACTGTTAGTTCGTGCTCGTAGGACCTTTGGAACAATTCTCTTCGTTACTTGGTGGCGAAACCTAAGTCTCCTTAATCCCCAGCTCATCTTGACAAAGTGAAGACTGTCATAGTCTCCATAGAGACCTATCAGACAAGAAACTCTTCAACAAAGCCGAGGGGTAAATATCTGAGGATTTATGGGGTACAGTCTGGAGGATTTACGAGGATTTGTGGATTTATGAGGATTTACGAGGATTTGTGGATTTATGAGGATTTACGAGAATTTATGAGGATTTAAGAGGATTTATAGTGGATTACCAAGGATTTACTGAGGATTAACCAATGATTTATATCATCATGTTCTGCGCAAAAGCAATGGCCTACCACGTGCCAACAAATCGTTCGGGGATTTCGACCAATTAGCTTCATTTACTTAGAGGATAAACACGCTTTTCGCGCAGCGTTGCCGGTTTAACCGGACCCAACGAAAATGTTAGGAAAATGTTTATTTAATTAATCGATATTCAAGTCCATATCAAAAAGAAATCAGCTATGAAATAAAAATAACGAATTGAGCAAGTTAAAATTTAAATTTATATTTCGATTTATGATTATTCCTCGGATTAATCAGTTCTTAAATAAAGATTATTTCTCTTACTTTATGCTCGTCACTTATGTTTTTTAAGAGTTAAGTTTGGCAACATTTTCGATTCGCCTACGTATCTGAAAGCGAAGATAAAAGTCTAGAAGATGAAGAGGATATACAGATAGACGACAACATGATCGACACCAGTGATAGTTCATCCCGAAGTTCAGCAACTATTTCACCTAATCAGCTTCAACATTTTATTTCTCCACCAATAGAAAATCAGGAAATTAACGGCGATGACTTGAACAACCCAAATAGTCATTGATTTAGGGATTTATGCAATATATCGAGTGTCGGAGTGATGGATAACTTAATTTTGAGAAGTTATTATCAGAGATTAATGGATGAAACAATTGAAGGTGGTCCATATGTCCGAGTCACCGTTGGTAATAAATCGAAAATTGTCAGAAAGTCTTCGCTCTGTTGGTTACTAGGGGAAAATAAAAATAGGGTTAGTACAGACAGACTACAACGTTTTTTTTGTAAAAAGTACAGGAATACCTCAAAAAAATTCATTAAAATCCAAAGGAACATACATGCCGAGAAGCTTGAAGAGAGGTAGAAGAGATAGCTCAGATAGTTCAGAAGATGATACCATCATAAAATATGACGAAAGCCCAAGTACAGAAACGTTCTCTCCCCGACATTCAAGTTCATCGGCGTTGACAATTTCCTTAGAGATTAACAAGTTTTATGCAGTGTATTATGAAGAAGGCTGTTTATTGGAAAACTTGTAAGAAATATTGATGGTACTGCCGATAATCCGATAGTCGAAATTACTTTTTTAAGACAAAATAAACGAAAAAAAAGTGAATTTTAATGGCCTGAGAAACAAGATTTGTCCAATGTAGAAAGAGAATATGTATTTTTCGGACCTATATCAATGAAGGAGAATGAATCGAATATTTTCAATTAATTAGCGAAGATGTCTTAAGCCAGATTTATATCGCTTACACAAATGAAAAGCAGAACCTCGAGCAGAACTATTGACATGTTATTAGTTGATTTCAATTGTTTTATTATTTGCTTGTCTTGTTTACCACATAAGGATACTATATGCTAATAAAAAAATGTTTCAAAATCTTTGAACGCATCTTATTACTTGCCCCTTCGCTCGCATCTAAGCCGTCAGGTGATTTGCCAGGTTTAAGATAAAAACAAGCTACATAAGTAAAACTATATAGGATTTACGGGGATTTGTTCGGATTTATGGGGATTTATAGGGATTTATTCGGAATTATTGGGATTTATGGGTTTTTATTAGGATTTATAGGAAATTATTGGTGATTTAACAGGATTTCTAGAGATTTATTAGGATTTCTAGGGATTTAATTGCAAGTAAAGATTTATGGTGTACAACATTTTGTGCAAATATTTACCTCTCGAACAAAGCACAAAACTGAGGAGGCAAACCGCAGTTCACAAAGGAGTCCCGATGCCAAACTCGATCAAACGCTTTTGAAATGTCAAGTACAACAGCTATCGTTTCTCCGAATTTTCCGATTGAATGCTGCCAAATATGAAAAACACAAGCCAATAAGTCACTGGTTGATCGTTGATGACGAAATCCGTATTGTCGGTCTTTAATTATTCCTGATTTCTCTAGATATTTGAAAAGCTTCATATCGATTGCTTTTTCCATGACTTTGGAAATGATATAAAGCAATGCAATTGGTGTGTGATTACAAGGTGAAGTTTTCTTTCCATTTTTAGGATTTCTTGCTGTCCTCCAGGACTCAAGAAAAACCCCAAAGTTATATGAAAGGTTGAATAATTCGCAAAGTACTGGTGTCAATTCGGGGGCACATGCTTTCAGAACAATTGCTGAAATTCCATCAGATCCGCAAGCCTCATTCGTTGTAACCCCTTAAAAAGTAAGGAAAGTTGCAAAACCCGTGAACTCTTAGTCGAAGGCTGGGTGTGGGTTCGTCAAATCTTACAATAGAGATAAGATGTAATAATGAAAAGTAAGTCTGGGCGCCAGACTGGTTAAGTCGGGAATGGGAATCTGACAAAACAAAAACACCTCTGAAATTAATGAAGTTTAATTGAGTAAGTGTGGATGAAGTTAGAAATTGGGTGGATTGCTCGAACAAACCGCAGTAGTTGCAAATATGAATCGTTAGATGTTGTTCTACATGAAAAAACAATGATGGGTTAGTATCTCCTAAATTTAAATGACTATACAGCCCTAAAAGAAATCTTACTTATGTAAAATGTAGTACAAGATGTACCTTGTCAAAGAATGGCTACTATACGTAAGTGAAGTGAATTTGTAATGGGTAACAAGGAAAATTACTAAACTATTAAGTATATTAAATCTGGGTAGTGAATAACAGCGCTGTTATTGTGCCCTTACAGAGCTACCTATATTCTAGGAATCCCAACGGGCTCAGGGGTTATTTCAGTGCTCGGAGAGTCGAAGAGACCTGGGGTTCCGACAAATTTGGCACAAAAAGGTTACCTTGATGCTCGAAGGCTACTACTTCGAGGTTTCCAAAATCAGCTCCTCATCAGGAGAAAATACCTTAGTACTACAAACTCCATCCATACATGAACTAGGAATTAGGTTATTTCAGCATATTGAGATTCATCATCCTCAATCTCTTCATCCCATTAAATTGAACAAAATTCCAGTAGAACTATTTCTACTTCTACAAAGTAGGCATTACATCCAAATCCCAAAAAATTATATAAAATTAAAAAGCTTCATGGCAATCACAAAATGGAGGAAGCCGCCATAGCCATCTCTCCTTTGATCAACTCTGATCAAATCTTTATCCCTGGTGGGATGAAAAAGCCTGTAATAAATTCGTCTTAGAACAAACTCTAAAAATAATTATTGAAATACTTGCCTAAGGTGGCATTAGGCTTCATCAGAAACTCCTTGATATGCATATTTTAAATTTTATCAGACAGACTCGCGTCTCTCACTCTGAACAGTCTGGCTTCAGGTCAGGGTACCTTCCCTCTACCTTTCTGATACACCTTACAGGTAGGCAACCACCATGGTTCCAATTCTTAAGGATCGTTCACCACAAATCCTAAGGTGGGTTTACCACTGAATCCCGAATGGGACCAATGAAATACCATCGTTCTATGACGTATTCCAAGGATGAGTCATAGAAGTCATATTTATTACTGTGGTTCACAAAACAACCACAAGATTCGCAGTATCATAAAACACGGTGTGAAGTAAAAGGAGAAGTTGCACTGTGTACTTGATGGGGTTCTTAAAATGACCGCTAGAGCTAAAGTTAATTGGATACAAATAATAACTTTTGTAATATCTGGGATGGAT
Source organism: Zygogramma bicolorata (assembly GCA_032362365.1). Classification (NCBI taxonomy): domain Eukaryota; kingdom Metazoa; phylum Arthropoda; class Insecta; order Coleoptera; family Chrysomelidae; genus Zygogramma; species Zygogramma bicolorata. The sequence continues at coordinate 961,487 of JAVJAQ010002186.1, read as the reverse complement.
GGATCGCCACTATTTATTCCGAAAATCAATTGACACACGGAACCCAGCTCACAACTAGTCAACTATGTACCAAATGTTCATTAATATCGTGAAACAGTTCGTGGCATTTAATAATGACAACATCAATAATTTGTATCGCATACAGAGTGGGCAATTTAGCTGTTACACACCCCCTCTTCTTACAAAAAAATATTTGCATAGCTAATATTTTTATCAACAAAAACTATATGCCGCCACAATCTCTACAAAAATACAGGGTACAACAGCAAGGTAGCGCTAGACCCGAATACTTCATCATCTTAGGTAGTTAGGTGAAGGAGTCAAGGTATCCAACAAACACGGCAGATCTTATACTAAACTAAATCAAGGGAACAGCAGGTGTTCGTGTCGAGGAAGGTCACGAACACTATTTACTAAAACGCATCCGAGGCTATTTACAACCATTTAGAAATAGAGAGGTGCCACCAAGACACTACTAGCCTTCAGCTTTCGTCCAAGCATGTCAGGGTTGGACCAACAACTACCACCGAATACGTATCCGAGGCTGCTTATTTGCAAGTTGTAAACGGGGAGAAGAAAAGGTTCCTGCCAACACACAAGGAGTACTAACCTATTGCGCACTAGATCCGCATAGCAACTAAACTCCGAGCTTGCCTCCACCAAGAAAATCCATCATGCCTAATTTATACCAACCATGAACAATTACAGCAACAGGGCTTTCACAATAGGTGAAAAACATCCACAACGCGATGAAAAATATCACCTGGAAAAATCAAACTTACGAACCTCCACTCAATGACATACTCTATCTCTGATCCATTTCCAGAGGAACACATTCATCCTTCACATTCACACGCCATACGTTGCCACAGGCATTTCAGTTCATTCATCCGGTGGAATTTAATCAGTTCCAAGGTATGGTTTCAGGTCTTTCACGTGGAATTTACCCAAGGATTTTCCTTGTAAATCAGATAATTCGTACACAAGTTTTGAGATAACTCTCTTCACAGTACAAAGAATAAACTTAGGGGCCAGCTTTGCAGCGAAACTTTCACTTTTCTTGGATAAGATAAAATTTCTCTTCCAAACGCGGTCACCTACATGATAAACATCAGCGGGACGTTTACGCAGGTTATAAGACTTGGAATTCCTAGCATATGCATCAGCTAATCTGCGTCGAACATCGACGTATATCGCTGGTAGTTCCTCTAGCTCCTCGCCATAGGAATTTCTATTTATATTTGTCAGATCCATATCTGATCAAGATTCTAATTTTCCATAAAAATCACCACTTGATGGTACATATCTACCGAAGTTTAAGAATGTCGGGGTATACCCAGTGACTTCATGTACCGCTGTCCTCATTGCAAAACCAATCCTATGGATTTCCTTATCCCAATTTCTGTGATCTTTATCTTTGATATATGACCTAATTGCAGTCTCTAGGACTCTATTAACACGCTCCACTGCATTAACCTGCGGGTGGTATCGAGCATTATAAAAAATCTTAACACGGTACTTCTCTGCCAAAGCATGCAGATACTCACTGATGAATTGCACTCCATTATCGCAAGCTAAAACTTGTGGAGCTCCATAAATCAAAAATACTTGCTCCTCAAGGTACTTTACAACTGCTGCGGACGTAGCTTTTCTCAAGGGATGAAGAAGACAAAATTTTGAAAAGTAATCTGATACCAACAGAACAAATTGAAAACCATTCTTGGATTTGGGTAAGGGTCCTAACAAATCTACAGAAACATATTGCCAAGGATAATTCGCCTTTTTGGGTTGTCCCATAAATCCTGGACGAGCAGTGTTAGCTACTTTTTGTGCATTGCAAACATTACAACCCCTGACGTACTTTTTCACATCATTCAACATCTTGGGCCAATAGTAAAGCTCCCTAATACGGCTTACGGTTTTGAAAATGCCGGAATGTGCTGCAAGTGAATTGTCATGACATTCCGTCAGGACTGATAACCTACTCGGTTTTGGGACTACTATCTTCCATTCTGGAAAATTTGATGACAAACCTAATTCATGGGAGACGTGTTTATATAGTAAACCTGCTGAAACATTAAATTCTGGATATTTTTCTGGGTCGGCCAAAACTTTATCTATCAATTGTGAATACCAAGTATCAGCTGATATATCAGATTGGGAAATATCGATAACATTAACCTCTAGAGGTGCTCTAGATAGTGCATCGGGGATGATATTCAAAGCGCCCTTACGGTGGATTATTTCCATATCGAACATACTGAGTCTCATGGCCCAACGAGCGAGACGACCTTTGGGATTTTTCAAATTAGTCAACCAAATTAATGACCTGTGGTCTGTTATCAATTTGAAGTGGACTCCATCGATGAACGGACGGAACTTCTCAACCGCAAAAAGAATTGCCAAACATTCTTTCTCGGTGGTTGAATATTTTCTCTCAGACTCAGTTAAAGTTCTCGAAGCGAATGCAATGATGACTTCTTTGCCGTCTGACTCCTGAGTCAAAATTGAGCCAAGACCTACATTAGAAGCATCCACTTGTATAGTGAACTCTTTTGAAAAATCGGGTGAAGCTAGAATAGGTGCAGAAACTAGAGCCTCTTTGATATATCTGAAAGCTTTATCAGCTTCCTCAGTCCAAGTTATTTTCTGTGACTTTTTCTTACCTTTCAATAGAGCATTAATGGGGGCTGTGAGAGTTGCATGATCTTTAACAAATCTCCTATAATAACTGATGAGACCAATAAATCTTTTGATTTCCGTTGCTGTCGTTGGTATAGGGTATTCTAACATTGTCCTAACTTTATCCGGGTCGGTACGCAAACCTTCTCTGTCTACGACAAATCCCAAATACTTCAAGCTGGGGCGACAAAAAGAACATTTTTCAATATTGATCGTGAGTTTAGCATCGCGAAACCTTTCAAAAACAATGTTCAGGATTTCCAAATGTTTTTCAAATGTGGGAGTTGCTATAATTGTATCATCCAGATATACGAAGCAATATGGTTCCAAATCCGGCCCCAATACCGCGTCCATGAGTTTTTGTAGAGACTGTGCCGCATTACAAAGACCAAATGGCATAACCTCAAATTCAAATAATCCGCGACCAGGTACCACAAAAGCAGTTTTCTCACAAGACTCTGGATGCAATGGAATTTGCCAAAATGCACTTTTTAAATCAATACTACTGAGGTATTTCGCACCAGACAATTTATTCAGAATCTGATCAACTATAGGGAGGGGATAAGCGCATTTCTTAGTTACTGAATTCAATTTTCTTCCATCGAAAAAAAATCTTGGATCTCCATTAGCTTTTTCAACGATCAAAACTGGACTAGCCCAAGGACTTTTTGAAGGACGGACTACTTTCAATTCTAACATTTTGTCTAATTCTTCATTCAGAGTTTTCAATTTGTACGGACTGAGTAAATGATGTCTCTGCTTGATTGGTTCGACTGTACCAGTATCAATTTTGTGAAAAATTTTATCAGTTCTTCCTAACCTTGAAGTTGACAATGTTCGAAAATCTTTAATTGAAACGTTTAATTGTTTTTGTTGCAAAGCAGTTAAATCTGATCTTGAAATTATTTTGTTGATGGCACCCACTTCTATAATATCTTTATCACTCAAATCCGTATTATTTCCATCAATCAAGAAAGAATTTGTGGAAAAATCTATAGTCACATTGAAACTCCTGCAAAAATCTGATCCTAATATGATCGTGTGAGATAGTGATGGAACTACTAAAACTTTGATTAACTTGATTATATTATCTACTTCTATTGGTAAAGTGACAAATCCTAAAATTTTTTGAGCTGCGCCATCTGCTGTACTTATAGTGGTATCTGCGCATTCATAAATCTGTGAACCAAACGCCTCAAGTAATTTCATTCCCTTACTCCCAATGACACTATGACTAGCACCACTATCAATCAGACAAATGATTCTGCGACCATAAATATGAACCGCCGCATAAGGTCTGTTATCATTATACTGTTCTACAAAAGCAGAGTTGGCTTCCTTCAAAGTTACGTCCTTTCTTTCCGTTGAACTTCCACTAATATAAAAATCAGCTACAAAATTTAACCAAGCCTTCCATTCCTCGACCGTCGTTCTTACTAAATAATTTTCAAGTTCCCTATCTCTTGAACGTTTCCCATACCTATTGTTCATGAAATTCTTATCCCTCTTTCCCTTTCTGAAAAATTCACTACACCCGCTCTTCTTTTGAGGCTCCGACACACTCAAAGAATGCTCTGGTACACTATTTTTCTTTTTATTGAAGGTTGTTCTAGTCCAGACTCTAGAATTAATAACACTCACATTGTTTTTGTAGACCCTAGAAAAAGAAGTGGAGGGGCACTGGTCTACCTGGTGTCCTCCCTTCGAAAGTTTTTTTGCTTTGAACAATTTGGACAGTTGGGCCGTATAACATTAACCTTACCACAACCATAACATGATAATACCTTTCTCTTACAATCTTTTTTCACATGACCAACTTGATTACAAGACCAACAAATTGCAGACACCTGCTGAGGTGGATTAAAATTTCTTTGGAATTTATCAGTACTTCTCCTTGAATTTTGGTTACTTTCACGAAAACGAGAGCTGCAAGCAGCATCCTCAAAATCTGATGAATATGCTAAAGAAGGTTCTAAGGTAGAAACGTTTTGTCTAGACGGTGGTTGAAATTTTGCCTTTATGGTTTCAGCTTCCTCTAATGCTTTACAAACCTCAATTAAATTCTTAATATCCTTGATATTCTGTAAGACTAAGTGAGACTGGTAGCGAGGTTGTATATTTCTCCTTATAATTTTCAATTTGGTTTCCTCTGAAGGAGGTTCAAGCAAGCTATTGAATAAATTTTCCATCAGGGAAACATAAATAACAATTCTCTCCTGATGTCCTTGAGTACGGCGTCTAATTTCTTCCCACAATAAATCATCATAATCTGATGGTAAAAAATCTTTCCTAAGAGCCTCTTCTAATGAATTCCATGAATCGAATCTACTTTGTCTCAATTGTGATCTATACCACTCCCTAGCTATACCCTCAAATAAATCAGAAGCAGATTGAAACAAATCTTCTTTAGAAATATTTCTAGCAACTCTTAGCTCCTCTACTCTTTGTAAAAATGAATTGAGTGAACCCTTTTTAGTTGTACCATCAAAAGTTACTCCCCATTTATATGCTGATACTGCTTTGTAAACTGGTGTAGGAACTATGGGTGCTACCGATTGATTTAGAATGGAATTATTTGAAATATTTTGGCTTTTAAGAACTCTATCTCGTGCCTCAACTAGATCCTCTTCCAAAGTACAAACTAGAACAAGATTATCTCCACTAAAATTTGCAATTTCATCACCCTTATCTTTGGGGAATCTCAACAATCTGCCCATCAAATGGTTAAGTCTACTTTTAACTCTTTTGAAAATTTCCTCATTTACTCCATCATAATCATTCACTAACTCGGTTATAGAATTTACACTATCATTTACTTCAGCTTTTTCTTGTTCAAAATCAAACTCTTCATTACAAGTGTGTACAACATCTGGTCTTGCCATGTCTTGTCTAAGTTCTCTACGCAAAAACTTTCTTTTGGCATTTATATCGGCCCTGTCTACTGAGACACCTCTAACAGATAACTCATAGTTAAGTTCAAATGATCTCAAATGATTAGGATCCATATCATAGTTGAATTTCATTTTGAATAAACTAAAATTTTGGGACAGCCTGTATACAACACAATACCACACTAACTACTCTCCCTGTATGCGACACAAAATATTTTCACACTCCAGTAAATATCAATATTCTGTACAGAACTCTGAGTGATACTATTGCGAACTGGATTCTATATACCAAGAAACTTTCAGCTAGAAAAAGAACAAATTTGCTATGTGTTACTTTGTTTTGTCAGAAGGAATAATGGGTAGGGTTAAGGGAGTAAACTTACTCTGCCCGGTTACTGCAAAATTTGACCAACACTGTACTATTTACTTTTCTAACTATTCTGACATTTCAGGCCCGCCACGTTGTGCGCCACTTTTGTAACCCCTTAAAAAGTAAGGAAAGTTGCAAAACCCGTGAACTCTTAGTCGAAGGCTGGGTGTGGGTTCGTCAAATCTTACAATAGAGATAAGATGTAATAATGAAAAGTAAGTCTGGGCGCCAGACTGGTTAAGTCGGGAATGGGAATCTGACAAAACAAAAACACCTCTGAAATTAATGAAGTTTAATTGAGTAAGTGTGGATGAAGTTAGAAATTGGGTGGATTGCTCGAACAAACCGCAGTAGTTGCAAATATGAATCGTTAGATGTTGTTCTACATAAAAAAACAATGATGGGTTAGTATCTCCTAAATTTAAATGACTATACAGCCCTAAAAGAAATCTTACTTATGTAAAATGTAGTACAAGATGTACCTTGTCAAAGAATGGCTACTATACGTAAGTGAAGTGAATTTGTAATGGGTAACAAGGAAAATTACTAAACTATTAAGTATATTAAATCTGGGTAGTGAATAACAGCGCTGTTATTGTGCCCTTACAGAGCTACCTATATTCTAGGAATCCCAACGGGCTCAGGGGTTATTTCAGTGCTCGGAGAGTCGAAGAGACCTGGGGTTCCGACAAATTTGGCACAAAAAGGTTACCTTGATGCTCGAAGGCTACTACTTCGAGGTTTCCAAAATCAGCTCCTCATCAGGAGAAAATACCTTAGTACTACAAACTCCATCCATACATGAACTAGGAATTAGGTTATTTCAGCATATTGAGATTCATCATCCTCAATCTCTTCATCCCATTAAATTGAACAAAATTCCAGTAGAACTATTTCTACTTCTACAAAGTAGGCATTACATCCAAATCCCAAAAAATTATATAAAATTAAAAAGCTTCATGGCAATCACAAAATGGAGGAAGCCGCCATAGCCATCTCTCCTTTGATCAACTCTGATCAAATCTTTATCCCTGGTGGGATGAAAAAGCCTGTAATAAATTCGTCTTAGAACAAACTCTAAAAATAATTATTGAAATACTTGCCTAAGGTGGCATTAGGCTTCATCAGAAACTCCTTGATATGCATATTTTAAATTTTATCAGACAGACTCGCGTCTCTCACTCTGAACAGTCTGGCTTCAGGTCAGGGTACCTTCCCTCTACCTTTCTGATACACCTTACAGGTAGGCAACCACCATGGTTCCAATTCTTAAGGATCGTTCACCACAAATCCTAAGGTGGGTTTACCACTGAATCCCGAATGGGACCAATGAAATACCATCGTTCTATGACGTATTCCAAGGATAAGTCATAGAAGTCATATTTATTACTGTGGTTCACAAAACAACCACAAGATTCGCAGTATCATAAAACACGGTGTGAAGTAAAAGGAGAAGTTGCACTGTGTACTTGATGGGGTTCTTAAAATGACCGCTAGAGCTAAAGTTAATTGGATACAAATAATAACTTTTGTAATATCTGGGATGGATGGATCGCCACTATTTATTCCGAAAATCAATTGACACACGGAACCCAGCTCACAACTAGTCAACTATGTACCAAATGTTCATTAATATCGTGAAACAGTTCGTGGCATTTAATAATGACAACATCAATAATTTGTATCGCATACAGAGTGGGCAATTTAGCTGTTACATCGTCTTCAGGTCCATTAAAATATTTCTTCTATTTGTTTGGTGGAAAATCATCTCAGGCATATGACTGTCGACAGGCGTGATATTCGGAGGATTTTTTCCCGATGAGTCCAAAGTAGAATTTCCAGCAATCATATTCGCAAATATATTTGCTTTTTGTTGGGCAGTGGTGGCTTGTGATCCATCTTCTTTAATTGAAGGCGGAAATGAACTAAAAGTGAAATTTTTGGCGACAGCTTTAGCAAATGACCAAAACGAACGAGAACCATTCGAAAATTCAACATTCAACAACTATACTTATACTCAAGTATAAGAGTACCATCAAGAAAGTTGAGAACTACTAACTGAACTGTGCCTACCGTTCTTAATACTAAATATACATCCTTCACACAATAGAAACTATCTATCTGCCAAAATCAAAGTCTCAAATGCTGACAGTATACCCACCAACATCGCTGGATTTGTTTGCAAAACACTCTCAAATCCAACTGCGTTCTTCAAACACACACAGGGCCGAAGTTCGCACATTTATTCTTCAGCACGCTTGAGAAAAGACCAAAACAAACACTCCGGTGACAAAATACGAGATAAAATTAGTTCAGGATAATTGAAAATATACGAATTGGCAATTGCGTTTGTTTAAACTGGGTTAAACGCCAAGAATACGCAGAAAACTCTGTCGTTTCGCTCGAATAGTTATTTAAGATGGATGTCCCCTCATTAGTGGCCGGCGGCGTCTACAAAAAACTCTAGTGACAGATCTGAAAGTGACGGATCGTGTCTGAGCGATATTTTGATACACCTGAAACATTGGGGGTTATTAGAGGTGACTTCCGATACGAGGGAACGTGACAAAGTACACACGGTAGTAATAGCAAAAAGTACCCCAACTAATAATAGGGGAGCCCGAGTACTTCCGCCATATATGAGACCTATATATATGACCACTCTTCAAGGAAAAAGGATCAAATTGGTAAAAAAAATTGATCATATGAAATTCTCGAGCGCGTCAGATTAAGGTAGGGTGAGTTAGTTACATCCTGAAACGTGTATATTCCGGTAATCTGACAATTCGAAAGTGACCTAAAGGAGAGTTACAAAATTGTAAAAAGACGTCATCTCGACAATCTCGAGCGTGACTATTTTTTAATATTGAAATGAACAATTCTAGAATCACAAAAAACATATAATCTGACGATTTCCACAAGCCGAATTAATAAAAATTCATCGATAAAGTTCAATGCGTGCATCTACGTGATGCCTATATTCCCCTCTACGCGTTTCTACTTCTCTTTCACTCTTTATCTATTACTCTCTCACTCCGTCCCCACTCTGGTTTCTGTTACCATGACGCCATGACAATTGATCACAAATGCTCGTTCGTGGCTTTTTGTTTACAACGAATATCCAACGTTTTGAAATTTAAAGAATTTGATTGCTCATAATTATTTTCTTATAAATACAAGTATTCTACTAAAAAAACATAAACTTTTTTATTTGCATCCCTTTCTTGAGCTTTCCAATCAATTAAGTACAATGATTTACAAAAATTTGATAAAATTCAAATTGACAGAATAGGCGAATCCTCCTAGATAATCGTCAGATTATGAGACTGCAACGTCTAGGGCGTAAAGATCAATCATATATATCTTAATCTGACGCGCTTGTGTATTTCAAAATGACGATTTTTTTCTCACATTCTAATAACGGCCGCGAGTCTGCGTCACATCCAAACCGTCAAATTATTATATAAGAGCTTTGTTTATAATCACTTAAAGTCCCCTTAAATCATCTGACGCGCTCGAGGAAAATATTTTCATTTTCAACCCTTACGTACGACCACCCCCATCATGGAAACAATCAGATTAACATACGTACATTTTTTAAAATATGTAGGACATAGATAATATCAATATATGACGCGCTCGAGTATAGTTATAGTTTTTTTACATTTTTGAAAATCTATAGCCGCTTCCCCACCGATGCTAAGGTATACATTATGTGATATTTTTCCTTTTTTTCATCTAATCATTGCATTCCAATTGCTCTCTATGACGCTCGAGTAAATCCCGATTTAGTTTCGTGAGCCCCTCTACTATAAAAAGAAACGAAAAAGAGCATTTTCCGTGATATAAGTTTTTCGTGAGCATCCGCAAAACAATTAGTATTTCTATTAATGTCGATCTGTACTTCCTGTCTCACGAATATTTTGCTGAGTTGTCGATTCTTGATTGATTCCTGACATTTACCGAGAATTGATTATACTATCAGGAATTATCTGAGCCAAAATTCTTGGAATGAAATTTGTATATTTGATAGGTACATGCCAAAAGAATGTAGTCAACCTGGTTTCTACTTTAGAGAATTTGCTATTTCAACTGTTAACTCGGGGAAACCCATTGTACTGCCAGGTCGGTCGGTGTATTAGATCAAAATATTCTACCTACTAGGATTGGCATCTATATTAGATTAGATTATTGGGGAACTGACCCATGGCCTGATTCACTGCGACCTTTTCAGATCTATTGTGATGCTCCTTGGTTGTTAGAGCTCGTTGTCTAGCTTGATCTCTCTGATGAGACTCCATAGCCTTGATACTACCCCTTCATATAGCTAACAGCCTCTGGTTTCTCCTCCCCGCATCTTGCGTGTCTCAGCCTTGCTATCGCTTCGCATTCACAGAGCACATGCAGTGCGGTTTCTTCCTCTCCTTGATAGAACCTGCAATGGGTTTCTCCTGGAAAGACCAAAGTTGCTCATATGTTTCCTGAGCCGGCTATGCCCCGTTAGCAGACCCACCACTACCCTTACAACCTTACGGTTGTGGTTTAGCAGGTCTTCCGTGAATCTGGGCGCTGGTTCCTTTATGAACTCTTTCGCCTGCCTCATTCCAGGGAGCATATTCCACCAATATTTCGATTCGTTTTGTATTCATGAATTTATGGATGTCTTTATACTTGTTTTCGCTACCCAGCAGAATGGTTTTGGGCCGATCATAGGTTTGGATGCGCCTTCACGGGCTAGAGCATCGGCCTCAGACAGCTTCCCACCAATCTTGAAAAGATTTGAAATGAGCTGAGTGCCTTAATTGCCACTTGGCTGTCGGAAAAAATGGCAATAATTTTATTTACGATCTTCTGCCTGTTTATTTCCCCTATACAGTGTTAGATGGCCGCTACTTCTGCCTTGAATAGAATTGGTATCCAGGAAACTACCAATAGCCTGTCGCAATGAGCTAGCCATTAGCTGTCTTCATCCGACTCACTGGAGCAGAAGCAATAAAATATTTTAGTACGCTCTCATTGGTGCACTTTGGGAAGGCGTGGCTTTTATCGAATATGTCATTGTATTCGCTTCTGTATAGTATTTTAATTATTCTGTAGTAATACCCAGGAAATAAAAGTGCTTAATTTCTCTGGAAGGCAACTCTCACTCCCAGGTCAATGAGAAATAAAAAGTTAGCAGGCCAAGATGAATATATTCACATCAACTCTATAAAAGTTATCAAGGTTTTAATTGACCCTTCCACCTTTCTAAAGAATCATTCCTGCAAGGATACTTTCCCAGTGAGCTCAAAAGGGCTCTGGTGATTCCACATATGAAAAAGGTTGCCGAGAAGATATAGACAACTATAGACGAATTTATTTACTCTGATCACTTTTTAAATTCTTCGAAAAAATAGCTGCTACCAGAGTGGTTGATTATTCGTGAAACAACAATCTGTTATGCAACAGTCAGCATGGTTTTAGGAAAAATTACTGTACTGGAGGAGCTAGCTCAAAGGTGTGATTCTTTGGATAATTCTAAGACAAAGAAGTTCATATAATAATCATATATCCGGTAATACTTCGTTTTCAACATAAAGAGTGTCAAAATTGAAAAATTAAACATTATTGCCTGAATATCTCAATAATCCTTCAGCCGATTTTCTTAAAATTGGCCGTTGGCATTAAGAGTATTGAGGGGCTAATTTGTCCATAACTTCATTGAAATCATTATGTCCAGTGACGTCCCGGAGGGTATCTTAACCCATATTTTGTACAAAAAAAAGTGCTTCACTGATATTTTGCAAATTTTTATTTTTTTTTTTCTCGTATTGAGCTACTGAAAGTACAACTTTTTGATCAATATATTTATTCTTGTATTTTGCTCTATTATTGAGCAAAAAAGTAAAGATCACTTCATTGCATGTCAAGTGTTTGATGAAGAAAATTGATGAATAATGATGATGATATCTGAAACGTAAAATATCCATCGATGCAACTCTAATGATTATTAGTGGTGGTGAATATTATCAATGGTATTTTTCATATCGAACAACGTCATCGACTCTGATCGGAATCTTTCAGCAAGTGGGCCTTGTTACTAACTCTCTACGCCATACCTCAGAAGCAACATGGTCAGTTATTCACATACCAGTCAACTATGAAACGTGGCAATGTAAAAGGAAGAATTTCTCTTTCGACGTGAGCTGAGCATAAAATTATATGCGACAACTCGCTTGCTTCATGAATGATATATTTTTTTATATTTGATAGTTTTATGACAATCTGGCTACAATTCAGAATAGAGCCACACATTTGATGACGTGCGACTGCTTTGATTTCGTACAAGTTATACAATCTTCACAACATACGCAACTTAATCTCCAGCATTATTATTATTGTTATCATTCGATTGAATTTCAATAGAACAGCTGAACTTTGGATTTCCTTGCCGAGAGAAGTTTTTCCTGAGGCATACAAACTCTAGAAAATATAAGTGAATGTTGATTCGAATCTCCTGTCACTTGATTCAGGCGGTGTTCTTTGAACATTACAGGGTTTCCCTTTCGTGTGAAACTATTTATGGAAAATAAAAAAAATTGTAAAAGGCAGATTTTTTTGCAATCAGATATGAACAAGACCTGTCAAAAGACATTTATAAACCCGGCATATATCGATTCAGGTTCGCCCCTTCAACTTATTCGTCTCTCCTGTGTTTTCCTTCCGGTTTTTATAGAATCCCAAATGGAATTGATTGGCTTGAATTTTTTTGTATCATTTTCAATTTCAGGGTGGATTATACCAACTTTGTAGATTCAAATGGAACACCCAGTATATATTTGGATTCAGCGGGTCATTCTACAAAAGAAATTCTAAGTGTGAGTAATTTACTGTGGTGCAGAATCAGGTGACCTTGGAGGCCACATGATGACTTTTCTGATTGATTTGGATGTTCTTGGTATAATGAAGTTGATGAAACATGAATTTTTCTGATAAGATTATGAGCCATAATTGTGCAATCAATGATATGAGTAATGCCTTAAAAATAATCCATGTCACAGAATTTCTAAAAATTACTGGAGAAAGCAGATGGATTGATATGACTCGCAGATATGAACCGGAAAAAACAACTTTTGGATCAATTATAGTATATCTCTGAAAGAAAAAATACTCAAATTTCAACTCCAAATTTTACATGAAATTTTTTTTACAGAATTGATCGGAGATATGTTTTGTAACTTATTGAAATAAATCGCCTAACGGGGTTGATAAGGGGTGGAAAGTTATTTTGGTGGTTAATCAACGTACAGCCTGAACCACTCATAATAGAGATCTGAAATTTGAAGGGTGTGTTCTTTGTATGACGTAGACATCCTATTAGAAAGGGTTTTCCGATATTCCACCCGTAAGGGGGTGAAGAAAAGGGTCAAAATCAAGTATGGGACAACGTACTTCAATCTACTTCAAAACTTGCAGAAATATTCTTCAACAGAATTGATGGAAGTCGTGTTTATTGTCTAAAGAGGTAAGAAAGAGTTTTATAATATTTTCGACTTCTTTCGAGTGCCCCCAGGAGGCAGATCCTTGTGATGAATCTGATAAAACTTTGTACCATGAACTACACAATATGAATTCATCACAAAACTAATTGGCGCCCCTCGAAGTATGCTAGTATTCTATAGAAAACATACACAATGACCACATCAATTATTATTGTGAACAAACTGTCGGAATGAACGTGTAAATGGAAAAAAATCCAATCATTTTTCTTTTTGTTCCTTCATATTTTGTCTAACTTCGTTAAAAAAGTTACCATTTATGGAGTGTTTCCCATTTTTATTGAATATGCCACCTATCTCAAGTTGTTAACTCAGGGACACCGTTCATGCCATGTGACTGGAAGTTCGAATATTTTGTGTGAAGACCTAGAATTTCCGAGTGTAATTGCTTCAACTTCTGATGATTCGCCAGGAATTACAGTAACAGTAGTGGAGAAGGAAAACAACCACAAAAAGTAACTTATTTTAATGGAACTGAAAATATGATATAAAATTGTACCTGGATTTAGGTATCTATGAAAAGTTCAGATGCAGCTGTGGAAATCATAAACAATGAACTGAGGGAAATACAAAGACATCAGGTGAAGAAGGATGTTTGAAACTGAATTCGAATAAATTTGAAGTGTTTATTTCAATGAAATGTTCTGGTTGAAGAATCGAATCTATTTCTAGTCATGTGTGTTGAAATAACTAATGAAACCCACATTACAGTGACCACCTATGGGTTTTTTTCACGGTTAGTTATATGTCATGATGTTGACAGAAAGTCTTCGACATTCCATCAATTTGATCCCTATTCAATATGTCAATGATCTATCAGACAAAAAATCCCACAGAAAATCCCTCCGAGATTGATAAATGGGTTATCATTTTATCAATACTTCCTCAAGAACGCTATTTTAGGCAACAGCCCTCCGCCTTTGACATTGGATAGTGTGCTTTCGAAAACTGTTATGAGATTATTTCGCTGATTATCAATGTTCTTGAGATATTACTGCTGAGTAAACAATGAGTTTTGGAACCTTTGGTGTAAAAGTTGAAACTTTTCCTAGAGATCAATTACCCTAACACCAAACTGATATTTTTGCACTCGATGCGCGTTTCGCTAACAAGGTTAGCATATTCAGGAGAAGAAATTGATACTAAATCTAGAGCTGGGGTTAGTTGTTTATATACCTAAATTTTCCGGTCCGATATGGACTTCGTTTGTTACTGTTGATTATTCTAATTAATTTCTCGGTAATGAACTGACTACCTGCAAGTTCCGTCATCTGTTAGTATTGATTTCTGATTACTTCCTCAACAATAAATTGAAAAGCGGGCTGAAAGGGATAGGTCCCTTGTCACCATTAATGCTGTTTTTACATTTTGCTGTTTCGAGACTCTCACATGCATCGAGTAGTCTTGTGTCATGCACATGCTTGATCAGTTTCAGATTGCTTTCACCAATTTTGTGGTCATTCTGTAGAGCGTGTTGGGCGACACTTGATTTTTCCACCCTTCCGTATTTTATATGTGCAAAATGCTCTTCGAAACGGGTTTTGATAGCTCGTCGGCTCTGGCCGATGTACTTGTTGCAATGTTGACAACTGATCTCGTAAATTCCCGACTTCTCTGAGTTTTGCTTATTTGTGTGTATGTGAATTGAATACAGTAACTGCTGTAATTTGTAAGAAGTTTTATATGGAACTTCCATATTTACTTTGTCAAATATCTGTTGGAGTCCTCTAGTGTATTGAGGTTCAAATGGGATTACTATAAACTTTTCGTTTATCTCATCTTTTTTAAAAGTCGAAGATTCACGAAGTGTTTTCCTGAATTTACATTTTCTAATTATCTCATCAACTATCTCTGGGTTAAAACCGTTCACTTCAGCTACATACCTAATCACTCTCCTTTAATTGTCGTACTGATATTTTTGTACTCTACGCGCGTTTTGCTAACAAGGTTAGCATCTTCAGGTGTAGAATACTGATGAGCAGTTTTCATCAGAAATGAGGATCAGTTTTCTTCTTCTGAAAATACTAAACTTGTTAGTAAAAGGTGATTCGAGTGCAAATAGTAACAGTTTAGTGTTAGGCTAATTCATTTGTACAAAATGTGATGGAATTGGTAAAGAAATGACGTTTGATGATATATCAGGAGAGTAATGATTTTGATAATATTTTCGATGGAAAAGGGATCAATCACCGTTTTTCTCAATCACAAAGAAGTTAGTGACCCCATGAACAAAGTATCACCGACAAGAAAATTGAAAAAATAATATTGTGATTTTTTTTGTACCAATGCCAGTAGAATTTCATTGATTTTTCATAGAAATCACCATTTCTGGGAAATCATTTTTATCAAATATCTATGAAAAAAATTAAAAAAAAAATATACGAACACTCTCTATTGATATGTACGTTTATATCTTCGATTCATTCACAAAAAGAAAGAAGGAGTGAATCGAAAACAGCTACACCTCTGCTTATTAAAACGTTACTATCAACAGGGAGTGATTTCAAAATTATTTTTGGATTTTACTTTTTTCACAGCAGTTGTATTTCGATTGTTTGATTCGGAGAGGAAGAAAACCAAAAATTAATTCTTCAAACTTCATTCTCTTCAAAAAAGTACCCAAGTTCGTAATTATTTCGGGAATATTTGACGAAAACGACAAATTTTCGATGAAGTTTTTTGTTTTTAGAAAAAAAGATGCAAGGTCCCTAGTTATTAATTTTCCTATTCTTCCATGAAGAGGAAAGGGAGTCAGCTAGTTAACGAAAAAAACCCTTTTGAACTTTGGCAAGGAAATTTATTGATGATTCTTTTATAAATTAGCAAAATGAATTATGAATTGAATACAGTAACTCAAGAGCTAGCTTGTGGCTTCAATTCGTATTTTTTCTGACGAATTTTTCAATGCATGAAATCAATTCATTTTATCGCGTGAATCATGACCTGAGATTTCAGATCACGGAAGTGGCGAATTCTTTCAACTCTGCTTGCTACTATCACCACCATCACACAAAAATCAAGTCAACCACCCCTACAGACGCCACTGCCCAAAACTAAGAAGATATAAAGTCATTCCTAATAATTGTCACATCGATAAAATCCGCGCTCAGGGCGAAGAAAAATAAAATAACTTCCTAACCCATTAAAGTAAATTAAGTTGAGCGTGGAGTTTCAAAATTGTGGGGAATTGGAAATGGTTCTGGTGGGGACCGCCAAGTGTTATATAGCCGCATCACTCTTTAGCAGGCTCTTCTGCTGAGCACTTGTCGCGGTCTCCTTGTCACTTGCCGGTATGACCGTATGAACTGTCCGTGTCGCGTGTGACTTTTTTGTGTTTTTGTGTGTTTGTGTTCAGTCGACATGACGTCGGGAGTCAAGCAGACCGTTATCAAGTAAGGTGTTCGAGAAGCGAGCCTTCCTTTTGGGTTTTTTGGTGGTGGTCGAGGGTTTTTTGTCGGGTTTTTTGATGACGATCACCAAAATATGTTCGTGATAGTCCACTGGCGTTAGGATATTTACATGCAGAAGTTGGTCACAGTGCCAATATTGGAATAATTTTTTTCTCCGATTGACAGCAAATATAAATTTTGCAGACACATATCAATCAGGAAAGTAGTACTTTTCCTGTCTAGGCAAAAAGTGGAGACTTTCCTGCCTAGACAACAAAGTAATACTTTGCTGATTGATATGTGTCTGAAAAACCAACCATTCCAACACCTACGAATTCTATTCTTTTTTGTTTCAATTTATCACTATAGGAAAAATAAAAAGATTGTGAGAATTTTAATAATTTGCGAATACAATATCCCACATTTGTTCCTTAGTTTTCTGGGTTTGTAACCTACCACAATCTGAAAAAATGAGAATTAATATTGGAATCTATACAAGTGTAGAAAGGCAGATTCTCAATATACCCCGAAAAGTTGCTGCGTCTGTTGAAAAACAGTTCTTTCTGGATAGAACAAGTCCAATTAGTCCTCAACCCCTCGCATAACTCAAATTTTGCCAACTCCTGTAGGTGATCGTGGTAAATTGACATTTGTTAAATATTTTCAATTTGACATAACGTTTTTTGTCCTTTAGGAGGGGTAGCCATCCGCGATCCATATCAAGCGAACTCATAGATATGCATTCTTCACCAAACAGCATGATGAAAGCAGATTCCATCAATTTTCGTTTCCTGCCATTGCTCTCTTTCGTCATAATTTTAGTATCATTCCATTCTACTGTGTGATCTCCATCATCAATCTGTCTGTTACTGATGTATATCTTGTGTTCACTCTTTCGCACTGTCAATGGTCGAGACGTTTCACCGATATATTTTTGACCGCACGAACAAGGAATTTGACAAATACAATTATATCATTATAAACAACCGGAGAAAAAATTATATTTTCAACTCGATAGCAAAGTAGATTGACTGCCTTAGCCGAATTCCTGTGAACAATCAGACGTGGTAGTCAATCTACTATTTTGCTGCTAAGTAAAATAAATAACAACCTATTCATTAGTGCCCACAGGATTCATAAAAGCAAAAATGATATCGATATCAAATCTATGAGGTACCCAAATTAGAAAAACAAAGCTTCGGAGAAAAACTCATTCTTGAGCTCAGTTATTTCAATGTTTACGGAAAACGATTGTTGTTGAAAATGCTCCAAAAAATCAGAAAAGCCGATTTTTTTCAAATCTGAAATCACCAGTTTTTTTCTACTTATCAAGAAAATACCTGGCCTTATTTCATTATCTGCTTATAACCGATCATGTAGGTTTTATTTTTCATTCACAGGACTTTTTTGTTAATGACTGATTTCAAGTCGTCCTCAAATCCATGAGGATTAGAAAATGAAAAAAAATTGTCAACGAATCGAACATTTGTTTGATTTTATATTGGGACTTCTTTCGTCGGGAGAGACGACAAAAATTATGAAAATAATGTCCTGATCATTTATGCCCTAAGACGCCGTTAATTTATTGGGTAATTTATTGGGGATATTTTGTTTGCAGTTGAGAACTAACAATTGAAAAATCGAATTTCAGTCCATATATTTCTTTCATTATTCGTTTATGATTTGTATAATATATTATTTCCATGTTATTGGTATATTCTATTTGTTTCTATCCATTCAGGATTTTTGAAAACGAAAATTTGAGGTGGAATCGATTCTGGGGAGAGCCAATGATTTGAATCTAAGTCTTGTGATAGATGAATTTAGTCAACTTTTGAAAAATGTACAAAATATTTTTGATTCACACATCTCATATGAGTACTTCATCCTAAAACCATCTCGAAATGATAATCAATTTCCGTAAACAAACACTTTGCACAATTACTATTTGTTTGTTTTTTATTTATATCCCCCTTCATCCCTCCGGGGGAGTCTTATTGATTTTCACGGTAGCGCATTTGTTATCAACATTGTAGGGAAACCCAGAAAAACCCACAGTGCTATTATCATATTCATTGTTTACCAACGTTCGGAAAATTATTGCACCTATGCTTCCATGAATGTTATTGCAAAGTCAACATGTTCTTCCGTTCAATGGAAGTAAACTAAAAAAAAATTCACTTCCGGAATTGATATTTGATAGAACCATCAAGTCCCATTCATTTCATTTCGACAATTTCTATCATCCATCATTTTTGTCAGTTCGGAGAAGCACGAAAAGTACATTGATACCTAGAACATTCAACATTTCATTCCTCCATTTAGATTGTGGAGAACTTCAACTCCTTCATAATCTGTCAACACTTAAATAATTGTAGTACTTATTCGGGATTACGCTATTGGAGACTCGATGATGACTACTTGACTCATGAGTCCTTGAAGCAGCTAATAATGTGGTCTTCAAGTTACTTCCCAAGTGATATCCATAGGTGGAAGGCTATCAGGAACCGTTTCTTTGAAACGAGCTCTCTGCCTGAAATCTTGCGTTCTTAGTTGTATACGGGGATTCCAGAAGTACGAAGTTGTTTTGATCTCTTTAGACAAGAATACAACTCAATTATATCACATAAATAAACTAAAAAACACTTCATCGTGTGATTTCCACTCAACAGTTTACAAAACCACTACATGTGTTTTACTATGCAATATCCTCGACAATATCTTCTTCTCCACCTGAAGAAGCTATTGTATAGTGAAACACGTTTAGCGGTTTTTTAATCTGCTGAGTAGAAATTTTAGAAGAAAGTATTCAATTTTATTATCATGGATTTCCATTTAGTATGAAGTCACAACATCATTTTGAATTTCTGTACCTATGACCTATAGTAACAGAATCACAGTCATTAAACTTGAATAACTATTATCATCATCATGGGCAATAATTTTCGTTATGACTTCCTCCAGGTCCGTTATTATAGCCTCGACTAGCAGAATACAACATTCTTTTCAGTTATTCATTCCTGAATATATATTAGATTCGCAATGTTTCATGAAAATATAAATTTACTTTGTTTATTTATATTTGAATTGGAAGCAGTTACCCGTATATAAAGTGATAAATAAATGCATGGATGAATGAGGAAATGAAAGGAAAGAGGATTGGTTTTCAACTATAAAACAGTTGAGGAGAGAACTCGAGAGAGAAAAATTAAGCTCAGGTGAAAATTTGAAATAAAGTCTCACCTTTATTATCACTTACGTCAATAACAACCTTCATAAAGGAGGTGATAAAAGGTTAATGTCATTGCGTGGTAATTTGGGAAATGAGTTGAAAACGGTAATCCATTCAGATATGAATCATTGAAAAAGAAGGAAATGGGTGAATATTCCAACAAAGGGTTTGAAAACGATGCTCTTTCATTCCTATATTCCGAAATATACCTTCATTGTCATTTGACTGAAGTGTGATAACTCATAGAAAATCCTTTGGAAAATTCTCATCTAAATTCGATTAGGGTGAAATTCACTGAGTCACCTGATATTATGATAAATGTGATGGGTTTGCTACTCGTACTTTTTATTACCTTTGAACATTACAGGGCTTCCCTTCCGTGTGAATCTGTATATAATAAATATTCATCGTGTAAACCTCAAGATGACCATTGTTCTATATCTTGAGGGTTCACAAAAAGCCTTTCTCACTTTCTGAATACATTTACTTGAAGTAGCTATATATTTGATGAATAATTTTTGGGCTTTCTTCTCCTCCGGATCAAATGATAGAAATTACAACTCCTATGAAAGTATAAAAGAAGAAAAGAAATAATTACCTATATATTTTTCTTACAATGAGTGGCCATCATAATCGAGTTGCAGAACAAAGTAATTATATCAATTACATTAGCAGTTGGGAAGTTATGTAATTGCATGGTATCGTGCTTGTGAAGACAAAAAATCTCTCTATTTTCCATTTCGAATTTTTCTGTTAGATTCGACATCCAAAAAATAGCAGATCATGAGGTATATAAACACCGGAATGATAAAATCTCCACAGAGCGAAATGTCTTGTTAACAACTATCAAATTTCTTGTCGTCATTCTGAATCGAATGAGCTTCAGATCGTATTTTTAGGACCTCTATCAAGATATTTCTTGATTTTGAACTTGTGAGGTGGACTATCCTGAAAGCTGACTGCGAAAATTTTGGCCTATCTAGTAACGTGATGGAACTTTTTTCGAAGTTATTACTCGCAGCCACAATGACGAAAGTAATTGTGTACCTAGGCAGAACTTGTGCACAAGTTCCATTCATGGTTTTCCGTGAAAAACTGTACCTTCCAACTGACACCAAACACAATACATTAATAGTATCACTCGAGGTATCACTACTTTTATTCGGGTTTGAAGGCCGTCGTTTTTTGGAATTTCTTCCTGACGTTTCGCTGGCTCGAGTGGCTAGCTTCTTCAGAGGTTCATTCATCTTGAAATTCACTCCGATGACTCAAGATGAATGAGCCTCTGAAGAAGCTAGCCACTCGAGCCAGCGGAACGTCAGGAAGAAATTCCAAAAAACGACGGCCTTCAAACCCGAATAAAAGTAGTGATACTGAAAACCTCGGCCGCGAAAGCCTTAACTATTTTGACAATATATTAATAATATCACCAAGAAAAGCGTATTCCTAGTTGGTACTCATTGAGGTTACTTCAAATGAAAATTGAACAGTAGTTCTCGATATGCTAGTTTCTCTTCCAGAGTCCCCATACCAGCTCGGGAAACAAAAATTGAAAGATACATTCGCGTCAATAAAATCAACGATGACTTGGTGGAAATAATAGAATGGGGTAACATGAACTTGTTGGGATTCAATTCTGGGACAACACAGTCATGTCTCTTCTCAAAGAAAGCCGATCCATCACTATCTCGTATTCGGATGTCAGGAGTAACTATTCCTACAAACTCAAGTATCTCGATGCTAGGAATTACGATCTATAATAATCCCTCATAGATGAGTTAGATAAGCCATGTGAGATCAATCGCTAAAGGTACCTCAAAGTACTACACTTCTCGTCAGCATTTAATGATCTACAAATCTCAGATACGACCTGTCTGAGAATACAGATCTCATGTATGGAGCTCGGCACCGAAACATTCATTGAAGCTTCTTGATTCTATTCAGAAAAAGGCAAACCTTCGTGGTGGTGATTTTTCGCTTATAGACTCGCTCAGTTCATTGAAGCATCGGTCGGTGATTTTCTGAATTGTTATCAATCGTAACAGACTTGGCAATATCTACACGGATAACCCGACGAGAACAGAATTCCCACCTTTTTTTTGTGATAGATGGGTAGATAGATAGATAGATAGATATTCATTTATTTCCACAGAGTATATGTAAATCTTGTACAGGGGTAAAAGAAATACTTTGTCCGAGAAATACGTCAGCGAACAAAACTACAAAAGAGTGATATGATACCAAATTTGATTAAAACAATTCACATGCACATATAAGTATAGAGTCATTAAAATAAAATTCAAAATGGACTGTTAAAATATTCATCTATAGAATAAGGCTCTAGGTTGCATAAAAATTATTTCACAGACTTCAGAAAACTACTGGCCATCCCAATGTCTCTAATATCCTGTGGGAGAGAAAAATTAATTCGCACTGTAGACAGTTCTTCTTTCATATAGGGATTTCTTATGCATCGGATATAAAAAATCTTTTCTAAATCTTGTTCCATACATATGTGTTTTATAATGCTTTTCAAAGTAACTTGGTTGATTTACTAAAAATGTTAATGCCTCAAAAATGTATATCACCGGTACTGTTGATAAACCGTTCACTTTGATAATTACTCTGCATGAGTCCCTGGCCTTCATACCGAAAAGTATTCTGATTACACTTTTTTGGCAGACAAATACTCGGTTGAGCTCATGGCTGGAGCCTCAAATGACAATACCAAACCTTATTAAATAGTAGAAATTAGCATAGTATAGAGTCATCAGAACATCACTGTAAACGCTTTTTTTGAGGATTCTCATAGCATATGTAGTTGGAGCTACAGACCTGTCGAACCTCTCTTGCTCAGGGATCTTTTTTCAACAGAACAGCTGATTTCTGTAACTCCTCTCCGAGAGAGATTTTTCCTGATACTTAAAAATTTAACCAGTTCAACAAAATGTAGATCTCAATATTGTTTGTAAGTAAATCTTTTTCAACCCAACTTTCAATGTCAAAATTCCATTATCTTTCTTATTCCGAGTGGAACAGTGATAACATATCGTTTTCAAACTGATATATCGATATTGGTAATGCAATATTGATTATGGATTAAAAAAAATCTGTAGATATAAAAAACCGATTTTTCACAAATAGATTTTCACTATAACCAAAGTGTCATTAGTAGGGAAAAACATATTCGAGTCGTCTCCACGATAGACACATTCGAAAGTCAAAAATAAAAGTTTTTAACACAGGAAAACTGTTCATCTTCATTGTTGAAATACAAGTGAAAGCTGCGAAGTGTACATCGAGGTATTGAAACAAAATATGTTGGTACTCACAATTTTGAAATCATGGCCGAATATAAAAAACATGTTGAATAAACAAAAACCAGTCTCGAAACGAATTTGTGACAAATATCATATTTCCTCATCAGGCAAGTGACATCAAGAGTTATAGAAACGGTCGGTAAATAGAATTGAAGTGGGCTAGGGTTATGGTCTAGTGGTAGTGTCAAATCAATAATGGTCCACTATATATGTTTGCTAATTGGGAAGTAAATTTTGAACGTAAATTACTGCCACAATTTCCATTATAGTTAAAGAGAAATGAATCGATAAGGGGAAACTCGTATCCTTCTGGAGAGGAAATATACTTGCTCCTTGGTATTCCAAGAAACCGAATTCAGAGATTCTACTCAACGTCGGAAATATTCGCCTCCATATCCCAGAGAATGAGTTTCGTGCAATTTAAATGATACGAAATGATGGGAAAATGTTATAATTGATGATACTCTGCATACAATGGTCACACCTTGGTATATTGCCATATGAAAAAATAGGAGTGTGAAATTATTTTTGGACACCTTATATAAAAGTTCCTAAGTTCTGCCCAGGCACATTATCATTTTTGTCATTGTCGTTGTGAGTACTATCTTCCGATCTGTCACCCGATATGTTTATATATTTTCATGGATGATCATTTTCCATAGAAATCCAAATACTTCTATGAAATATCTTATCGCTGCACCCTCGTGAGGTTGGGTTAATAAGAAAATAACATGGGTTGATGAGTCATCAAATATCCACGAAATCCAACTGATATCATATCAATATGAATTTATTCTATCCCGAAAAAATGTTTTTAATGTTTTTCGAGGAGATAGATCTTCTCACTTTCAACAAATATCCCAGGTTTCTAGGAAACTCCTCAGAAGCTCATTCAAGAGCTTGTGTGCGCAAGGGATACCCGGGACCAACAGTTTATGAAAAGAAAACCGAAAAACTTTGCTTCCCTGGTTGGACGAAAATACCGAATTTGAAAAATTCTGGTATTCCCAGGATATATAAGTATTGAAATCCAGTTTTTGATTTCTTTCCCTGAAAATGAAAACTAACCTTGAGCACAGAAAATAATTCAAAACATTGAGTTCATAGTATTCCATGTATATGTGGTAATGTTTATACTGGCGAAACATCAAGACCATTAAGAACGAGATTAAGAATAAAAACAGCACAACTTGGAAATATGAGAAGTAGATAATCGAAATCAGCTGAATACATATTGACAACAATTGTTACACACCTGATGGAACTGAATAATATTAATTACTTATAAAGAGAACGAAAAGGAAACTCGAAGGGGCTACTTGTATGCTATCAAACAAAAATGAGGAAATTGCTACTTGTCATTTACCTCTTGCAAACAAAACTGAAATCTCCGAAAGAATTCTGGCGAGAGGCTTGAAAAATAGAGGTTATCCGAAACGTCGCCAAGTGAAAGTTTAATTATTTTTTATATTTTTTCTCAAACTCAATCTATAAATTCGCAGAGAATTCGTTACGTAACTTACAAAATAGTCATTTTTTTGTAATATTGATGTTACGTATCGTGGCAAATATACAAATTCACCCAATAAACAGATATCGTGAGGAAATGAAGCATTTTCATTATCAGAGGAGAGGAAACCTAAAAATGGATCTCAATGGCTAAAATGAGTTCTTACTATTTGTATTCACCTCGTAAAACCATCTCCACCGACGAAAAATCAGGACCGCCATAAGTATGAAAGTGTGTTGCATAAAAAACTAGATCGCCCACAAAGTACACAACGATCCGAAATAATCCTCGACATACTGACACGATTTCAGGAAGACAAAGACAATGCTAAAAATAAGTGGTCCGATATTGAGTTGCGATTTCAGGTTCAAGAAACCGATTTCAGCTCTAGGTACTTATGAAATGGTGGGGTTGTGCTATATAATTCGGAAAAAGGGAAGTTGATGGATGACTGATTATTTGAAATACAAAAATAGATGAAGTTTTACCAACTCCTAGTTATCGAGTTAATTTTCAAAATATTTTTCTTTATGAGCAATAAAGGTTGTCGTCGATTGTTGCTGAATGACACCCTTTGTGTCACCAATGATTTTTTTGAACTGAAGGAACCGAGTTTCTTTATACCTCTGTTTTCATCTGAGGGCCGCCCATTCAGAATGTGGAGCGGGGGATAGAAGGTGGGGAAGGGTTAATCCGTTAGACTCTTCTTCAATATTTTTTGGTCGCCTCTAATGTTTTTACCTTTATTATCATAACTGTGAAATTTTCAGAGACAGATAGTCTTGATGAGCTCCAGTGGAATTTTAAGTGGAACAGCTCTCTGTTCAACAAAGATATATGGTCAATGGAAACTTGGTATAAATCATAAAAAATCCGTTAGGATTTTCTTCAGTTTTTTTTTTTGGTCGCCTCTAATATTTTTTATCTTCATTATCATTGTTGTGAAAGTTTTAGAGACAGATTGTCATGATGAGCTCCAGTGGAATTTGAAGGGAAAAAGGCTCTTTGTTCAATAAAGATATATGGTCAATGGACTCTTGGTATAAATCATAGAAAATCCGTTAGCCATTTCCTCATATTTTTTCTGGTCGCCTTTTATGTTTTTTACCTTCATTTTAATTGTTGTGAAATTTTCGGAGACAGATTGTCTTGATAAGCTCCAGTGGAATTTGAAGGGAAAAAGGCTCTCTGTTCTACAAAGATATATGGTCAATGGAAACTTGGTATAAATCATAAAAAATCCGTTAGGCCTTTCTTCAATTTTTTTTGGTCGCCTCTAATGTTTTTTATCTTTATTATCATTGCTGTGAAATTTTCAGAGATATATTGTCTTGATGAACTCCAGTGGAAATTGAAGGTAAAAAGGCTCTCTGTTCAACAAAGATATATGGTCAATGGAAACTTGGTATAAATCATAGAAAATCCGTTAGGCTTTTCTTCAATTTTTTTTTGGTCGCCTCTAATGTTTTTTACCTTCATTATCATTGCTGTGAAATTTTCAGAGATATATTGTCGTGATGAGCTCCAGTGGAATCTGAAGGGAAAAAGGCTCTCTGTTCAACGAAGATATATGGTCAATGGAAACTTGGTATAAATCATAAAAAATCCGTTAGACATTTCTTCAATTTTTTTTGGTCGCCTCTAATGTTTTTTACCTTTATTATCATTGCTGTGAAATTTTCAGAGATATATTGTCGTGATGAGCTCCAGTGGAATCTGAAGGGAAAAAGGCTCTCTGTTCAACGAAGATATATGGTCAATGGAAACTTGGTATAAATCATAAAAAATTCGTTAGACATTTCTTGAATTTTTTTGTGGTCGCCTCTAAATAGTTTTTACCTTCATTATCATTGCTGTGAAATTTTCAGAGATATAGTCTTGATGAACTCCAGTGGAAATTGAAGGTAAAAAGGCTCTCTGTTCAACAAAGATATATGGTCAATGGAAACTTGGTATAAATCATAAAAAATCCGTTAGGCCTTTCTTCAATTTTTTTTGGTCGCCTCTAATGTTTTTTATCTTTATTATCATTGCTGTGAAATTTTCAGAGATATATTGTCTTGATGAACTCCAGTGGAAATTGAAGGTAAAAAGGCTCTCTGTTCAACAAAGATATATGGTCAATGGAAACTTGGTATAAATCATAAAAATCCGTTAGGCTTTTCTTCAATTTTTTTTTGGTCGCCTCTAATGTTTTTTACCTTTATTATCATTGCTGTGAAATTTTCAGAGATATATTGTCGTGATGAGCTCCAGTGGAATCTGAAGGGAAAAAGGCTCTCTGTTCAACGAAGATATATGGTCAATGGAAACTTGGTATAAATCATAAAAAATCCGTTAGACATTTCTTCAATTTTTTTTGGTCGCCTCTAATGTTTTTTACCTTTATTATCATTGCTGTGAAATTTTCAGAGATATATAGTCTTGATGAACTCCAGTGGAAATTGAAGGTAAAAAGGCTCTCTGTTCAACGAAGATATATGGTCAATGGAAACTTGGTATAAATCATAAAAAATCCGTTAGACATTTCTTGAATTTTTTTGTGGTCTCCTCTAAATAGTTTTTACCTTCATTATCATTGCTGTGAAATTTTCAGAGATATAGTCTTGATGAACTCCAGTGGAAATTGAAGGTAAAAAGGCTCTCTGTTCAACGAAGATATATCGTCAATGGAAACTTGGTATAATTCATAAAAAATCCGTTAGACATTTCTTGA
Organism: Zygogramma bicolorata; assembly: GCA_032362365.1. Lineage (NCBI taxonomy): Eukaryota > Metazoa > Arthropoda > Insecta > Coleoptera > Chrysomelidae > Zygogramma > Zygogramma bicolorata. Next base: position 933,839 of record JAVJAQ010002186.1, on the reverse strand, counting down.
ATTTTTTTGTGGTCTCCTCTAAATAGTTTTTACCTTCATTATCATTGCTGTGAAATTTTCAGAGATATAGTCTTGATGAACTCCAGTGGAAATTGAAGGTAAAAAGGCTCTCTGTTCAACAAAGATATATGGTCAATTGAAACTTGATATAAATCATAGAAAATCCGTTAGGCTATTCTTCAATTTTTTTTGGTCGCCTCTTATGTTTTTTACCTTTTTTATCATTGCTCTGAAATTTCCAGAGTCAGATTGTCTTGATAAGCTCCAGTGGAATTTGAAGGGGAAAAGGCTCTCTGTTCAACGAAGATATATGGTCAATGGAAACTTGGAATAAATCATAGAAAATCCGTTAGGCTTTTCTTCATTTTTTTTGGTCGCCTCTAATAGTTTATACCTTTATTATCATTGCTGTGAAATTTTCAGAGATATATTGTCTTGATAAGCTCCAGTGGAATCTGAAGGGAAAAAGGCTCTCTGTTCAACAAAGATATATGGTCAATGGAAACTTGGAATAAATCATAGAAAATCCTTTAGCCGTTTCCTCATATTTTTTTTGGTCGCCTTTTATGTTTTTTACCTTCATTTTAATTGTTGTGAAATTTTCGGAGACAGATTGTCTTGATAAGCTCCAGTGGAATTTGAAGTGAAAAAGGCTCTCTGTTCAACAAAGATATATGGTCAATGGAAACTTGGTATAGATCAAAAAAAATCCGTTAGGCTTTTCTTAGAGACAGATTGTCTTGATGAGCTCCAGTGGAATTTGAAGGTAAAAAGGCTCTCTGTTCAAAAAAGATATATGGTCAATGGAAACTTGGTATTCCTAAATCAAGAAAAAACCTGTTAGGCTATTCTTCAATTTTTTTTGGTTCTCTAATGTTTTTATCTTCATTTCAATTGTTGTGAAATTTTCAGAGACAGATTGTCTTGATGAGCTCCAGTGGAATTTGAAGTGTAAGAAAGCTACCTGTTCAACAAACTTGTTATAAATCATAGAAAATCCTTTAGGCTTTTCTTCAATTTTTTTTGTCGCTTCTAATGGTTTTCACCCGTGAAATTTTCAGAGACAGATTGTCTTGATGAGATCCAATGGAATTTTAAGTGAAATAGCTCTCTGTTCAACAAAGATATATGGTCAATGGAAACTTGGTATAAATCATAGAAAATCAGTTAGGCTTTTCTTCAATTTTTTTTGGTCGCCTCTAATGTTTTTTATCTTCACTATCATAATTGTGAAAGTTTTAGAGACAGATTGTCTTGATGAACTCCAGTGGAAATTGAAGGTAAAAAGGCTCTTTGTTCAACAAAGATATATGGTCAATGGAAACTTGGTATCAATCATAGAAAATCCGTTAGGAATTTCCTCAATTTTTTTTTGGTCGCCTCTTATGTTCCTTACCTTCATTTTAATTGTTGTGAAATTTTCAGTGACAGATTGTCTTGATGAGCACCAGTGGAATTTTAAGTGAAAAAGCTCCCTGTTCAACAAAGATATATGGCCAATGGAAACTTGTTATAAATCATAGAAAAACCGTTTGGCTTTTCTTCAATGTTTTGTTGGTCGCCTCTAATGTTCTTTGCCTTTATTTTCATTGCTGTGGAATTTTCGGAGACAGATTGTCTTGATGAGCTCCAGTAGAATTTTAAGTGAAATGCTGTCTGTTCAACAAATATATATGGTCAATGGAAACTTGGTATAGATCATTAAAAATCCGTTAGGCTTTTTTCAATTCATTTTTGGTCGCCTCTAATGTGTTTCACCTTCATTATCATTATTGTGAGAGTTTTAGAGACAAATTGTCTTGATGAGCTCCAGTGGAATTTGAAGGGAAAAAGGCTCTCTGTCCAACAAAGATATGTGATCAATGGAAACTTGTTATAAATCATAGAAAATCCGTTAGGCTTTTCTTGAATTTTTTTTTGGTCGCCTCTCATAATTTTTACCTTCATTATCATTGCTGTGAAAAAAGGCTCTCTGTTCAACGAAGATATATGGTCAGTGGAAACTTGGTATAAATTTTAGAAAATCCGTTATGCTTTTCTTCAATTTTTTTTTGGGCGCCTTTAATGTTTTTTATTTTCATTATCATTGTTGTGGAAGTTTCAGAGACAGATCATCCTGATGAGCTCCAGTGGAATTTGAAGGGAAAAAGGCTCTCTGTTCAACAAAGATATATGGTCAATGGAAACTTGGTATAAATCATAAAAAATCCGTTAGGCTTTTCTTAAAGACAGATTGTCTTGATGAGCTCCAGTGGAATTTGAAGTGAAAGAAAGCTCCCTGTTTAACAAACTTGTTATAAATCATAGAAAATCCTTCAGGCTTTTCTTCAATTTTTTTTTGGTAGCTTCTAATGGTTTTCACCTGTGAAATTTTCAGAGACAGATTGTCTTGATGAGATCCAATGGAATTTTAAGTGAAATAGCTCTCTGTTCTTCAAAGATATATGGTCAATGGAAACTTGGTATAAATAAAAAAAAATCTGTTAGGCTTTTCTTCAATTTTTCTTCGTTCGCCTCTGATGATTTTAACCTCTATCACCATTGCTGTGAAATTTTCAGAGACAGATTGTCTTGATGAGCTCCAGTGGAACTTGAACTGAAAAAGGCTTCCTGTTCAACAAAGATATATGGTCAATGGAAACTTGTTATGAATCATAGAAAATCCGTTAGGCATTTTTTCAATTTTTATTTTGGTCGCCTCTAATGTTTTTTTACCTTCATCATCATTGTTGTGGGAGTTTCAAAGATAGATTTTCTTGATGAGCTCCAGTGGAATTATGAGTGAAAAAAGCTCTCTGTTAACAAAGATATATGGTCAATGAAAACTTGTTATATATCATTAAAATCCAATTCTTCAATTTTTGTTTTGGTCGCCCCTGATGTTATTTACCTTCATTATGATTGTTGTGGAAGTTTCAGAGACATATTATCTTGATGAGCTCCAGTGGAATTTCGAGTGAAAAAAGCTCTCTGTTTTACAAAGAAATATGGTCAATGGAAACTTGTTATTAATCATAGAAAATCCTTTAGGAATTTCTTCAATGTTTTTTCATTCGGCTTCAATGTTTTTTCCTTCATTATTATTGTTGTGAGAGTTTCAGAGACAGATTGTTTCGATGAGCTCCGGTGGAATTTGAAGTGGAAAAAGCTCTCTGTTCAACAAAGATATATGGTCAATGGAAACTTGGTATAAATCATAACAAATCCGTTATGCATTTTTCATATTCCTTTCCTTAGTCGCCAATGATGGTTTTCACCTTCATTATTATTGTTGTGAAATTTTCAGAGACAGATTGTCTAGATGAGTTCCAGTGCAATTTTACGTGAAAAAAGCTCTCAGGTGTCTGTTTGTGTATGTTCAATGGAAACTTGTTTCAAATCATAGCAGATCCGCTATGCATTTTTTCAACTTTCTTTTCTTGGTTACATATATTTTTTTACCTTTATTATTGTTGTGAAATTTCCAGCGACAGATTGTCGTGGTGAGCTTCAGTGGAACGGAAAATTGTTATAGAACATAGTTATTTCTAAAATGTATAGAAGGAATGATTATTCCATATAATTTTTTTTCAATTCCTTTTTCTACCAGAATCTCAAATCGAATCAAAACAATTGCTTATCCTTCATAATGATGGGGAAACATGGAATGTTTTTCGAATGTTGAATGAGCAAAAATGGGTCATTTCCGTTATATTTTTTGCATGTACCTACGAAATAAATAGAATATGTAGAAAGATTCATCGACTATAATATGCACAGCGAGTGCACAGTGTACATTGATAATATGTTGGTGCGGTATCTAGAGTAGTGAATGCCATTAGTTTCCTATTTCGATACACTATTTGATTACCCAATTAAATTTGTTAGATACTCAATAAATAGTTTACATGTTCTTTCCAGTTCAAATTCCTGTCAATATGTATACCTAAAGACTCGAGTCTATTTTCTTGACCACCATTGGTGAAAATAAGTTCACTTGTTCTTTCTCTGTTCAGTTTTGGATTATTTGCTATTTTTTCTATATTTCTTAGTTTAAGGTTTTTATATCAGGGCTTTTATATGAAGTTATAGAGTTATCAGCATATAATGTCACTTCTATAGATTATATCTGTTTGTGAAAACTTCATAGTGTTTGATACAGAAATTGTACAAGAAAAAAGTGCCCGTCAATCTATCTTGACAGGGAAATAGCTGTTTGAAATAGACTGTTTCTTTTTCTGAATGAATAAAATGTCTATGTTGTTACTTCTTTTATAGTAGTTTTGTATTCTTCATGCACTCATTTCCAGTAGAACAAGCCAAAAATAACTTCCTCATAACCATATCTTGGATGGAACAAGGTGATGCACTTTTTCACTTCTGACTAATTAGCACATCTGATGGGTATTCACACGACTCGCAAATTTGTTTAATCAAATTAGAATGACACCAATCCGCGAGAATTCTTCCATGAGGTAGGTACCAGTTTGTTGATCGTCAGTTATTCGATATGTTCTTGTTTCGATATTTCTTCTAGTCGCCTTCGGAAGGGACTTCGACCTAGAAAGTGATACCAGACAGGTTGTGCCGCGTATACAAGGTGTTCTGATAGATATCTATCTCAGCGCCTACTATGCTGTTGTTTATTCTCACATTTCCTATAACATTATTCTTTGGGGTGGCGCAGTGCGAGCATCTGGGGTTTTTATTTCTCAAACGAGGATTATACGATTAAAATTCAATCTAGACTATAGAGAAACATGTCGCAATCATTTCAAAGAACATGGAATTCTCACATTTTACTCTATTTACATCCACAAATGCATTCTATATGCTAAGAGCAGTTATCATAACTTCTCTCCTAATTCTGATTATCACGAGTACCCAACACGATCCTCGAAACTAATTAGACCTCCTAAACATGGAACCAGTCTGTATGAGAGAGGCCCAATGATTGAAAGACAACCTCAATGTTTTCAAAAGGAAGCTCAAAGACTTTCTATGCAAAGAGTGTTACTATGACATATCAGAATTCGTGAACAAAAAGTTCACTTGAGTTATCACACTCGGATATCCAGGTTATTATTATTAACTTCAATGGTCCCAACATTGTCTCTCGTCTACTGTCTTTCATTATTATTGTCTTGTATTATTATTATTGTCCCTTGATCTGATTTTATATGTACAATAGGTGCTGTTTTTTTTGTGTTCCTTGACTTTTCCAATATCATGTAAATATGATCTGACTGGGATACATATTATTATTATTATCATCCGTTTTTTAAGTTATTTTTCGCACCAAGAAGGCAAAGTTTTTGCAAGGAAGAGACGTTCTAGATGCTATCTCATTTGTAAGAAGATAAAAAAACATATAGTATAGTGGGTTTGGCTAAAGGATTATGATAATACCATTTGCTTGAATGTGGTTGACAATAATCCTTGCTTAGTGGTATTGGTTCGGACATTTATTGTCTACATTATTAACTCTATTGGAACTCTTCCTCAGAAAAAATTAAAAAAGGGAAAAAAGAAAGGAAATTGAAATGGATTATTGGTCGAACAATAAAATTGAAGTTATGTTGTTGTGATAAAAATACTGAGATATGTCAGAGTCATAAACATTTTCATGAAGAAAATCAATTGCATTTTTTACTTGATGATTTTATACACAATGGTGAACCAGGCAGTTTATTGCTGTTGATAAGCCAATACCATTCGAAGTGAAACATACTATACTACCAACTCGGTTGATGGATTAGATACACAGATCTCATGTATTCGTAAGCACTAAATGGGTCATATCCCAATCTTCATCATTGCTGAATAAGATTGGATGATCTCTATGAATACAAAAAGTATCATCACTGAAATAATGTTCAAAAAACAATTTTGAAAACAGTTATTATCTTCATTCTTTTTGTATGTATCATTATCATTTGAATTATCTCCTTCCCTCATTCATACTGAAATTGACTCGGAAATTGAAATATGAAATGCATTTTTTTATATGCAGATTTACACTAAAGGGGAGCCTTGTAATGTTCAAAGAACACCGCGTGAATCAAGGAACAGGAGATACGAATTAACTTTCACTTTGAATTTCTGAAGTTTGTAAGCCCTAGGAAAACCAAGGAGTTCCAAAGCTCAGCTGTTCTATTGGAAAAAGGTTCCTCAGCAAGAGAGGTTCGACAGGTCTCCAAGTTCACAAAAAAGGGGTGGGAATTCTGTACTCGTCGAGTCATCCGTGTAGATATTGCCAAGCTTGGAACTATTGATATCAATTCAGAAGTGTACCGACCGTGAAAATATCTACAGAAGAGAGACAAGTCTCCTACTCTTCTACGATGCTCCAATGAAGTGAGCGAGTCTATGAGCGAAGAATCACCAACGAGACGAATTCTCTGAATAGATTCGAAAAGCCTCAATGACTGTTTTGGTGCCGAACTCCACACATGAGAACTGTATTCCATAACAGGTCGTATCTGAGCCTTGTAGATCAGTAGAAGCTGACGAGAAGTGAAGTATTTCTTCGCACGAAATAGAAATCCAAGTTTCTGGGAAGCACTTTTAGCGATCGATCTCAAATGATTTTCCCATGAAAGATTATCACTGATCGTAATTCCCAACATCAAGACATTTGATTTTGTAGGAATAGTTACTCCTGACATCTGAATATTTGATGATGATAGATCAGCTTTTTTTGAAAAGAGACATGCCTGGGTTTTCCTAGCATTAAATTCCACCAAGTTCATGTTTCCCCATTCTATTATTTTTGCCAAGTCGTCGTTAATTTTATTGACGTGAATGTTTCTTTGAATTTTTGTTTCTCGAGCTGGGGACTCTGGTATGAAAAGTACTGTCGTCCGCAAAACTATGTATTGAACAAGATGTTTTCTCGAGCAAATCAGTGATATGAAGCAGAAACAACGTGGGCGCCAGAACTGAACCCTGTGGAACACCTGCATTTATTGGGAGAATATCAGATGATACTCCAACAACAACATACAGAGACCTGTCAGACAAGAAACTCTTCAACAAAGCATACAACTGAAGAAGCAAACCATAAGACAGCAGTTTTGAAAGGAGACCCCGATGCCAAACTCGATCAAACACTTTCGAAATATCGAGTGAAACAGCTATCGTTTCTCCGAATTTCTCGATTGATTGCTGCCAAATATGAGAAACATAAGCCAATAAGTCACTGGTTGATCTTCGATGGCGAAATCCGTATTGCCGAACATTAATTATTCCTGATTTCTCTAGATATTTGATAAGCTTTATATTGATTGCTTTTTCCATGACTTGGGAAATGATAGAAGGCAATGCAATTGGTCTATAATTACATGGTGAAGTTTCCTTCCCCCTTTCAGGAACTGGCTGAACTCTTGCTGTCCTCCAGGTCTTAGGAGAAGTCCCCAGGTTATATGAAAGGTCGAATAATTCGCAAAGTACTGGTCTCAATTCGGGGGCACATGCTTTCAGAACAATTGCTGGGATTCCATCAGATCCGCCTTATTCGTCTTCAGGTCCATTGAAATATTTCTTATATGTTGTTGATGAAAAATTATCTCAGGCATATGACTGTCGACAGGCGTGATATTTATATTTCCAAGTACAATTCTTATATGGCTTCGTTGTTTTATTATATGAACGTTTTTTTCGTAGTTATTTCGGGTTAATAACCTACCAGAATCTGGAAAAATCGAAAAAAAGTGAACACAAGATGTACATCAAACATTGACAGATTGATGATCAGACAGTAAAAGGGAATGACACTCGGATGATAGCAAGAAGGAGCAATGGCAGGAAATGGAAATAATAATATTGTACGTAACGAGAAGAATAAATAGCCTAGTAAAAAGGAGAGAAAATTGGTGAGCTTCTCAATAATTGACGAGACAATAAATCATGACAGCAAGTATGTAAAACAATTGCTTGTTGATCCATAGATATAACTACATTCAGCACCATTCCACAAACTGTTGAACAATAATTTCCGCAAAAATGTGATTTTTAATTCGGTTCCACAGGGAATTGGATCAAAAAATTGCTGTCCAAATAAGAAGTTCAATCTTCTACACTCAAATCCATCGAAACATGAATTTTTTTAGATTTTCAAGGGTCTAATCACATTCTTTAGTATATTGTAAAGCGAACGATTTTCATAATAAATTCTGATTTCCAATAACACGTATCTCATTACGAATTAATAAAAACAAATCCAGTCTTTTTTCACATATCCGGAGTATTGCATATTCCAGTCATGTTCTATGAGTCATAAATGATTCGATAACCTACAATAACTATCTCTTACACGGTTTAGTTTAGCATAGTTTGATACTTTCACACCGTGATATTAGTAACAAGGACTGGGAACTGATTTTTTATCAGTTGTTTTTATGCTGTTTCGTGTCAACATTTCCTGATTGTTTACTGAATATGGAACTTCAAAATCGAATGAATCAATCAACTGTAAGGAAGATATTAATTCAAAGAAATGTAACGAGATATTAAAATAGTATATGGATTTTGATATATTTTTGGTATAGAATTCCGATATTTGTTTCGCTGTACAACAGCTTCTTCAGGCAGGATATTCTTGTGGTATCAACCAGTTCAAATTGATATTTCCTCATTGGTGAACATAAATGTAGATATTATATTCATAATGAAACTATCGATATACCAGGTGTGAGCAAGATTCAAGCTCGCCCTTTGATTTTCTTGTATTTTCTGATATCATTGGAACATTTCTGTGTTTGATGGGATATCACAATTCGGTTGGGTTCATTTGGAATTTGTTTTTTGCATTTTCACATGCACGGGAAAATACACGTATGTGGATTTTAAAATGGATTTCCTTCTACATTCATGTATTTTATGATTCCACAGTTGGTTTCACCTAGGATGCTGAATGATAAAAAGTTGCTGAAAAAAATCGAATGAATCAATCAACTGTAAGGAAGATATTAATTCAAAGAAATGTAACGAGATATTAAAATAGTATATGGATTTTGATATATTTTTGGTACAGAATTCCGATATTTGTTTCGCTGTACAACAGCTTCCTCAGGCAGGATATTCTTGTGGTATCAACCAGTTCAAATTGATATTTCCTCATTGGTGAACATAAATGTAGATATTATATTCATAATGAAACTATCGATATACCAGGTGTGAGCAAGATTCAAGCTCGCCCTTTGATTTTCTTGTATTTTCTGATATCATTGGAACATTTCTGTGTTTGATGGGATATCACAATTCGGTTGGGTTCATTTGGAATTTGTTTTTTGCATTTTCACATGCACGGGAAAATACACGTATGTGGATTTTAAAATGGATTTCCTTCTACATTCATGTATTTTATGATTCCACAGTTGGTTTCACCTAGGATGCTGAATGATAAAAAGTTGCTGAAAAAGAAATGTATCTGGAAGACTGGCATAACAGAAAAATAATCGCTTCCTAGGATCTATGTGAAGTTGATATCGGTACCTACGCTATTATTTTCAATATTACCATCACGGCTCATTATTTCATTCAAAAATGATATTTTTGTGCAACTGTCAAAAAAACTTGACCTTTCAGCATCTCTATTGAAGCGTAAATGTACTTTTTTTTTCACGAATGAATAAAGACCTTCTTTCCTGCCGAAATAATTCAGAAGATAAACATGAAATATTAATTTATGGAGAATTTTTAACAGAGTCAATCATTAATTGATTATTCAACATGAAACGATTTCAATTATTGGAATAAGAACTGATAGTGAAGTTTGATCAAATAATTCCAACATGAATTCCCAGAGATGTTTCATGTTACTGCTGATCAGAAAGGTTAGATATTTCCTGAAGAGTCGATTTCACAATTTTGATTTGTTTGGAAGATATTTTTTCTCATATACTAACTTGGACTTGGCCGGGAACATATTGCATTTGCTTTCTCGGGTATATCTGATGGGCTATCACTACCACTATCATAATCAACATCCATCTTCTTAAAGATATCTTGAAATTGGGACTAGGAGCAAACACGTGGCGTGTCAACAAACCGTTTCTATAGTAACGACACAGAAAGACCACTGGCTACTGGGAACATTATACGATAACTTATCGGGAGTAAATACGCAAGTGCTTCAAAATCACCGATTATTTTCCATGAAAGCATGTTGTCAAAAAACTGCATGAGTTTATTTTCATATTTTGTTGAAAGATCCAGACTCCGAAGGAGGAGGGGTCTTTTAGCAAAATATGAAAATAACGAATGCAGTTTTTTTACTGACAACATGCTTGAATGTAAAATTATCAGGTTTATCTTGATGCACTAGTGTAACTCGGTAGAATATTTCCGGAGTTAAAACAACGACGTTTAAAATTCAGTATTTATGCCTGTCAAGATGACAAATGTACATTTTAACAATCGTTACTATAGATACACGGACCGTGCGGATATTTTTCATACCTACCGGGTATTTACCAGCCCGAATATGTCCCGCCGGGAATTTATCGCTGTAATTGATCGTAAATGTCCCGCTTCTTATGGGATTTTTAATATACGATGGAAGTATTCGTGACAAAAAAACACATCAATATGCATTGAAATTACTCATTTCTGATATATTTCAGACGATGTGAATTCACATTCACAGTTGTACAAAAAATGTAGAATGATTTGCAGATCCAGGACCTCCTGGAACCCATTTTTTGAGTTTTCTCTCTCCTGGAGATGAAAAAAAAAGCTTTAAATAGTTATAAAAATTGGATTCCAGGACATTTTCACCTTCTCAACAACTTTCCAACAATACCCACAGGATATACCTAGTTTTCTAAATGCATTCGTCAGATTAACACAGTGGCGGATCCATGAGGGATCCCCTTAGCCTTGAAGCTGAGTTACTGAAATTTTCAATTTATTTTTTTAAATAAATATACAACTTGAGCAGAGAACGTATTTCAAATCAGAAATCCTTTTTTTCTTGTTGAATTTTATGTTTCGATTATTGACTTCACGAATTGAATGCAGGAACCTAGATCCACCTTTGAGTTAAGACTATTCACTATTCCACGAACAAAATTCTCTGAGGTATACAAGGTGCCATTAACATTTTCATGTGTGGAATTGAGTTGTTTCTTGTATAATGGTGCTCTTGGAACTAATTTTCATTGTGGATCAGGATGACATGTATTCGAATAACTTAATTGACAATTGATAATTTACTACACTGATTTTGTTGGGATACCACTAATACTGACAATATGCATGAATTATTCACAAATTAAAAATTGTTCATATTCTATGATGAATTTTCCTGAGGAATAGTAGTGACCTCGTTAGGTCAACAAAATTCCCACGCCTTTTTTGTGAAATTGGAGACCTGTTTACTCCTGCTCAATGTGGGTAACTGACGTCTTGTGTCAAACAACATATCATTCTTTGCTCACATCAGGAAATTTCCACTCCAGCTCCCTCTAGGTTAGCCCTACGAAAAAACTCAATACACCAAAACAATCATTGAAGCTTCTCGAGTCTGTTCAGAGAAAGACAATCCGCCTTGTTGGTGATTCTTCGCTCACAGACTCACTCACTTCATTGGAGCATCGCAGAAGGGTAGGAGATTTGTCTCTCTTCTGTAGATATTTTCAAGGTCGGTGATCTTCTGAATTGTTATCAATCGTTCCACGCTTGGCAATCTACACGGATGACTTAGAGACCAGTCGAACCTCTCTTGCTCAGGGACCTTTCTTAAATAGAACAGCTGAGCTTTGAAACTCCTTGGTTTTCCTAGGGTTTATAAACTTCAGAAATTCGAAGTAAATGTTAATTCGTATCTCCTGTCCCTTGATTCACACGGTGTTCTCTGAACATTACAAGGGTTCCCTTTCGTGTGAATCTGCATATAAAAAAAAAGAAAACTATTTCATAGCTTAACTTCAATATAAAAAAGGCTCAAAAAGGCGCAAGTTTTTACTTTGAAGATGTAATCTCGTTACTAGTGAGGGAATATTATGGCATCAAGTTTGTAGAAAAATAAGGAAATGCTGGCTCTTCTTGAATCATAGCTGTCACTATTTGATATAGCTATTTATATGGAAATAATTTCAAACCTTACGATCTGAGTAAAAAACAGCAGCAATGAAGTAAACAGTACGACAAGAGTTTTTGCAAACATTTGAAAGGAATGTATAGTTCTTGATGTCCCTCATACAAAACTTCTTGATCGGGTCGAAATTTTAATAATTAATGGATACCTACACCAAATATTCGAAATAATTCTTTCGTGATCATTCTCGATACGCCACTGTATGCCTCAAGCAACAGTTCCCTAAGAAAATACTAATAGACTGAATCGTGTCTTATTGAAACCGATCGTTCATTTCGTGTGATTCAGTGAAAAACATTCACTGCAATAACTTGCTACTGAAATGAAAACTTTCTCCCTATTTAGCAAACTGATAATCGTGACGCAATTAAATTTTTTATCTTATTCAAAGAAACGGTTCACTGGAGACTAATTTTAATCACGTAAACATAATTCGTAATTGCTTGGTTATATGAATGTTTTGCCTTTTTTGTTGTATAGTAAACATTACAGTTATTTTTAGGTCTTATCCATCACCTCTGATGGCACAAAATATCGTTTTGCGTATTGAGAGATTTTCCAAAATGAAATGGAATACATACGCCGCCAAATGATAATGACAGTAAATGAATAATGGACACATTTTTGGACGAGAAGTGAATAATGTCAGTTGCATGATTTGTTTTTTAAAAGACTTTCATTTCATTTGTGTACTTGGCCCTTGCATTCCATGTGAAGTTTGTTCGTAAATTCCAAAATAAATGGTCACCCAGATAGATCGGGCGGCAGAGACAGATTTTTTGGAGCAGTTTGTTGCAGCCTGCCCTTGGAAAGGGAAGTATTTGAAGATAAAACAACTCATCATCCGCAAAAAAACTATAATTTTTGTTCGTCAAATTCAATGAGAATTTAGATGGAAGACCTAGACTGCTTTGCATTTGTTACACATAAAAACATCGATCAAAGCAAAAGAAAACATGAAGATATACTGTTTCAAATGATAAAGGGTGATTTACAAATTCCACGAATGTATTGCGAGAAAAATTAATGAAAACCAACTTTTCCCAGTACGTCAATTACTGAAATCAGTCTCATCGTGAGAATAACGAAAATTTATGAGGCATACTCTCTGGAAGTATGTAGTGTGTTCCATCAAGAACGAATTCTGGGTCAGCCATGAAGTACCACCCAGCGCGTATTTTTTTATAGGCTATGATTTGTTTCTTATTCAAGTTTTTTCTATTATACAATACAATATATACAATTGTTTATTCATAAAAAAAAGACAAAGTACATAAGGTTCAGTAAATAATGAGTTGAATAAACAAGAATAATCACAGAAGCAGTGTTAGTCTACTTGTATGTGATATATATCATTTTGACCAATGTTGAGCAGCACTTTCCAAAATCGGATATTGTTTGACATAATTCGGAGATTTCTCAAAATAGGTAAATATAGTCATAGCCGGTATAATTGACTCAATCAAGAAAAAACATATATGGCATGGGTTGACAGTGTCATAGTTCAAAGCAGCAATTCTATTCCAAAGGCAGACTGTAAAAAATTGTTCCAAAAAATCCGTCACTGCCGCCCACTCTAAGATTTTCTGCGTGAATACTCCAGTTATCACTTGCATTCTTTCACGAGTTCATTCAAAAATGCATCTCTGTTCTATGTCAGATTTGTTTCCTTGCCTTATTTCAGCCATCAGGTACTCAACAGATGCATTCTTAATTTCATTATCGAATCCTTGGAATTCATCTTAATGTTTCCTAGGATTCGATAATAAAATTGGTTAATAGAAAAATGAACGGGAAGCTAGGTCACAAAGTTTATCGGAAAGCAACGCACACAGACAGATATCTACATAAGGATTCAAACCACCATCCGCGACAGAAACAAGGAATCATCAAAGCTCTAGTAGATAGGGCGAAACGGATCTGCGAACCTGAATCACTGGATGAAGAGCTCAACCACCTTAGACACGCTTTGCGAGCTAATGGTTACCAAAACGGAGAGATAGAAAGAGCAATACGAACCAAGCCAACCACAAATTCACACCCACGAATGAGGACTGTGGCTCCACTCTCAGGAACCGCTTTTTTGCCCTATCTAAGAGGTACCACGGATAGCATTGGAAAGATATTGAAAAAGCACAATATAAAGACAATATACAGACCAACGAAGAGAATAGAGGAACAACTGAGGTCAGCTAAAGATCCAAGAGATCCGTTATCCAATGTTGGGGTATACAGAATTCCATGCTCGTGTGGAAAAGTATATATAGGGACCACCAAACGCAGTTTCAAGACTCGAATCAGCGAGCATAGTAGAAATTGTCGGTTGGGACAAACTGACAAATCAGCTGTAGCTGAGCACGCCCTTCTGAACGACCACAACATACAATTCGACAAAACTTCAATTCTGTCAACGACGACTCATTACTCCACTCGCTTATACCGGGAAGCGATTGAGATACATAAGCACAAGGATAACTTCAACAGAAAGAAAGAAGGACTAAATTTTAACAAAATTTGGTATCCAGTTCTAAGAACAGCCAAGACGAAGCCTGATAGAAGCAGGGAATCGGACGACCAACAAAACGCTGGTGGACCGAAAAATAATAACGAGTCAATTCCAGATTTGCAATCAGTCGTAGTAAACTCACATAGAGGAGTCCAACTAAGACCACGCCGCTGAAGATGGCTGCCGCAGATGTAGCCGAAAGCCCCGGAAGTCAAAATTCCACTACACGGCCCTCAAGCCCGAAAAACCAGAGATGTATTCACCGGGCGTGAAAGCCTACATTCTTACAAAATTGGAAATGCATCTTAATATATCTAACCACGTACTCACAAAACATCCTGTATACCTGCTGCACCGCAATGAAGCTTATGAGTCAAGACAATACCAGTGGCCTGTTTCATAAAAGCTCAAGTCTTGTAGCTACAAGAGCAACACAAAGAAACACGATGCTAAATAATAGTTTTTCACTCGTTTTTTACCTGTACTTACATTGTGTTTCTCTTGTAGCTTCAAGACTTGTACTTTTATGAAATAGGCCCCACAGATTCTGCTGAGAACGAATGGTAGTTGGTTCAGATAGAATTTTTCCATCTTTCCATAAGTGAAATAATCTGTATATGTATATGTGTAATAAATTCAATGTTACTTCTTGAGAATTGATTCCCTTTGTATAAGGACGAAAATAGTTGATCATCTCTTCTCGATTCTTTTCGTATACTGACATGGAGTCCGTCCTTGAACCAAGAACAGACTAGAGACCGTATGACTATTTCATTACCAAATTTCAATTCAAGCGGTTTTCTATTTTATTCCTGTTTCGATATAAATTGAGCAAAAAAAGGACTTTTATGTCAGCGCCAATCGCGTCATTTTACAGGACAATTGTTTGGTAGAATTTTTTTTCTTTCTATGAAAGATATACATATATACAGAGAACGTATTCGATGATTTATTGATGAAACCAAGATAAAGTTTCCAAGTATTCATCCTATTCACAATTAGACCGGGCGGGAGTGACATTATTTTTGGACCAATTTCTTACAGTCTGCCTTTGGAAAGGGAAGTAATTGGAGATGCTGTTCATTTGATTCAATTTTCCATTAACTCGCTATAAAAATTGAGCGAGAGAAAGTGATTTCTATGTATCCCAGTGCTGATACTTTTCCTAGAGTCGTTCCATTCTTCTTTATATTAAAATTATTACACGAAAATTATGACGAAAGACGGCAATGGCACGAAACGAAAATTAAAAGAATCTGCTTTCATCATGCTGTCTAGTGAAGAATGTCTATCTATGAGTTCGCTCGATATGGATCGCGGATGGCTGCCCCTCCTGAAGGACGAACTATTATACAAATCCAAAACCTTCTTTACTGACTTCTACTATCGATACGTCCGAATCGTTTGATGGTACACATTTAAATGAGATGCTCATAACATTTTTCCATTTACATAGTCTCCAACCGTGGTACGATGCGCATTGTGAAACAGGAAGAAAATTTTGTCGTAGACAATCTAGATGAGACGTTTGGGTGTGGATTGAATGGGCAGGTATCGTTGTGGAAAGACCAATGCAATTATGTCACTCTTAACACATCCACAAGGATTACGATTCGCAAATGTATATCTCTATTCAAAATCACTCAATCAACTCAAGTATCAATTCCTACAAAATGTGTTGGAACCTATTAAAGGGTTAGGATTTTATACGTTCAGCGGATTTAGTTTCTGAAACATTATTGATCCATCACAGAATAATGACGTTCAAACAGTACTGTGGATACGGTTTCAGATGTTTCTTGCGTGAAAGTTGTTTTTAATACCAATTCAAAAAGAGACGAAAGGAATATCCCCAACTTTTCCTGATTGTTTTGTATTCCAGCGCCAGCATGGAGCTAATAAATTCCCGCGGCAACACCAGAAGTAGCAATCCCGATGCTGCGTATGATTCCCTCATATGAAATTTCCATAAACACGATCCTTTACTTAGGCCACCATTTCGGATCGGTGTCGAGAGTAGTTCTTCGCGTCCCAACCGCTAAGATGTTATCACCGAGTTTATCTTGTGTGGAAACGCAATATGGATCGCGGGAACACTGGCAGTGGCGGGGTGGCGATTGAGTCTTGGGGCATTTTTTTTGCCGTCAATTTGTGTTAGATATTTGTTCTCAAGGAATTTTAGCGCTGCTTGAAAGCTCTTCGACGGAACAGCTCAGCGTAAAAAATTGTTACTTTCGAAAAAGCGGATCGCGATTTTTATGTGGTTGTTGATGGAGTATCATCTGATATTATTCTCCCAATGAATGCAGGTGTTCCACAGGGTTCAGTTCTAGTGCCGACTTTGTTTCTGCTTCATATCAATGATTTGCTCGAGAAAACATCTGTTCAATACATAGTTTTGCGGACGACAGTACTCTTCATACCAGTTTCTCTTCCCTCTGGAAGAGAAACTGGTATGAAGAGCTCGAGAAGCAAAAATTCAAAGAAACATTCACGTCAATAAAATTAACGACGACTTGGCAAAAATAATAGAATGGGGTGAGATGAACTTGGTGGAATTTAATGCTACGAAAACCCAGGCATGTCTCTTCTCAAGAAAAGCTGATCTATCATCATCAAATATCCAGATATCAGGAGTAACTATTCCTACAAAATCGAATATCTCGATGTTAGGAATTACGATCGGTGATAATCTCTCATGGGAAAACCATGTGAGATCGATCGCTAAAAGTGCTTCCCAGAAACTTGGATTTCTATTCCGTGCGAAGAAAAACTTCACTTCTCGTCAGCTTCTACTGATCTACAAAGCTCAGATACAACCTGTCTTGGAATACAGTTCTCCTGTAAGGAGTTCGGCACCAAAACATTCATTGAGGCTTCTCGATTCCATTCAGAGAAAGGCAATTCGTCTTGTTGGTGATTCTTCGCTCACAGACTCGCTCACTTCATTGGAACATCGTAGAAGGGTCGGAGGCTTGTCTCTCTTCTATAGATACTTTCACGGTCGATGCTCTTTCGAATTGTTATCAATCATTCCCCGCTTGGCAATTTCTACACGGATGACTCGACGAGTACAGAATTCCCACCCCTTTGTTGTGAATTTGGAAAACTGTCGAACCTCTCTTGCTCAGGGATCTTTTTTCAATAGAACAGCTAAGATTTGGAACTCCTTGCTAATAGAGGTTTTTCTTGAGGCTTCAGAAATTCAAAGTAAATGTTAATTCGTATCTCCTGTCCCTTGATTCACGCGGTGTTCTTTGAACATCACAGGGCTACCCTTTCGTGTGAATCTGCATATAAAAACGATATTCCGACATTGGGTTATGTATGGATGTGCTAATTGTTATTATTCATTAACATGTGATAAATAATAGTATTCTCTGATAACTGATAATAATTATTCCTGAAACACATTTATTGGTTGGTAGCACGAATGGAGAACCTGCATGTAGTCGGAGATAATGATTTTTTTTTCTTTTCTTCTGGCACATCCCAGAATGGAAATAATATCAACAGGTTGAAGACCTTGCTTTACAGCCACGACTACCCCATTGAAAGTAATATCCTCTTGAAGGGCTTGCTCCTCAGTTTGTTGCAATAACTGAGTGGGCAATTTTAGGATTCGCTCAAAATGTATTGCTCAAATATAAAGAAGATCAAATATAAAGAAACTTTTGAAATTTTATCACTTTTGTTATTCGTTACACATATAATAGGATGCAATTATTTTGTATTTAGTTTCCCAATAATCTAATACAATCAACTAGGAAGTGTACGAGAGTGAGAAAAAAAGGCATTTTCATTTCGCAACCTCAATATGTCATCATTATTTTACGAGTTTAATCTAAAATATCACTACTTCCATCAAAATTTTATACACCCTGTATACGATTAGAACCTGAACAATAGGTTCGAAATCATTTATCAATGATGTTTATATCACTGAAGGCCAATACACTAATACAGTTTTCTCGGTACAAATATGAAATACCCATTCAAACGACTAAAAATCTGTTTCAAAACATATCTGCTCCTCAGTTTTTCAGTCGAACAATACGTAGCAATCTATTCGTGAATTTCATAAGCAAATAGTCCAATAACTACTGTATAATTTGTTTACCTTTGTGTTTATCGTAGACTACGATAAGGAGTAATTATTGGAATTCAAATTATATCCAGTATGGTAAAATGGCCATTGTTGAACGTTCATTTGGGCAAAATGAAATGTATTATCGGAATATCCTTGAGAAAAAATGTATTACGGTGAGATATGGAAATGATGGCTGCACAACTATGTGCATTCAAATTGCTTGCGTTCACATGAGAACTCACGAATTCCTGAAAGAATGTGTTATCCGTAACGTTGAAGTGTTGTCAAGGGTATCTTTGGAAAATGTTACCATGTGATTACCGATTGGTGCGAATTTCGCAGAAGTTTACATTGTTGTGCTATAGGTATGACTGGAAATATTGGGGTTGATATTAAGTCTGGTATCAGAATGAACTCAATGAGTCTATGAAACATGAAATTATTACAAAAATGTCCACTTCCATATCTTGAGAGCATTTTTCTGCCGTTCAGTTATGTTTAACAACAAATATTTCATTTTCGATAGTTTCGGTTTCGCATTATCGAAGAAACGTCGTTAACATAGTTTCACAACCTTCCCACCTCTTAGTATCACCAAATGAATAGGAAAACTAGTCAAACCATTGAGAAGTACTTACTGTTAATAATAGATTCGTCAATATTATTGAATTTATCAATAAATATATAGTACATCCTCGAAGTGTAGTTGGTGATTATCAAATTAAATAGAAATCCAAAGTCATCTCCACATATCTAATAATATCCAAACGGGAATTTCCAAAACATGTCGGGCGTCTTCAATTATAAAATAAAAAAGAAAAAACTCATTCATTTCAAGTAATAACACACAATTCGGATCTTACAGAATTTATGTAAATAAGGGTAACCATTAAGGTAATTTCCAGAATTTAGGATATATCTCCCTAAGAAAGAATCTACAGTAAAGACGTTAAAATACCGAATATATCTACCATGCAATGGCGTCTATAACAGTGAAAATTTTTTGCTTACTTATAAATCCAATGAAATTTATATATTTAAGGTCATGTGAATGAAAATAACAAATTAGAGCAACATTACACAGATAACACCCCGTTGCGACGATGCGATTTTGTCGCTGCAACTTCTCGCGGCGACTTGTCGCATGTCATCAAGCTGTCAGTTTGCATTACCAATATTGAGAAATAGCACGAATGTTACCGAGATGGACGTCTACATTATCACAATTGATATATAATTTAATTCATTTCTATTAATTGATATTGTGATTGAATCACCTTATTACTCAACTTGATTCCTCAAGTCTCGAAAAATAATTGAAATGATTAAAATAAATATTCTTCACAATGATGCCACCACATATTTGTGGTTTGCGGCAACAAATTCACCATAGAAATGACTAAGTCGCTGCAACTTATCGCACCGAAAAAGATTCACGCAACTCGAAAAACTTGCATGAACACATGCAATTTTCTGAAGTTGCACGACAAACTTGCATCTCGAAACAGGCTATATGATCCCATGGGCTGTTTTCACTTCGTTGCTATGCATGAATGTCAATTTTGACGTTTCTCATAAATCAATAGAAATTCAACATGTCACGTTTTGGCTGTGATAATGATGAGAAGATAAACGAAATTATCGAGTCAAATACACCCAGAAATACTGTGTACAGTAAGAAATTTGTTTGGAAGGCTTTTATTGACTTTTGCAGTATTAGAAATTATGAATTAGATGGAGGCCGAACGGTAGAAGAAATAGCGTCAATTTTAAAAGATTGGGCCGTGAATATGAGAAGAAAAGATGGTACGCATTTTAAAGAAGCTACGGTCAAAACTATGTGGAATGTAACAAGTAAGCTTTTACAAGAAAAGTATTTTAAGGAAATGAATGTTACAATTGACCCGTTTAAAAGTGTCGTTTTTCAAGAAGCGCGAGCAGCCCTTCGAAAAAAGCAAAAAAAATTCTTCCGAATAACTCTCAAACATTGATGAATCCTCAAAAATTTAATAACAGATTTCTCTAGCTTGTTGCTTACGGCGTCGGTCTGTTTCCAAGCAACAAGCTTTTTAAATATGTTATTAAATTTTTTCGCACAATTATCAATGTCCTCGGGTTATTACTACTGATAACAGTGATACCTGTTATTGACTCTATTGCATGGAAGATCTTTTCGGTATTTTACTGTCTTTACTGTTGGTTCTTTGTTGGGGTTCTACCCCAAAATTCTGGCAATTCCATCAATGGTTCCCCCCATTCATATAATAATTGTGACCTCCTAATTATGTGGTATTACTTGAACTGAATGATTTCCGTTTTTTTGTCATTTTTAACTGAAGATGGGCGTCTGGACGCTCGAAACATGTTCTGAAAATTTCTATTTGGATATTACATACCTATGTGGAGACGACTTTGAAATTTCATTCAATCTGATTTAATTCATTAATAATAACATTTTCTCAACTACATAAGATTTCTGTCGTATGCAAAATAAGATTGGATGTGAAATGCGAATGAGTTCTCTAAATTATCTCTTTCATAACCCATTCAGTTAAAGCGATTTTTGCATAAATATTTTCCTCATATATAAAATGTCCCATAAGAGCAATGCAATTATCGAAAACTTACAGCGGTAATTGCATTGTATCAAGTCACCATAACAACACATTTGAAACCGTATCGCTAGACGTCAGTAAACAACATCGATAAATGGCAGATAGACTTCAAAAATAGAAAAACATTTCGCGTTTAGGTGAGTACTCCATATAATCTAGAGGAAAGTATAAATGAACAAAAAATAACATTTCCTTGAGAATTTCTTTATTCGTGAAATATTCCAATGAATTACATTCGTGCATAAAAATGACCAGATAAATTTGCATTCAAGCGTGATATCTTATACAAATTGCATTCGGTTATTTTCATATTTTGTAAAAGAGCCCTCGTCCTTCTGCTCGGGCACTTTCGCCAAAATATGAAAATAAACTCGCAATTTTTAGATATCACGGTTTCTTGCAAAATTATCGGTAATTTTTATGCACTCGTGCAATTATAACCGATAATATCATCTTATTGGATTCAAATAAATTAACCTGATAACTGAAAAGTCGAAAGTGAAATTTACATATTCTTGCCATCATTTCTCGCTGTCAAAATTGCATTTATTATAAAAATCGAGGTGAATCTCGGAGTCATTGCAATGACACCATTTAGCATGATTAGCAAACGTAATCAGTTGTTTACCTTCTGTACATTATTCGATTTATGTACGAATGTAGTGCAGTGGGTATAGAATATTTAGAAAAACTGCAACATTTATTATTATTATTAAAGATACATGTAATATGATAGTTTAGCCCAAATGAACATCGAGAGCTCACTAAAATCAGAGTTGTGCGTGGGTGCTATTTTGCTGAATTTTTTTCTAGTTTGTGATTTGTTTATATCATCAGTACAACTTATAAAATAGTGAATGAATATTTCTACTCACTGAAATAATTATGCGAATGAGAGTTAAAAACAAAAAAATGGCATTGGGTTAATAAATAGCTGAAAGTAAAACAATATCAAACAAAACAAAGTGGTTAAAAAGATTAAAGGCCTTATTTGGTATTCAAGACCTGAAATCAGTACAAATAGCTAATATTTGTAACAAATTGATGAGATATATTCTTGTCCAATGAAGGAACTAATACAGTTACAATTCAATTTAAACTTCATGTAGCAAATTAAAAAACCAGTGGTTAACAAATGATGGAAAACAAATGGAGTGTTATATTCATTACGTGTATCGATATTGTGTACGAAGTCCCTCCCTATCCAGATCAAACAGATATCTCTCAAACATATTCTTGAGATTAATATTAGCCATTTTGAATACATCTCACAGAATTCAGGTGAATTGTTGGAAACTTTACTACTTCGGTCTTTTTACGCGTGTTGAACAATTTATTTTTTCGTACAAGCTGACTTGTACAATATCTCCAGGGTTGTCTTTTTTAATAACCGTGTGCTATGTTCTGGAAAACAGCTGTAATATGCCAAGGCATTGATAATTGGCGAAATAATTCCATCACAGTTTTCAAAAGCTCGTTATTTCCCAAAATAAAACCTGACTAAAATAACGTGATAAAGGAAGCTGTGATAACATCATGATCTATTTATCAATTTTCGAGGGAAATTCGGCGAGAAATCTTTAATCTGACAGGATTGTGGCATATTAAATATGCATAAAATTGATGCAACACTTCATGTCAACACCATGATATAAGTGACAACTAACTGGAAAAACGGCCATGGGTAATTATTAGTAATAATAACCCAAGGACATTGATAATTTTTCGAAATTTTTTTAACAGATTATCAATGTTCGAGGATTATTCGGATAGAGAATTTTTCGCTAATTTTTGATAAAAATAAAAAAACATTCATCCTGCTCTGTTCCACATGGTTTTGACCGTAAACTTCCTCCCATCTTTTGTTCTCATGGTCATAGCTCAATCTTTCGAAATTGACACCAATTCTTCCGCCTCCCGATTTCCATCTTAATGATACTTTCTATCATCGCAAAAGTTCATAAATGCTTTCCACACAAATTATTGACAGTAAACTGTAATTTTTTGCATATTTAATTCTATAATTTCATTGATATTCCAGATAGTATCACAACCAAATGGTGAAATTTTCAAATATCAACTATTGGAAACGTCAAAATCGAAATAAATTGTTTTGTATGTATCCATGGCAATAACACAATGAAGTGAAAAGAGCGGAATCTATTCAGTATGATTTTGTTCTGATTGGTTGTGTTCGATCAGATGACTTCAAATTAATTGATTTCATTTGATTTCTACTTGAGCAAAAAAATTTCAGTGTAATGTTAGTTTCATTGGTTATTTCGAAATAACTAACTTGAAATAGACAAATTTGATAGGACGATTCTTCAAAAACTAAAATATACATATAAAATTGTCGTATATCGCTTACTCCGGGATCTCTAAAGATATTGTTCAGATGATCTGTTTTTCGAAAAACAATTCGAAGTATTTTCATCAGAAATAGTTCTTATTTCACTGTCTAGCATGCCTCTCCAACTAAATATGAATACATTCGATGATACTGAAAAAAGTTATCCTGTTCCTATGTTACTGGGTTTTGTTGTCAATGCCTCTCGATTGAATGATCATAAAACTCTCAATTTTCCATGACAAGAATTTTTCCCGAATAACTTCAGGTACAGTTCCTCTTTTGGTCAAGCAGAAATATAGTGGTATACTTCAATGCGCTAGGAGAAAATATGAGGCCCCAACGACAAGTATATCGATGCCAGGAATTAAGATCAGTGATAATCTCTCATGGGAAAACCATTTGAGATCGATCGCTGAAGGTGCTTTGCAGAAACTTGGATTTCTATATCGTGCGAAGAAATATTCCACTTCTCGTCAGCTTCTCTCGTGATCTACAAGGCTCAGATTTTGGAATACAGTTCCCATGTGTGGATTTCGGCACCAAATTCATTGAGGCTTCTCTATTGTATTCAAAGAGAGGCAATTCGTTTTGTTGGTGATTCTTCGCTCACACGCTCACTTCATTGGAGCATCATAGTAGAAGAGTCGGAAATATTTTCACGGTCGGTGTTCTTCTGAATTGTTATCAATCGTTCCACCCTCGGCAATATCTACACGGATGACTCAACGAGTACAGAATTCCCACCCTTTTTTTGTGAATTTGAATACCTGTCAAACCTCTCTTGCTCAGGGATCTTTTTTCAATAGAAGAGCTGAGCTTTGGAACTCCTTGCCGAAAGAGGTTTTACTGAGACTTACAAACTTCAAAAGTTCAAAGTGAATGTTACTTCGTATCTCCTGTCCCTTAATTCACGCAGTGTTCTTTGAACAATACAAGGCTTCCCTTTCGTGTGAAAAATTGACGAATAGCCAGTAAGAGCTTCTTACGGCACTAGAAATGATCCCAGACTGACATACAGGATGGTGTGGGACTATTTAGACTTTATTATGCCAAGTTCCACTCCATCATTTACAACAACATTGCTGTCTGGGGTTTAGCGACTGAAGTGGACAGGATTTTCATAAAACAGAAATCATTATTGAGGCTAATTTTCAATCTCGACTACAAAACGTCACGTAAAGAGGTTTTTCGTATGAATAAAATACTAACTGTTGCCTGTATGTTCATTGTGAAAGCATTGACATATATTCATGAAAATAAAAGGAAACTGGAGTCGAGATCGGAAGTCCATAATCATTATACTAGGAATAACCATATGCTCATCACCCAAAAACACCATCACACAAAATATGAAAAGTCTCCTATGTTTGCTGGTATCCGCCTCTTCAATATACTGCCTTGCGATATGAAGACACTTTCACCTCAAGTTTTCAAGAAGCAGTTAAAATTGTTCCTATCAGAAAAATGTTTCTACACAGTAGATGAATTTAAACTCGAAGTTGGTAATTCCAGATCACTTTCTTTGCGAGTTTCTTTGTGACGTATATATCGTTGTATGTTATTTATTTATTCTATTTTTACTTATATTTCAATATGTATGCGTTCGTTTCACAATGTGTGTCATGTAATTTTTTTTTTTATTCAAAATGACTCATTCTATAAGTTAATACTTCTGTATTATTCCTAAGATATTTGACCTGTCCCATCTACACAATGTAGTACAAAGAACTAATAAATCTATCTATCTATCTATCTATCTATCTATCTATCTATCTATCTATCTATCTATCTATCTATCTATCTATCTATCTATCTATCTATCTATCTATCTATCTATCTATCTATCTATCTATCTATCTATCTATCTATCTATCTATCTATCTATCTATCTATCACAAATAACTAAACTAATTGGCACACGTAGATTGACACAGCAATTTCCTTGTTTTTGAAAGAGATTTGTCAATCTTTCATATGAATTCAAAACACGCGGTTCAAACATGGACAATTCTGCAAACATAAATCACGAAATAGGTAATCAAAATAAATCTGTTGATTCCGTAGCGGACGCGGAATATATCTGCGTTATACTATAATCACGCTCGATCATAAATAAATATATTATCGGCACGAGTAAAATCTCATATCAAACGTGCATATTCATGCTCGCGGTTTCACGTCACGAAATGGGGTTACGGATATATGAAGGTAACTGAACTTCGAGGTGCACACCTGTGTAAGGGTTTCTGACCGATAGCAGTGTTTTTCAATATTACTGCCAAGCATGTCACTATTGTAGACAAAATCAAAGATGAGGTATTTCACATTCTCAGTATATACTTAGCATATGCTTTCTTAAAACAAGCAAGTGCTGGGCATATGTTTTGTATCGATATAAACTTGAAAAGAATATACTACGCATATGTTACTGGACACCAGTGATATTTCACATTCTGAGTATATACTTAGCATATGCTTTCTCAAAACAGGCAAGTGCTATGCATATGTTTTGTATCGATATAAACTTGAAAAAAATATACTACGTACATGTTACTGGACATCAGTGATATTTTACATTCTCAGTATATACTAAGCACTATATCTTAGCTCTAATTTTTTTGATAGGCAAAATTTGAGTTATACGAGGAGTTGCTGACTGATTGGACTTGTACTATCCAGAAAGAACTGTTTTTCAATAGACGCAGCAACTTTTCGGGGTAGATTGAAAATCTGCCCTTCTACACTTGTAGAGATTCCAATATTAATTCTTATTTTTTCAGATTGTGGTAGGTTACAAACCCAAAAAACTACGGAACAAATATTGATCCACTACAAAATAATAACGTTCAAACAGTATCTGTACCGTATTTCAGACTATTTATATGAATGAAATGAGAATATTAAAGTGTACAGTAGTTTTTTTCATGTTACTTCGTCTGAGGATTTTTGTATTTTTTTTTTACATGGATATTGAAAAGTAAAAGACCTGTTCGCAATCCCTTCAAAATCCTCAAACTGTTTTCCCTTATGAAGAAGATAGATAGATGGATAGACAGCTCTTTATTTCCAACAAGTCTACACCCAGTTACAGGAATACTTAGAAGTTAATAATTTAACAGAATATGATAGCTGTTAGGTAATGGTCTATTTAGAATACACATGTATTCTAAATCGAAGGCGGCCCAAAAATCAAATTCAGCGAATTTCCTTTTCAAATTCACTGTTCAGTTGAAAGTGATATTTTTAGAAAATATGTGTTCAAAAGTTCGTGGATTGTAAAAGTATCTAGTTATATCCACGAAGCAAGCGTTTGTTTCACCTACTTGCTGTTGTCCATTGACACCACCAGAAATTACTGCAGAGGCGTGGTGGGAGTAGAAATAGTACAGTCCGCAACTCGAGGATAAGGCTAGTTGCATGCATTCGCGAATTGCCGCACTAGGCTAAGGCCTCGTGCTCACAATTTTCGCTCTTGCGTGATAGGCTAATTATCCTCCATGTTACATAATATACTATTATGCTCCGTGCGCTGAACCATGATATTTGGCGACGTTTACCCGAATTCCACAAGTTCAGTAACTCAAAAAAATACCTTGTACGGAATTTCGAAGGCAACGAAGCCTTATGTTGGTTGGTATATTTCACCGATCCAAGACAATAATTATTGTCTGAGATCGGTACTGCCAAACGTTCGTGATGGTTATTGTGGTTTTTAACGATCCTAGCATTTTTTCTTGAAATTAATTATTTTATTTTCAGTTAATCACACTAATAACTAATATATAACAATCAAACATAAATTTGAATACAAACTACGTGAAGCCATTTAATTTTGTAATTATTACAGATTGATCGCTAACGACTATACAAAATTATATATCAAAAACATAATGAGCGTACACTTAAAACAAACCGACATCCGTGTTATTACGTGTCCCATCCCATCAGAGTTTAATAATAATCAACATTATTGATTTGTTGAGACGTTTTTTTTTGTTTCGTACTGTAAATAATCGAATAGCACTAAAAGATATAATAAAAAATTCGACCTATCCTTAATTTTTTTTTTGTTCGAGTTTGCTGAGTTATAGGATTCATAGACATGACACCGATATTGTTGGCTTCAGGCACTGTCTTATTCGATCCGATATGTTACAAGGTCGAGAAGAAGCCACAAAATATGCAGCAAATATCACGTAGGTAGCATTTCTAAGGAAAAATATACTTCACGAGAGAGTGCAAAAAATAGAAGCTACGAGTAGTGACGAGCTATCGTCTTGTTAGAAACGACAAGCTCACAAGTGGATATTCCTGCTAGCTAAGAATGAAAGACGTCTTACCTTTCAATGTGCGATTGCGTGAACCGAGAATTATGTTGAAAAACTATTCTTCATGTTTATTTTTTTTGTAAATGATCAGCTGTACCCTAGAGGAATTTCCTCTGTAAAATGTGTACGAGCTAGGAACTAGGATTTGTTACTCAGTCCCTACGCCATTCCTCAGGAGACTCGCAGTCCCCTCAAAGTTACTGAGTTATCCTTCAATGCGTGAAAAAAGTTCTTGAGATGAAAATATGTGCCCGATAGGAAAACCGATCTCAGATATTAGTTTTAATGGTGCTTCAGAAAATAATAGTGAATAAATCTGGAGCGTCACGCAAATAACAATAAGAGATGCAATGCAATTGTATTAGGAGCATTTATCAACTGTTTGTATTGATCACATAATAGTTTCAGCTTCAGTTTTTCTAAAAAATAATGTACAACAAGAAAACAGCTATATAACTCGTAAAGGTGGTAACTGTCTTCATTGTTTCTCGAAATGAAATAATTCCATAATGAATAAATTATCGCTACGAATGATTGCAACAAAATTTACACCCATTTTCTACAACTGCAATAATCATTGAAACAGCTGATCCCATGTGCGCAGGAAGAATTGCTGCAATACTTTCAACATTTGCGAACTGTAAAGCGGTCCTCGAATACATTCTCGATATAGCCGGAGTAGAGATTACTGTCAGTCACTATTAATATTGTCAGAATTTTTTCGTATCTAATTTGTATGTGGACGTCAGTTGAAGTTGCTGCGTCTATTGAAAAACAGTTCTTTCTGGATAGAACAAGTCCAATCAGTCGGCAACTTCTCGTATAACTCAAATTTTGCCTATCAAAAAAAATAAGAGCTAAGATACATATGTAAATACTCATCGTTAACTAATGACCAGATTCACAGCGATAGTGTAAAAAAAATTTAAAAATAAATAAAATATTTCAAATTTGATATTATTATTGTGAAATTGGATATTTGACTTGTGAAATTTGATATTAGACAAGTGTCAATTACAAAGATTGCCTCCAAGAGATATTTGCATTTGAACAGGACTTTGCGTATAACGTAACTCATAGCGATGTCGTTATGCAACTACTATCGTTAAGTTAACGATATTTGTGTCGAATCCTATTCCGTAATAGTATATTATGCAACGATCGTGTAATGATGGTTATTAATACATGAGCATAAACCGGGATACGAAACGAGCCGAAGGTGAGTTTCGTATGGTTTTTGCGAGTGTATTAATAACCATTACATGAGAGTTGCATACGCTATTTTATCTACACCCAATAAATAATGAAGAACTAAAATTATTATATTAATACGTATTTATATTGAACACAATAATAGTAGGTAATCAATCGTATTTCTTTGAAAAATTCTACAAAATTATAATTAATGGTATAACCACGGAAAATACAACAATGAGAAATGAAAAGAAGAGAAAAAAGGAAAAAAAATTTTTGCCGACGTCAGGAATTGAACCCGGACGTAATTATTCACTACCGGTGCCTTTGATGAGATGATGAGAGCTCATAGAACAACGTTGAAAATTAAAACATATGTCTTGCATTTGTCAAATGAAAAATATAATCCTTTCGATTGT
Source organism: Zygogramma bicolorata (assembly GCA_032362365.1). Classification (NCBI taxonomy): domain Eukaryota; kingdom Metazoa; phylum Arthropoda; class Insecta; order Coleoptera; family Chrysomelidae; genus Zygogramma; species Zygogramma bicolorata. The sequence goes on along the minus strand of JAVJAQ010002186.1, from coordinate 904,255 downwards.
TTTTTTTTTCTTGTCTAAGACATCTGTGGAGGGTCGCTGGTAATTCTTCTATATCCCTGCTATAAGACATTTTCATACTATTATCGAAAATTGACTAAATTCTTCAAGAATTCAATACCTACTGATTTTGACTTGACAAACGTCAAAATGCAAAGCTTGCACATCATGCTTGATTGAAAAATAATGGGTTTCTATTGGTTGAAAATCTGTATCGTAATGAAAATCTGTATCGTAATGGATTTCATCATAAAACGGGTTGTGGGCATATAAGCGTATTATTAGAGTACGGGTGTAGATAAAAATATAAAATCGTTGCAAGTCGGTAGTGAAAGAAATAATATGAAGTTTCTTAGAGGGCAAAGAATTGGTTCAGTTGGCTAATGACTTGAAGTAGTTTTGTGGTATTTTTGACATATTGTTCACAGGTATCGTTGAGAGCTAGGACAGTCGTTTGATAACGAATCGTTCGTTAACGGCGTTTTACGGAATAGACCGATGAAAATCGTATAAACAATGCCCTTTTGTTTTAGTGCAAGGGTTGAAATATATTAATACTAAAATATATAAACTTCTTCATCTTAATATGAATTATTGTGACACTTTGTTTATCACATTCAAATATAAATAGGATAGGAAATAATTAAAAATATACCTCCTAGGTGTAGCGAATGAGTGAAATATAAGCTCATTTTGATGGACTGAAACATCGAACACATTACCTCTGAAAATAAAACTGTGCAAATAATATCCGAACTAACACTCATTTACCGTCTAACTGTTATTATTTTCATGATGTAATTTATGGAGTTCGTGGTTATTAGTTGGAGTTTTGTGGTCAGAGCTCATTCATTCACTGGTGATAATCTGGTAAGGTTGTTATATTGGTTTGTAGGTATATTAATTCGGTCTGAGATCATGACGTATGCAGAATGTACGATTGTGTAACATTTTCTCGACCAATTTGTTTTGATATCTATTCATGAACTAGGTGATGCATCAAATCATTCATTTTCTTCTCTTTATCATTCTGTTGGTCAAATTTCAATCACAGATTCAACTTATTCGAACATTCTTTGAGGAAACAGGAATGAATATTTGGTGACAGAAGTCCATCAAATCATTGAATGAAGTCTTAGAGAATGATAGATCAATTCAACGATATTTTCTTGGATTCGTTTATCTATAAACTATCCAATGCTCTGTACTAAAACTTTCTGTACTAGAAATTCTGTAAAATTCTCGGATAAAACTCCATACACTTTGACTTAGTAATACCAAAGCTCTTTCCATTAGAAACTCTGAAGAACTATCTGATAAACTCTCCGCTTCGCGATGGAGTTTCTGCCTTTTTATACTTGCGTACGCCCATGGAGAATATTCCAGAGACGTCTCGATGATGTGTATCGATTTCTCCACGCTAATCAGGATTTTTTGGAAAAATGACGTTCTCTCTTTGACCCCTCATATTATTTTGCGATCACAAGCGACAGGGCCGGCGCTAGGAGATTCACAATATATTGAATGAACATACCTCAGCGACTTTCTGCTATACTACCACCTTCAATTAATCGATTTCCGTGAGAATAATCGAAAAGTCATCCATTTTTTTTCTAAAAAATCTCGTGAAGAAGAGATTATGTTACATGTGACTAATATATTTTTTTGTGTATTTGTTGATATAATTCAGCTGAAGAAAACTATTTTCGACACGTGAAACATCATACTTTTCCAGCGAAAAGTTGCAAAGAAAAAAAAATTCCCTGACTAAGAGGAAACGAAATTCAATTATTTCAATGTATTCACCGAAAACTTCGCAGAACCCAAATCTGTTCCCGTTTTCGAGATTTTTCCCGAATTTGGATATTAACAACTATTTCGCATATCGTCATACATCTGTCAAAAATTTGTAATTTGACATGACATTTTTTGATTTTTCGAGACTGGTATGAGGCATTCCAGATACTTGGCAAATGAATCAACATGGCGGCATCTTCCCTCAGAAATTTTCTTTGTTTTAAAGAATTGGTCATTTTCATGCTGAAACTGATACACCCGCAGTGTTTTGTCCTGTTTTATCACAAACTAAGCATTTGAAAAATAAAAGATGAAATATCAAGAATTTCACACTGGTTTTGCCAATGAAATGTCATTAAACCAGAAAAAACAAAACTAATCGGCTTCCCCCCTCCCAGACATTACGTAATCTGAAATGGCCAATTCTGATAGCATTGTTTATAGATATATAGTTAGTCAACCATATTGATACTAGATGGCACTAGTGCTTTCGTTTTCAAGTCATTTATTTTCTTTCGTTTTTTTACGGACGTCGTAGCCTCAATCACTCGGTTTATGATTACTTATACATGATACCAGAAGATGGCAATCGATTTGGAAACATGAATGGAATTTTTCATTCATATTTTGAAGATTATTTTAATGGCTTAACATTCATTTCCCTCATGAACTTCTATTGTCAACTCTATTTCAAAGCATCGATCATTATCTTTTCTTCCACCATGTCAGTCAAACTGACAGACAAAAGCTACTCACTCACACATGCATATATTGAATATATCTCTATGAAAAATGCTAATGGAATGGGATTCCCAGAGAAGCGATATGCCCTCTGGATAAAAAATTTCGAAATCGAAGTTGTGCAATTTAGTTCAAGCATTGACCAAAGTGGCGCTGCGATATTATTTCGGATTAGGATTAATTTACCATAATTCTTTTTCAACGTTCACATATAAAATGAAAGAACACTGTGAATGATAATAGTCGCTCACAAAATCTTACGGTTCTAAATTTTCATACAATGTCAAGATCCTGATCATGATTAGCAATAGTTGTCAAATAGGTGCGAATCAGTTGAAGAATCAATTTGATATCCCAACTTTGTTAAATTCATACCACAGAGCAATACCGCTGTTCATCACCAGTGTGAAAAAAAAGTTGGATACGTCACCATCTAATCACAAAAAAACGCTTGCTATCTTTTATAATCTCGTCTTCAATGAATCAAGCAAAATATATTGTTCTCCAGTGTAAAACAATCATTGTTCCTTATCAGCCTAATTATTCAATCTGTGATGCTACTACTGATTCTGAGAAAATATCGCAAATCAGTACATTGTCATTGTATTTATTTTTGATAGACGAAGTGGCCTCACAATAATCTGATGTATATTCAGGTGGAAAATGAATATCAAGGTTTTCCCGGATGAAGAAAAAATAAATTGAAAATGAACGTTTATTATATAGAATGAATATTGAAAAACCAATTAAAATCATACTGTTTACAAAATGTATACGACTACCTTCTGTTTTGTGAAGTTCACTATTTGCATCTCTTTCATGTAAAAAAAAAATCGATTTAAAAGATATAAGGTAACAGAAACATAACAGAGACTATAACAGTCTTTATTCAATCTTGCTCATTTTCAAAGTAAAAAACTGATTCAGTTGTCGCACTCATTTAGTCAATTTGTTTGAATTGATATAATATTAAAAATAGTGTTCCATTTGAGTATTCTACAGAAAAAAATGCCTGATAGTTCTTTAAATTTCTTAGATGCATTAACTCATTCACTTCAGAAATAGAATATCTATAATTTCAAATGGAGATTTCATCTCAAGCAGAAATCATGCTCAGCAACTATATAACAAATTCCATTGCTTTTTGAAGACATTATTTTTTTAACCCTATCATTCATCACTGGATTTGCTGAAGGTGCTCTGGAGAATTGTAATAAGTAATTACCTTATTGATATAAGATACGTTTCAGTGCAACAGGAGAAAGTTGCAGAATATGGATATTACGTCGCATAATTTGTATAATTTGCGACAAATAATAAGTTAAACAGTATTTCTATTTACAATTGAGGAAATCACTGTTAACTGTATAATTGCAATCGTTGGAGCGAATAGTAAATTATCAACAAGAAACTGGAGACAAATTCTTTCGTAGTTTACAATAGAATTGGATCGAGTCTAACTTGGGATTATTTCGATAATGTTTCCGACTGATCTATGATTTTCAATAAATTTCGACCACCAACTTTGGTTGAGGTTCTTGCACTTCGCTAGAGTATGAACGCGATAGCTGATGAAAGAAACGCCATCAAGGAAGCAGCAAACATCATAAACAGTCTGATCTCGAAAGCCGAGATTTGATTTTTGGTAGAGGTGTAGACATTCATGGGTCGTACTTCTCGCAATATTTAGCCAGAGTGACAGCCTCAAACGCAGCCTACTGCGATCTCGCGAATAATGCAAATTATCCATACCTATTTTGCTTCGCATTGGAGATGCCTAAATGAGTTATTTGAAAAAGTTGCTCATAAATCGATTCTGACCTTGCATATCGAATTTCAACCCAAAAATCGAGTTCTGAGTTTTCATATTCAACTACGATTCTCAATTAATGGTTCCGAATAAGAAGCTACAAAAACGATATAATAGTCGAAATCAATGAAATCAATGTACCTATTGAATCAACTGAAATTGAAAATTGTTATGTTTTCACTTCTCTGGTTTCTTATTCGGAGCGATTAATTTAAAATTGGACTTGAATATTTAACTTCCAAAATAAATTCAAATTTCGAATTTTGTATTGAAATTCGGTATGCAGGGTCACTCGGACTAAATACTGATAAAAGTGCGGCCCATAATGGTCTACGTCTATACCAAATATTAAATATCTGCTTCCAAAAATGACTAAAATACATATATGTAGTGAATCTTCTGGAGTTGCAGTCAGTTGTGTTGGGCTATATCACAAAGAAAACTCTGTTATTCGTCAAGCTTCCGGCAATCTTTATTGCCTTCCTCAGGACGTCTATAATACGTAACAATATATCATATGATAATATAATGGAATGGTTACCTACTAACGTGAGATTATTACTTCAATTTAGACATATGGTATAATTTCACTTCTAGATTACGGTGAGAAAGTCGAAATAGAGGGTGATTTTTTCTTATCCTTCTCATATTTTATCAATAGGTGTAAATTTTGCTAAAACCATTCAAATCTGTTTTTTTGTTCATGGAATGGTCATTATTATTTATATGTATAATTTCTAAAAATACGCGCTTAGAAAGATTGATTTCACTATCCAAAATTTCAGCTTGTCCGTAATTCATACGGTGAACTCTGTTACTAACATGTTCTGATGAAGCACAACAATTAACATTTCTTCTACAGTCACTTTTATGAGAAATGATACGACTGTTGATTGTTGATTTAGGACAATCCATTGAATCATACTTTGGCCAAACATCTAGAACACTCATCAGTCGTATCATTTCTCGTAAAAGTGACTGTGGAAGAAATGCTAATTCTTGTGCTTTATCAGAACATGTTAATAACAGAGTTCACCGTATGAATTACGGACAAGCTGAAATTTTGGCTAGTGAATTCAATCTTTCCAAGCGTGTATTTTTAGAAATGATACATATAAATAATAATGACCATTCCATGAACAAAAAAACAGATTTAAATGGTCCTAGCAAAATTTACACCTATTTGATGAAATATGAGAAAGATAAGAAAAAATCACCCTCTATTTCGACTTTTTCACCGTAATATAGAAGTGAAATTATATCATGTCTAAATTCATTTAAACGTCACCTTCATATTTTCATGTACAATTTTTGCCTCTATTTTATTATTTAATCTTACGTTAGTAAGTAACCATTTCATTATATTATCATATGATATATTGTTATGTATTATAGACGTCCTGAGGAAGGCAATAAAGGTTGCCGAAAGCTTGACGAATAACAAAGAGTTTTCTTTGTGATATAGCCCAACACAACTGACTGCAACCCCAGAAGATTCACTACATATTCATTAATCAGTCACGAGTTACTTTCCTACATTATATATATATATATATATATATATATATGTGATATATTAGGTTCAACAGGAATATGCTGTGATACCTAATTATCAGTATAAATAATTGAAACACTCAAATGATCGGTATTTGCATATATTACTGACCAGCGCACAGGTGAACATCGTGAAAAGTATTTCTTGGAAAAATCAGGACATGCGCAAAGGGCATGTTATCGATACTGATACCGATATACCGGGATACTCAGAATTGCTTAATATATTACACTTTTTCCCCCTACAAAAATAAATCTCAAATGATCACTTATATCATTACGACTATATTAACTATTTACAACTATGTATATACAAGCCTATCTATTGGTTTGATGTTCCTTCTTGGTCTTCCAACATCACTAACACTGTCACTTCTCTCATCCTTATTCACAGTAACAGTTGGTTTTTCGGCACGATTAACCTGACTCTCTGATGTCAAATCCATCTCTTTTGTTACATTTTCACCTTCGGGCAGATTGTTTTCATTAATCTTAGAAATTTTTAATTGATATTTGTTAATTTGATTGAGATGTCTTTTCCAAGTAATATTGCCCAACTCGGGAATCTGAACAATATAAGTGGATTTGCCAATCTTTTTACAAATAACAGCTTTTATCCAACACGGATTTTGTACTTTCCTATAATCTTTTACAGTTACAATCTCTCCAGGTTCGAATACAACAGATCTATTTCCCCCGTGATAATATTTTTGTTTTGCCTGTTGTGATAGGACGCGACTTTTAATATCTGTTTAAAATTTAGTTGTTGTTGTACATGGAGGCTTCAAATTATCGAAACGAGTTCGCAATTTTCTTTGAAACATAACTTCAGCCGGGCTCAACCCTGTAGTACAGTGCGGAGTATTTCTATAATCGAAAAGGAAATTGCACAAAACTTTATTTAATGAAATACTCTTATTTGTTCCTAAACTATTTTTTAGCCCATTTTTAACGGTTTTCACCGCATTTTCTGCCGCACCATTTGCAGATGGCAGATAGGGCGGTGACGTGATATGCGCAATATCGTTCTTTTTCAAAAATAGTTGAAATTCATCAGATAAAAATGAAGACGCATTATCAGATACAATTTGTTTCGGTAAACCGAATCTCGAGAAAACTGATCTGAGAACGTCAATGGTTGCTTTGGAAGTTATTGAGTTGAGTGGGAAAACTTCTAACCACTTCGAATATGCATCTACAATTATCAAAAATTGTTTATCCAAAAATGGTCCCAAAAAATCGATATGCAAACGATGCCAAATTCCAGATGGAAATGGCCAATGCTCTAAAACGGCTTTATTTGGCGACTTCTTGAAAACCATACAATTTTCACATGTTCGACATATTCGCTCAATATCTTTGTCTAAACCGGGCCACCAAAAGTATGACCGGGCTAAACTTTTCATCTTGACTATACCCATATGAGAGGAATGCAAGTCATTTAAAATATCTTTCTGTAAAGCTTTTGGTACTATTAATCGACTGTTCCACAACAAACACTCAGAATCGACAGTGAGTTCGTTTTTAATCCTCAAAAAAGGAAATATTTCGGCTGAATCAATTTTTTTAGGCCAACCTTCGTATAAATATTTTTTAATTTCACACAAAGTATCATCTTTTAAAGTTGCTGATTTAACGGTTTCGAAATTGATAGGAAAATCACAATTTTCGGAAAAATATGTTACATAATTTATGTCTACGTTTTCAACGGTGTTTTCATCAGTCTCAATAGGCGATCTTGATAAAAAGTCAGCACAGTTTTTTCCTGATTCGACAAACTCAATGTCGTATTGATAATTGGACAAAATGACGGCCCATCGTCTCAACCTGTTGGCAGAAAATTGTGGAATGCCTCTCTGAGGGTGGAAAATCGTTGTGAGCGCCTTATGATCGGTCACAATCGTAAATCTTCGACCCCATAAAAATTGATTGAATTTACAAATTCCAAAAATTATAGAAAGAGCTTCTTTCTCAATTTGACTCATTTTCTTTTCCCTGTCAAGTAACGTTCTTGAAGCGAAGGCAACAGGTTTTTCATCACCGTTTGGCATTATTTGTGCTATTACTGCCCCAATTCCATAGTCACACGCATCAGTTATCAATTTGATGGGTAATTCTTGATTATAATGTGTCAAAATAGGTGCTGATGTAAGCAAATCTTTTACCGTTTGAAAAGCTGTTTCACACTCAGGTGACCACTGCCACTCCACCTTGGCTTTCAACAAATTATATAGGGGATGTAAAACCGCTGCTAAATTTGGGACGAATCGCCCATAATAATTAACAAGCCCTAAAAAAGATTTGAGGCTGGTTATATTTTTTGGTTGAGGTGCATTTTTTATTGCCATTATCTTGTTCTCATCGGTGTGTAACCCTTCTTTATTTATTATGAAACCTAAATATAAGATCTCATTCATAAAAAAACTACATTTCTCGTGACAAATTTTTAGACCAGATTCATCTAAAATAGTCAAAACTTTTTCTAGTCTATCTAGATGTTCGTGTCTATTTTTGCCAGTAATCAAAATGTCGTCTAAAAATACGACTACCCCGTCTAAACCAGATAAAAGAGATTCCATCACCTTCTGAAATTTAGAAGGAATGCTAGCTATTCCGAGAGGGGCCCTGTTATATCTGTACAAACCCTTGTGAGTTGTTATGGTTACCAACTTTTTTGACTCTTCATCGAGACAAAACTGTTGATAAGCGTTTGATAAGTCTAACTTTGAAAATTCAGCGCCACCTTGCAATTTTACAAACAGCTCATCAATACGAGGTAAAGGGTATTGCTCTATCTCAATATGAGGGTTAACTGTCACTTTAAAATCGCCACATATTCGTATGGAACCATTTTTTTTTAATACCGGAACAATGGGTGTACCCCATGAACTGTAATCTACCGGCTCAATAACTCCCAAATCTTGAAGACGATTCAATTCCGCCTCAACTTTTTCTTTCATCGCGAATGGAAGTGGGCGTGCTCTCATAAACTTTGGTTCAATGTTATTATTTTTCAATTTAATCGAAATCAGACCTTTAGTGAATTTGCCTAATCCGGGCGCAAAAACCCTCGGGTATTTTTCAACTAAGAAATTCAAGTCATCAGGTGTCTTCATATAAGATAATTCGGATATGTTGAGCTCAAATAGATTAAAAAAATCGCGTCCTAACAACGGTGGTCCAGCCGCGTTTTCAATAATATAGAAATCCATCAAATGCTGTTTTTTACAAAATTCAATATTACAAGTAATTTTACCAATTGAAATGATTTTATTACCATTATATAAATTGAAAATCTTATTCGACTCATCCAAATGTATTTGTGGGAAATTTTCCAAATAATATGTTTCTGACATAACACTGAAACTGGAACCTGTGTCCAAAATGAATTTATAATCTTGGTTCTCAATTTTCAACTCAATAAAAATCGGATTGACATCAAAATCTAAAGAATATATCGAATATTCATCCGATTCCAAATAGTTCTGAGAATTAGCATGAACATATTTTTGCATGGATTGAGAAGGCTTTCTATCTAATTTTTTAGTACAAACCGAAGCCAAGTGGCCTTTTTTCTCGCAAATATGACAAAAACATTCTCTGAAAGAGCACTTATCTGAATAGTGGTTCTTCCTCCCACAAACAGTGCATCTCCGTTGCTTGTTTGTTGATTGGTTCCGAGCAGCTGCGACGTCTTGAGGAATCCTGTGCGTTGAATCGTGCGTGGCGGCTCTACTTTTGTGCCGAGCACGCGCATAGAATACATCTGGTTCCTTCTTGACGAAACTGGCGGGAACATTTGAAAATGGCCGTGAAGCAGCCTTGGCGGCAGCAACTTCAATAGCCTCTGCAAATTTGATGGTCTTCTTTTCTTCCATCAGTCGGTCTTGCACTGCGCCTTTATCATAGGCAATGATGAATATGTCCCGGAGCACTAGTTCTAACTGCTGAGCCGAGTCAAAATCACAACTCGAAGCCATGTTTCTGAGCCTAGCTCCCCATTCTTTCGCAGACTCACTTGATGTCTTTTTGGCATTATAGAATTTGAATCTCGAAGCAAACACACTTTGAACTGGCTTGAAATGAGTGCCTAATAACTGAACTAATTCGTCGTAGGTTTTATTTTCCGGTTCTGCCGGTAAACATAAATCGAATATCAGTTGATAAGCATCTTCGGTTAATAAATTCAATAGGATCGCCCTTTTTCTCTCCATTTTGTCGATTGCATTTGCAATAAAATAATTTTCTAGGCGTCTTCTATATATTGTCCAGTCAGAATTCACCGGATCAAACTCTCGTAGCCGACCAACGTTTTCACCGAGATTTTCAGTGTTAACACTTTGCACTGCCATTTTGTTTCCTCAACAGAAAACACAACTCGACAAAAAAAACAATGTTTGGGTTCTCGTCCAGGTGTTAATACACTTAGATTTAATTTGAAATCCAATACGACACACTAAACGTTTCTACCTCGTCGCCACTGTGATATATTAGGTTCAACAGGAATATGCTGTGATACCTAATTATCAGTATAAATAATTGAAACACTCAAATGATCGGTATTTGCATATATTACTGACCAGCGCACAGGTGAACATCGTGAAAAGTATTTCTTGGAAAAATCAGGACATGCGCAAAGGGCATGTTATCGATACTGATACCGATATACCGGGATACTCAGAATTGCTTAATATATTACAATATATATATATATATATATATATATATATATATATATATATATATATATATATATATATATATATATATATATATATATATATATATATATATAAACCATCAAATGTGCCTCATAATCGAAATTAAAATTTCATAACAACATGGCAGTGCCTTTTGTGCAAGAATTCAACGGAATTGCACCAATTCAAAATTGAAACATTCAACCAGAGGGCGTATAGCTTTCTCTTGAAATTCCAGTACTGTTTTCGCCACCTCACATCGTCATCTTGATATTGAGAGAGGATCACAACGTATTCTATTATATTCTGTAGTCTTTAGGTATTCCTCCTGATGATTTTACATTCCTCGAACTGAATAAGTAGACTGATCACTAATTGATTTCAAGATGAAGTTATATTTCAAATTTATTTTCATTAGTATATTCGTAAACAATTAAAACAATGTAAACAATTTGACATCCACTTGTATTCACTCACTCAAAATAAGTTACCGTCTCCAGTTGAAGCAAATGATATATAATGAGGTCGTGAAACAATCTTTACTTTCTTTCAAAATAGTTCACGTGAGAATGCAACCATTTTTTACTAAACGAATCACTCGCTGTCGAGAGGGCGTCATCAACTCATTGGGCTATTGTAATATCTCTTAGGCAGATCTTCCAATTCTATCCAACATTTTTTCATTTTTGATAATGACCAGAAATTCAATTCTAAATCGCTTCAATCCGTTTCAATATAGAATGTTTTTTTAACTATGGAGTATTGGAAATGGTACCAATCAACATGGAGTTTGTTAGACCTTGAAATGTTATCCCGTTCAGAAAAGGTGTTAGAGATAATTTTCAGGGCCGCACTGTATATGGAAAATAACAAATGTCACTGTCCGAAATCGTTCAGCAATAATTAGTCTTTGCTGCCATCCTCAGGAGCAGCATTATATTCTGATTATTTTTTTCACTTGTCAAAATGTGGCATTTCAACCAATAGTAGCGGGTTATTCAATGGTTATTCTGGCCAATCATTCGGTATTATACTGATAAAACTGCCTGGTCCTTTTGATAAAACGTTGTTTACCTTTGAACTGTTAAAACTATAAGGTTTACCGCGTCGATTCTATTGAACTGGCTTATATTTATATAAATTATCATGAATGAAGAGTTACCTTATTATCAATAGTCATTCATTTTTCACTTTTTCAGCATAATAATAACATAAACAACACATTTCAATGAACACTCAAACACGTAAATAGCTCATAACCCCAACTTTATGACAGATATAGCGAACGACCGATTCAAATAATTAAGGTTTCCTTAACTCAAATGAAGATGGCGTACAATTAGTTTTTATTAAATACAATTCATTTTTTGTTGTATGAGAAGAAACCATTTTATGAAGATTTTGATACAACGACATAACGAATGATTTTATGTTCCTTCTGGCGCGATTTTCATTCCATAAGAAATTTTCAATTATCAACCTTGTACAATGAGAGGTGTGACGCCATCTCTTGGTATCGTCGGCAAGCATTATCATATTCAATGCGTAAGCATCATATCTCTCCTGGATCATAGAAGGCATACATCGTTGTTTGACATTTCAAATTTGTAAAATTTTTACCTATTCTCCGTTCCTTCTCATGTAAATGAAATACTGATCAATTAAATTGTTCTTCATTCTATTTGTTCAAAAAATAATCTCTCCAAATACAACTCGTTCTTCAAATTTAATACGATAAATTTTTATTTTCGAAACACTCAAACTTTTTTATTTTGAGGCAAAAGCATTCAAACAAACCGAAATAGATAAAATCACTCGTCCTACGGACTCGTGATTTTATCAATCGGTTTGTTTTCATACTTTTGCCAAATAAAAAAGTTTTTGTGGGAAATGAAAATTCATCGATTAAATTTTAAGGACTCGTGGTATTACCTATGAATATTCCCCAGCACATATTTTTTGTGTAACCGGGTTATAAGCCTTGGAGAGAACTGGTAATGCATTCATTATTATTGTCATCCTCCGTTATTATTTTTATATCACATTCATTATTGAAATAGTATGACTATCAATGATGTTATCAGCAACAATCGTATCTTCTTCAAAGATAATTTTGGAGTAAAACGAATAAAAAAATAACACACTTCGAGAACGTCGACAGAATTGAAGTAGATATTGAGATTGAGAGGATATTCATCAACCAGTTCATGAGTTCGCATCGAAAACATAGCCAACGTTACCCAAGCGTTGGCCAATAAATTGCAAAATTTCGCGTCGTGTATTTCTAAAATGTGTGGAGACATATTATGCTGATTGAATTACTTGAACTGAAAGTGAGAATATCAATGCCAACGTTATTTCAGAGGATTATCTATACCGGTGTGAAATCTGGTGACGATCGAAATAAGTAAGTGATGTTGAGAAATTATTGCAAAAACTGTTTTGTAATTTATTGATATTATGTTCTGGTTGGCGACTGGGGTCATGAAAAAAATCGAGAGAAGTACTGTGAAATAAAAATTTCTCCGAAAACTTGTCCCAAATCAGACTAAAACATTTCAGAATAGAGCACATTTACTCAAGCACCAAATCAAAAATAGAATTGCACTTGACGATGAGTTTGAATTTTTCTAATGTGAAAGTTGAGACTTTATCTAGAGATCAAAAACTGATATTATTTGACGTTCGTTTCGCTGACAAGGTCAGCATCTTCAGGAAAAAAATTGGGACAATTTCAATACTACGGTGGGTATATTTATTTCCACAACATGAATCGGTTCAGAAAATCACTACTCGAGGGTTTTCTGATCTTCTTGAACCGAACAGAATTTTTCCAATCAGTATTTCAACATTGAGTTGATTATTCTCAGATCACTTCAACTTATTCAAAGATCATTGGCTAGAACATGCTGGGCGACACTGGACTTTTCTTCCCTTCCGTATCTCATGTATGCGAGTTTTTATAGCTCGTCGGTAATGGCCAATGTATTTCTCGTTGCAATCCTGTCTAATGACTTCATACATTCCCGACCTTTTGTCTGTTTCCTCATGCTTCAAGATTACCAGTAAGTTTGCTGTTATTTATGGCAAATTTCATATGCAACTTTGAATTTGTTCCGGTCCTCTAGTGTAATGAGGTCCATATGGAATTGCTATGGACTTCAAACCTGCGTGACCCTTCAAAAATTCATGACCGAAAACATACCTTAGGTATAACATAACACAATTTCAATTTATTTTTAACTCATTGTTTTTTTTTATTCCTAATGGCATATTAGGTGACCGTATTAGCATATGGATTAATAGTTTCATTTCTATAGATTATTTATTCATTATCAAAAACAGATATTAATCTTAAGCCAAAAAAAAAATCACATCATCGTATCAACAGAACAGTTGATTCCGTACTAAACGGTACCAAGCAATTCAAAGATCAAGGTGTTTCAGGAAGTTATAAGCAACCAACACTATCTGTATTCATAAATAAGAGAGATATTGAAATTTCAAAATATCTGGGGTATGTCACACCCTACATCTCTGGGTTATAATCTTCATCTTGAGGTACATGCTCAAACATACCCTTCTCATTGTCTGACTCATCTTTCTGTGAATGAAATGTTATGAACAAGCCCCGTCTTCAGAATCTGTTTCGATTTCCTTCTCCTGAAGATGCTTTTACCTTCACCTCAGTTTGGTGTAAGGGTAATTGATCTATAGGACATATCGTAATTAAGCTCTGCTGAAAAAGGTTTTACCGAAAACGAGTCATATACTGTTGATTCAAACAATCAGAAAACAACAACAAAATAGTAGTTTGTTCAACAAGGGTGGAAATGGTGGTCATATCACAGGAGGACGAAGTTTGAGCACGTAGCCGTACGATTTTGAAGATGAAATGTTATGACTAAATAAGATGGGAAAATCGACATCTTACAATTATTGTCAACATCCATTTTTGCGATTAATTTTTGTTTCTTTTGACGGTAATTTGGTAAAATCGTTGATTTTTGAAAATGTTTTCTTGAAAATTTCCATCGTATGTTAAAATTCCCATATGAAGCGGGACATTTTCGATCAATTACCGCGAATATTTCCATCGTATGTTAAAAATTCCATATGAAGCGGGGAATTTTTGATCAATTACAGCGATAAATTCCCGGCGGGACATTTTCGGGCTGGTAAATACCCGGTAGGTATCGAAAAATACCCGCTCGGTCCGTGTATCTATAACAACGATTGTTAAAATGTACATTTGTCATCTTGACAGGCATAAATACGGAATTTTAAACGTCGTTGTTTTAACTCCGAAAATATTCTACCGAATTACACTCGTGCATCAAAATAAATCTATGCTTTCAAGGAAAATTATCGATAATTTTGAAGCACTTGTATAATTACTCCCGATAAATTCCCTGCGGGACATTTTCGGGCTGGTAAATACCCGGTAGGTATCGAAAAATACCCGCTCGGTCCGTGTATCTATAGAAACGATTTTTAAAATGTACATTTGTCATCTTGACAGGCATAAATACGGAATTTCAAACGTCGTCGTTTTAACTCCGAAAATATTCTACCGAATTACACTCGTGCATCAAAATGAACCTGATAATTTTCCATTCAAGCATGTTGTCAGTAAAAAAACTGCATTCGGTTATTTTCATATTTTGCTAAAAGAGCCCTTCTCCTTCGGAGTCGGGCTCTTTCGACAAAATATGAGAATAAACTCGTGCAGTTTGTAGACAATATGCTTTCATGGAGAATTATCGGTAATTTTGAAGCACTTGTGTAATTTCTCCCAAAAATTTTTCGTAATTTGGTAGACAGATCACAAGTGTGACTTTTCTACAAGGATATCCCAATTTTGGGCAAATCAACTTTTTTCAAGCGTTAAATTAGAGTGGATATTTGGTGTAGTGAGATTAAGAATTTCGCACTGGTATACATGCTTTTTTGGTATGTGTCTAGGAAAAAGATCTACAGGCTCACCACAAAAGGTTAACCTTTCCTGTGGTCAACTAGAAAAGTAATCAAGTGAATTTTCTCTTCCAGTCAACCATTTCATAAAACTGAAGAGCTCTATCTACCCATATTCTTGCAATATTAATAACTTCTTATCGCTTTGTCAATATTGCAAACTCACTGACACATTTTTTTTCAGAAATCCAACATGGTGGAAACGGCGTACAAGTATGGAGCGATGCCTCACCCTTTGTACAACGATATCACTGCTCATTGGAATCTCACTAGTTATAGCCCTCGTCATAGTATTGTATAGTAGAAATCAACAATTTAGTGGTAAGTAAAATTCATTAAATTTTTTTCAAATACAAAGGTGACAACCGATCATTGGTGATACCCAGTATTTTCCATGTTTTAATTCGGTCTCAGCCTGTACAGTGTTTTCCAACTTTTCCCCTGATTAAAACCTAGCAGAGGAAAACGGCAAAATGTTCTGAATGCTCCGTTGAAAGGTATGGGTATTTCTAGAAAAAAATCATGCAATCTTCAAAAATCAGGACCTTTGCATTGACTTATAAATCACAGACTGACTGGTGTAGAAAGGCTCAGAGGAACCGAACGCTCTATTAGACTATAGTAAACTAACTCTAGGGTCTAGGAAACCCAATAATCACAACCAGCAAAGACGTTGATGAATATTCTAGACTAGTGTAAGTAATCAAAACGATGCAAATAAACAACGTGAGGAATTGGGTTAGTTAAAAAAATTAGATGATCGGAGGAAACATAACCATTTACGGCAAAACTGTCATTAAATAATATAATAATAATAATAAACGTCTTTATTATCATATCCATAAACGAATACAAAAAAAATACAAAAAAAAATAATTCAAATCGGACATAATAAAAGTCGAAGTTCAGTTTTTGCAGTTAGGTGAGTAACTGCTAAACTGTTCTTCCACTTAACCTGAAAAAATCTCTGCGTGAACTAACGTAGACAACATACATAAAATGTCAGACTCGATACAATTACACGAGTAAAGACCAGCGACGGGCAGTAAATAGCACATGAAGAATCATCTGAAGTATACTTGAAGAGGAGGAGTGTGAATATGCGGATACAAAAACTGAATATAATGCATCAAATTCGTTATTGGGTTTGAAGTAAATATTCTTTGAATTTTTTTTTGAATAAGAACGGCGACATTTTTTTGAAATTTCTAGGAATTGCGTAGTACAGTTTAGTGATTTGATAACTGAAGGAGCGCCTGCATGAATAATTCGGTTCTGAAGACAGGTGGTGTTAAGGAACTCCTGAATCTAATGTTGGGGTTATGTACGTCCGTTCGATATGTCACTCTTCTATGAAGATAGGAAGGAACTCTGCACAGAACAATTTTATGATAAAGACACCCTGCATGCAGTTTTCTTCTATTTTCCATGTTGAGCCATCCAGTTTCTATGAGTTTATGGGATATTTTATTTCTCATTCTGATTCCGTAAATCAGCCTTGAGCAAGAATTTTGAACCTTTTGAATTTTTCATTTGAACAATTCTGTCAGATTTGGCCCATATACGGTGTCGGCAAAATTCAGTTGTGATAATACTAAGCTTTCGCATAATATTTTCTTCAATCCAGTTGGAATGCAATGCCTCGTACCATAAATAAGTTTGAGAGCGACATATGCCTTTTGTATGAGTTCATTTGTATGTTTCTCAAACGTCAAGTTGGAATCAAACAGTACTCCAAGGCTCCTCGCTTCATCAACAACATCAAGAATATCTTCTTTTATACGAATTTCAACTGAGCTTAAGATTTTATTTCTATTGATTTTCGACCCAAATATAATCACCTTAGATTTACTTGCATTTATAAAAAGCGATTGCGCAGAAACTAGTTCGACAAAGTTTTCAAGATCAGAATTTATGATTTCACAAGATTCTTCAACATATGCCGGTAAAAAGCTGTGATATATTTGAGTATCATCTGCATATAAATGTACATTACAATTTTTAAGATTCTTTAACAAGGTCGACGAGTAGGTAGTAAATAGCAATGGCCCCAGAATTGAACCTTTTGGTACCCCAGCCCTCAATTTCAGATACCAAAAATTTCAAGAGAAACTGAAATGAGAAACTGCTGCAAAAATTCAAAAGTTATTGAGATTTCCAACAGGGCTGCTGATGAACAAGGTTGGCTACAGACAATGTATCAAAGGAGTAAAGGCAGCTCGCCAAGTATTGTGTAAATATGAAACTCTAGACAAGAGGCAACGTGAGTTTGGAACCAGCACCAAATTCAGGAAGCTGAAACGAAGATGCAGCAAAGAGTTTGTGTGATAGAGATTATTGAAATAGGTATCATAAAGAGCAAAAATTTCAATGAATTCGATTATTTTTTGTAAAATGGAAAGGACAACTCGTGATGCTTTCAAGGAGCAGGAACCTCAATAGACGCTAATAAACAGACCCACACCTATATTTCTCATTTTTTCGAAGAAGAAGGTGGCATGTCGTCACATTTCGATAAAACTAAACCTGGCTATAACTGTCTGAAAACATTCAGAATCGATGAATATTCAAATTCATTTCATAAGTGTTGTACTACTTGATGATAAGGAAAACATTGAGTACGAGGTACCGTTTTGGGTTCCACATATCAAGATAGAAGTAATCATATCTGGAATTAGTTGTGTTCATCATTTCTCATGAAATTAAAGTCTAGATTTCAATTCATCTTCTATTGGAATAAGGTGAAGGATCCAGTAAATGCTTTCTTCAGTAGGTTCTGCAGAAGAAATTATATATTATTGATTGAACAGAGCTTGCACTCACTAGATGAAAGTCGATATTCAAAGCTAAATACTAAACTTCAATGAACAATGTTCACTAGCAATGTCTAACAGAACCAGGTCACGTGTTTCGCTATTCATCAGCTTCCTCAAGCAGGATGAAGGTTTTGTAAAATGAAAGCTACTAAAAATCGTATATGAAACTGTTGTATTTTGATTCTACGTTTCTGATTGTGATTTTGTCGAATAGCTTGGGATAACTAACATAATAATCTCACGAGTTTCATGGTTTTTGGCCAAGGTTATTTCATTCGATATATATACAACGAACCTCTAGTTCAAATGTTGTTGACGAAATAATTTATGTCGTATGATTATAATCAGCACTACTATGCCCCGAAAACTCTGGGCTATTCAAAAACTAGGTTTTCAGTTTCGTAACAAGTAATTATGTATGACCTCAGTTCTAATGATTTGAAAGGAACCTGAAAATCCGGCTTGTCCTGGAATAGATTCTGATCATGAGAAATACATTCCACTCTATCTGATGAAGAAAAAATAAGCTTCTCTTGTTGGTGATGATTATTGTTTATCAATCTGCCTTTGGCATTTTCGTTGCAATTTACCTGACGAGTATGTTGTTCGGAATATTTTCTGAAATGCTCTGTGTCACTCTCCCACTCAGGCTCCGTTTTTCAACAAGATGGCTTTATTTGAAAATTCTCTTTCGAGAGGATCTATCCAAAAACGAAAGTTAATACTAACTCATAACACATCTACCTTATTCTCCGCCATGTTCTTCAAGAATGATAGAGTTTTCTTCTCCGTGTTGTTTCGAATATGAAAAAATAGTGAACTGAACGGTTTTTTTCAAATTCATTACACTCATAAATGGCTATATTGGAGTTTCTATTGCTTTCGAATTTTCTTGAACTCTATTAATGAATAACTCGTTTTTTATTGCATTGGAGGGCTGCCATCCCGAATAGAAGTGGTTTCTTTTCAAAATTGACGGAAATGTGAGAAAGCCTTTTTTTTCGTGATCAATTATATAATGGATCATTTTATATCACTCGGTTTCGAAAAATAAAAAAATAAACATTCACTCCCAGAATGAAATCACAGACGGAATCTCTCATATGCCTATTGGGGTGGAAAAAATTCATTTCGAATATATCTAAGAAATTGAATGATACAAATATTTCAATATTGACAGAACCTCAACCATCAAGATCCTAATTATGATGTTTTTGAACACACGTAAGGTCTTTATTGAACATTATTTGGCATAGTATCTTTATATATACCTTGCTCTATATAACCTTGATGTGAAGAATGGTCATTCCTGCCTTTCTACAAGCACCTCAAATAATTGCATCCTGAAAATATTGAAATTTCAAAATGTTACAGAAAATCGTCCTGCACTATAGTCTTTACCGTGTCAGCTGCCTTTTTTTCTTCGAAATGCCTTCAAAAGTTGTTCAGGCGGAGTATTGGTACTGTCTCCAATCTCAGATGACTTCCTTCTTACTGAACCTCTGTCCAGCTTATATACTATATTCGAACAGAGGAGATCTCTCGAGATTTCGTTTCCGCCTCGAACGTCAAGAACTCACGCTTTCGAAAGCGTCCAGCGTTCTTTCGTCACACCTATCGGTCCAGCTCCATTGCTATGCAAATGAGCGGCATTCCATTCATGACCGACACTCAGTGACGGCGCTAGGGGATTTCGCAGCAATATCTTATTCTCCACGCATCTCACAGTTTCCATGAGCTTTCATCATAGATTCATATCGATTATTCGGATGTATGTACTGTAAATGTTTTATGTCGTCTCTTCTGTAGACCTGGACTATCTTTGATCATTTGCTTCGTATTTTTTTCTTTCAGAAAATTGTGAAAAATGTCGAAGTAGCGATTCTAGATACCTGAAGAATTTTGTTGAGTGGACGATTCAACTTTTTGAAAATGATAAAGAAATATTTCCAATCGAATAGTTATTCGTTCAACTAGTACAAAAATGCAATGTTTCGGGACAATTTGAATTTCCAGAAAACGCGTCTTTTGTACCATTTGAACTCAACATTTTTTCTACAACCTCTGATTTTGAGATTTGTTGAAAAAATAATTGAAAACTAGAAACAGATAGGTAACATTTCTATGCTAGCATTATTCGCCTATTCTCTGATATTATGAGATGCAAAACTGATTTTTTGAAGGAAGTCTCTATCAAAATCCATATTTCAGACAATTAGTGAATATTCTTGATATTTTACTACAAGACTTGTAGTTGTGATCAATATTCATCAAACAAATAAATTTGAATGAGATTTTTATGATGTCGAATTCTTGTGACAGATCATCGATATGTTTTAACTTACTTTAACGGGATATTAAAGTATAAATAAATCAAAGATCAACCAGTGACATAATGGCTTATGTTTTTCATATTTGGCAGCATTCAAACGACAAATTCGAAGAAACGATAGCTGTTGCACTCAATATTTCAAAAGCGTTCGATCGAGTTTGGCATCGGGGTCTCCTTTCTAAACTGCCGTCTTATGGTTTGCTTCCTCAGTTGTGTGCTTTGTTGAAGAATTTCTTGTCTGATTGGTCTCTGTATGTGGTTGTTGGTGGAGTATCATCTGATATTCTCCCAATAAATGCAGGTGTTCCACAGGGTTCAGTTTTGGCGCCCAAGTTGTTTCTGCTTCATGCAATGATTTTCTCGAGAAAACATCTTGTTCAATACATAGCTTTGCTGACGACAGTACTCTTCATACCAGTTCCTCTTCCATAGCTCCCCATTCCAGCTCGAGAAACACAATATTCAAAGAAACATTCACGTCAATAAAATCAACGATGACTTGGTAAAAATAATAGAATGGGGTAACATGGAATTGAATGCTACTAAAACCCAGGCGAGTCTCTTCTCAAGAAAAGCCGATCTATCAGCATCTAGTATTCATATGTCAGGAGTAACTATTCCTACAAAATCGAGTATCCCGATGCTAGGAATTACTATCAGTGATAATCTCTCATGGGAAAACCATGTGAGATCGATCGCTAAAAGTGCTTCCCAGAAACTTGGATTTCAATTTCGTGCCAAGAAATACTTCACTTCTCGCCAGCTTCTGATGATCTACAAGGTTCAGATACGACCTGTCATGGAATACAATTCTCATGTGCTGAGTTCGGCACCAAAACATTCATGGAGGCTTCTCAATTTCATTCAGAGAAAGGCAATCCGTCTTTTTGGTGATTCTTCGCTCACAGACCCGCTCACTTCATTGGAACATTGTAGAAGGGTCGGAGACTTGTCTCTCTTCTATAGATACTTTCACGGTCGATGCTCTTCGAATTGTTATCAATTGTTCCCCCCTTGGCAAAATATACACCGATGACTCGATGATTACAGAATTCCCACCCCTCTGTTGTAAATTTGAAGACCTGTCGAACCTTTTTTGCTCAGGGATCTTTTTTCAATATAACAGCTGAGCTTTGGAACCCTTTGCCAAGAGAGGTTTTTCTTGAGGCTTACAAACTTCAGGAATTCAAAGTGAATGTCAGTTCGTATCTCCTGTCCCTTGATTCACGCCGTGTTCTTTGAACATTACAGGGCACCCCTTTCGTGTGAATCTGCATATAAAAAAAAAGATTTTTTTATATTTCAAATTAGGATTCATATATGACTCTCAGGCAAGAAACATCACAGGTATCGCAAATTGTCGGTATGCAGATATTTTTTTTTGGTGGTTGAACAGTCGTTTATTTTTTTTACTAGGTCGAATTTTCCACATTTTGGTACAATAATCATGTCAACCAAGCATTTTTCTGAAACAGACTACTTTTTAAAAAAATGAGTGAGTATAGAGGTCATATTCAAGCGGTTGGAGGAAAAAATCTTGTAAAACGGTAAAAAACATTAGTTTTTATAAATCAGGCTACTTTTTCAGGATTTTGCTACATTCGTCCTGAGAGAATCGAAATCATTATTCAAGTGTAAATGTCTACAGGAAAAGCTATTATTTGTTATGATTGACTCGAGTTGACATCCGGCCAAACTGGAAATGATGTGCACTTGTTCAATTGCTGAATATATGATCCTCAAAAAACCATTCTTCAATTTCAATTATCAAATTCCTATCACTTTAAACTATTAATTGATGCGGTACCCAATGATTTCGACGTCACTACTTACTGTATTATTAGCTTTGTAATGGTAAATCAGTAGCAATGACTTACTATCGCCATCAATCAACAAACCCTGATTACTTAATTCGTATGCAATACGTCAATCGGCATTGATTCAAGACGTGCTTCGAATTCTGGGTGGATACCATCAGGTCATCAACCATGATAATATCCTCGAGAAACATTGACAACAATGATTCCAAGTCACTGACCGACTTTCTAATATTGTAAATATTGCGATTTCGATTCGATAACCTGTTTCGCGGACAGTATTTCGCACTAACATTGAGATTCGAACAGTATTGCAAGATCTCAAGAATTGAAAGATTCGTCGTAGTTGTAATGAGAGTAATATGGGAATCCATACATGTGCAGAAAATTAAATCTGCTAGTTGATCCCGAAGGGTTGATTTGATATTAATTGCACCTGGCTACCCTCTTTGAATCCTATAATCCTGAATAGTCCAGGGAATGAAGCATTTTGGCTCGCAATTTTTTCGTCCACCATGGATTTACTTGAAATTTTCACAGAAGGTAGGGAATAGCTCAAAAATCATTTTCTATATCATGCCGCTGTACGCAATAGTCTTGGCAACCTGGTTGCCCCATCTCGAAGGTGGAGGTTTTTTATTACATTTTACCTGTAGGAATCGACGGAAAAAGTAATTCTAAGAAAAAAATGTTCCATACGTTTTTTTTCGTAAAAGTAATATTTTTTGAGTTATTCGAAGTTGAATGTGACAGATTTTTGACGAAAAAAACGACTTTGGTTTTTTGCGAATAACTCTGAAAATATGCGTTTTATGAAAAAAGTGCAGAAAGCCAAATTATAGCTTTTAGAAAAACAAAAACAATGCTTTTTTTAGAATTTCTTTAACGACAAATACGAACTGAGATACAGCAAATTAATGCTTAGCTTTCTTCGCCAAATGTATAAATTGAAAGATTCGAAGCGAAATAACGAGAAAAATTTGCATTTTCCGAAGAAAGCTCCTATAATATTTTTCAAAGTATTTAATCAGAGCTTTCAACTAAAAAACAAAAATGTCTCTAGCATGATCGATTTATGATCAAAATAAGATCGGTACCCGCTTATTTTCTACGAAAAAAATCTGTGGAAACAACCCCCAAAGTACCCCCTAATTAAAATTGATCGACACCCTTCTGTGATTCTCTTTATATATGTACTATCAATACAGCCACGAAGTTTGACCAATTGAAAATGCCTAATTTTGGAAAAATTGGAGTTTAAAGAAAGATACGAAAAAATAATATTGTGATAAATTGTAGCTTCCATAATGAAAAAGAATTTCCTGTGTGCAGATTTTTTGTACGGTGAATATTCAGCGAGATATTACCGTTCAACACCTATATTCACGATCGAATATAACCTTATTCAAGCGCTTCAAACTCTCCCCATTTGAAAATTTAGGGTTCTTAAGTAACTTAATTCACGTAGTCTCATAGCTCTTGAAAAGCCCTGAAAAATCGTTCCTAAAAAAATTCCCTTTCACCTAAAATGAAAGAGCTATGCTTGAAAAACCGATAATTTTTTTTTTTGAAAAATTCGAATTACCCGCTTTGGAGCGTAGTAATCTACATAACCGTATATTCGGCCGTTATACGTTATATGCTCCACTTTTTTGTGTGAGTGTATATTTCGTTGATTTCTCACCTGTGTATTTTAAAGTTCGAAGACATATTATGAAAATTTCAATGTTTTCAAGGGTAGTTTTCAACAAGGGTAGTTTGAAAGATTATGAAATTGTATCCTAAAGCATGAAACAATCCTTATTCAACTATTTTTTTCCATATTTAGGTTTTTAATGTTATTTTATAATTTTTGGCAATAAACGGTAGTTTTCACCCCTAAGAAACAGAAAGCGTGCAACGGCACAATATAGAAAATGAACTAGAGGGTGAAATAAGCCTAATCCCAAATTTTTGTACAAATCGGTGCTGGACGAAAAAATTGCGAGGTTTTACAATTTTTTTAGCTTCATTTTCTAAACTAGAAGTGAAGTTTTGTAAATACGTACTTTTACTCCCTCCCGTAAATATGCTCATTTCTTTATATTCATATTTATGTTTATATAGTTATAGAGCCATATATAACAACAAAATACTTGGTTATCAGGGACAACCTTGTAGAAACATCACAGTTTCTCTACCAAATTATGATTCATTCTCAAAAAAACATTTTCAAAAATCAATAATTTCAGCCAATTATCTTTAAGAGCAACAAAAATCAATCGCAAAAATGGATGTTTACAGTAACTGTGATATCTCGATTTTCCTGTCATATTCAGGTACATCATATTTATCTTCAAAATCACGGCTTCCTTTGCGAAATCTGAAACTGACTATCTGTCATTAATTCCATTTTAATTATCAGTGTATCAGGGTTTTCCGTTAGAGAGTAATTCACAAAAATGATTGATTATAGTGATGAATCTATTAACTTCACTCAACTAATCATTAACTGAAAACATACAGTGCAAATGGCCTAGTTGGTTGAGGCGTACCTCCTCTGATACCTCGTTGAAAAATCGTTGAGAAAATCATCTATTAGAAACTGATTTCTTCTGTGCGTGAAAGTAGTAGAAATTTCTCTCAACTGACTCGGAATATCCACTGTGCTATGTATAGAGAAATAAATTCAACCGCTCAGCAAATATCTGTTCGTGTTTTTTTAATATATTAATTCATTTGTGTTTATGTAATATGTGATTGATCAGTCCTTCCTGATGTTTTCATTCAGTAATTATGACTTGCTACAATTGTACACTCGTTTCGAAATCTATTTAAAAAATACCTCTACCTCTTTGAGACTAGCAGTGCTTGCCTGCCATCGCTGAGCAAACGCACAGTTTGCGACTGGTTTATATTTCAGTGAATTTTCTTTAAACTCCTTTCCAGCCCAATTTATTATTTTTGCAAGGAAAAAATATATTTTCCTCATTTCTTCCATCAATTATTTATGCTTCGAAATCAATATTATGCAGAAAAAATTGAAAATATTTTTTTTTGAGATGAAACCCTGATGGTGCCATACGGCATCATGGGGCATAATGCATGTACGTGAGTTGAAATTGTTACATTAATGAAATTGAAAAACAAGTTCAGTTCCTGATTCATATGTGAAAAAAATCGAATGAATGCAATCAATAAACGATGAGTTTTGGAACCTTTGGTGTAAAAGTTAAAACTTTTCCTAGAGATCAATTACCCTAACACCAAACTGATATTTTTGCACTCGACGCGCGTTTCGTTAACAAGGTTAGCATCTTCAGGAGAAGAAAATTGATACAATCAATTGATACAATCAATTTTCTTCTGCTGAAGAAGAATTTGTTGGTGATTCTCCTATATCGCTGGTAGCAGAAATTTTATGATTATCGAAGTTTGGCTATATTCTTCAAAAATTCAATACCTATACCGATTTAGACTTGACAAACGTCGAATGCAGAGCATGCACATCATGCTTGATTGAAAAATAATGGGTTTCTATCGGTTGAAAATCTGTATCGTAATGAAGAATCTGTATCGTAATGGATTTCATTATAAAACGGGTTGTGGGCATATAAGTGTATTATTAGAGTACAGGTGTAGATAAACAATGCTTATAAATAGATATAAATTTGATAATGCCATATGGCATCACTGGGCTGGAAAGGGTTTAATAATGAAAAATTATTATCATTTTCTTCTGTGTCGAACAAAAGAGATTATACGATTTTGGATGAGAGTAAAAAAAATCAGGAAGTTCATCTCTCCATAAACAAAATTCATATGTATTTCCTTTTCCAGATAACCACATAAATGCCGAAGCCCTCCAAGGCAAAACCTTCTACATCAACTCGCTGGACAGCAACGAGCAGGAGAAAATATGTCTCTCGCCCGGTTGCATCCATACAGCCTCCCGCGTCCTGGAGTACATGGACCCCTCGGTGGACCCTTGCGACGACTTCTACGAGTTCACGTGCGGAAACTTCCTCAAGAAGACCAACATCCCCGACGACAAGTCGTCCGTCACTTCCTTCAGCATTATCAGCGATATTCTCCAGGAGCAGCTGAAGACCATGATAGAAGGTATATTTTTTTGTATACAGGATTTTACAGCAAAAACTTTACACCCTGTATATTTTCGGGATGATATTTATATTCATTCAGTATGTGGAAGGAACAACATTAACATTACGTTTACAAATGAAGTTTGAACAGTATACACAAAAGGAGATCCTAAACAATACAAGATGAATAACATAATATAGTGAATACAATTTCAAAACTGTTGCACGTCATCCATAACGACATGAAATCATCGCACTGGTACCAATTCATTGATGGAAATGCATTGGAACGTTTATATTGAATTTGAAATTTGGCGCCTATTATTATTTAGCATTTGGTTGGCATCACTCTCGATATTGCCATATTTTGTTTGAAGTCTGTTATTTACCATTGACAACCGTCATTCAAATGTGACAGTCCTCTGTTTAGTCTTTTTTAAGGTGACTATATCCTGGTGCTTTCAGTGTTGCAATATTGTTTCAGACAAACCTGTAGACAGGGTGTAATTGTTCGAAATTACGCCTCAAGGGTGCGCTTGTAGTTGAAATTCCTGAAAATTTTTGAGATCCCTCGATTCATGCTTTTGGTTAGAACAGAGAATAAAAAGCGAGATTATTCTGAGGCTGATGAAAACAAACTTCATCTTCAATGACCTACCTCCAAGAATAATCTCACGTTCTATTATATTCAATAATCATTTGAAGATTTCGTAGTGAACAAAAAAAACACAAGAGAAGTTTGCTGGCAACAACATTCTAGAGTGTGCACGCGTTCTGAATATTCTATAAATTCAGTGACATGTGTTTCAGATATTTTCACTTCAACCCAGAAGATTATGAAAAATAATAATGATTCCACTCACCAGAAAAAATGGTGTTTTCTCACTTCACATATCCATAAAATGGATACACAATTCTCACTCTTATTCGCTCACACGCGAATAATATTCGGCTGAATTGTGATACTCCTTCTAAACCGAGCTTTTGAATTGAGATCACAATATTATTTTGCTCAAATGAAAATATCAACAATCAACTAATTTTTTCAGCACATAGACCAGAATTCACAACGACAGCCACTTGGCAACACAGGACGTGCACATGACTGTCATCTCAGCTGCGAGAGTGACGATACCTGGCGAATTTTTGAGTTATTACTACGGTCTACGTCATCAATTCTTTATCAAGTAGGCCAGATCGGTCGTCTGATTTGCAGACAATCTTCTATATGGAATGAAAACACCAGTATATAGCCACCTTAATAATAACAATCTGGCTACAGTGTACTACAAAATTTAACCACGCCCATGATGACGTTCAACAGTTTTCAAATTGTATCCATATACAAATATCGGAACATAAAGAAACAATTTATTCAGGCCAGTGTCAACTCACCTACGGATATAATATGAATCCCTTTTGCGGTATCAGCAAGGGCAGAAATTGTTTTCTGGTAGGTTTTAGTCCAGGTCAACCACAATTGAGCGAAAAACGAATAGTCGACACTTACCACTAGTCGACTTAAGAATCAGTCGACAGTACAGTTATTCGACAAGAACAACTAGTCGACAGTATCTATTGGTCGATTGTACAATTAGTCGACAAAGCAGTAATTCAAAAAAGAGTGAAAAAAAGACGGAAATATCGGTTTAGCATCGTTAGGAAAAACTTGACTGTTTCAGTAAGCTCTTTCTATCTGAAAACCTACCTGGGAAGTTTCATTCAGAACTACTTCAGGCTATTTCTAGAGTTCATTGATCGTAGTACTTCGATTTCGCTATTTTGTCGCCCTGAATATTATGAAAAACAACTCATTAGCGGACATATGTCTTCTTTCTCATTCTTCCCATTCCGTAAGGAGAATCTGTCGTGGAACATTGTCCGTTGAAGGAGAAAATAGGTGCAGAGTTCTGTATGTCAGTTTGACTAAAATGTTGAAAGAAAGGTAATGAAGCTTCGAAATAGAGTTGACGATATAATTTTATGAAGGAAATGGAAGTTTCGGCATTAAAATAATATTCAAAACATGAATGACATACAACACCGACAAAAAAAATTCCAACTCTGTTACTGTATTCATTGCCATCATTTGGTGTTATGTATAAGTAATCGAGATAATGAGTGATTCAGGCTACGACGTCCGCAAGAAAAACGAATGAAAAGATATGAATTGGAAACAAAATCACTAGTACCATTTATCCCACCATACCTGTACAGTAATGTGCTGCACGAATTTTTTCGTTATCACCCATTCGCAATAATACCAATTATACCAATTCCACGAACTGTTGAACAATAAATTTCCTGATAATATGATTGTCAATTCAATTTCATAGATAATTTGGAGCAAAAAATCGCTGGATTTCCATTCTGGAAACTTGAATGTAGTCATGAGAACAAATTCATCAGGTTTGATGTTACATATCCTATCATATCCCAAAAAACTTCCGGAATCAGCCATCATCAATTAAGAATTCAGGTGTCGAATACGTAATGAACAATTCAAAATTGTGGGAGAAGGAAAACTGTCGTTTCCACATAAACTTCTCCAAAAACTTACGTAGTAAAATTATTTTTTGGTGATTTTTCATTCTTTGTCTGTAAAATACCGTCACTGACATCTATAAATTCAAGGGGGAGTGGACATTAATTTGTATTTATACCTCCTTTGTCAAACACTGCTTCGATTGCGTCCTGAAGGCAGAGCCTTGTGCGGGAAAGAGTCGAATAATTGTCTTGTGTGCCGAAGTATCAAATTATATCAGTCAAAACTACTCCCTCTACATGTTCATACTTCATGCCAATAAAAAATTGAATGATTGTAGAGCCGATCAACCCCCACGAACCCAAGCCCTTCCAGCTGACGAAGAAACTGTACAGGGCGTGCATGAACAAGACTCTGATTGAGAAGGAAGGACTGACGACCATCCACCAGATCCTGACGGAGCTGGGAGGCTGGCCCGTGTTGGTGGGGGATCGGTGGAACGAGGGGGACTTCGACTGGAGGAGGTCCGTCTATAAGTTCAGGAAGGTGGGGTACAGCGTGGATTATTTCATGGACTTCTCTGTCGGGCCTGATGTGAAGAATTCTACGAGGAGGATCATTGATGTGAGTATGAGAGGAGAATAAATATTCATAGTTCAGGTAATGAAGCTAAAAAAATGGTAAAACCTCGCAATATTTTCGTCCATCACCAATTTGTACAAAAATTTGGAATTAGGCTTATTTCACTCTCTAGTTCATTTTCTATATTGTGCAGTTGTACGCTTTTTGTTTTTTAGGAGTAAAAACTACCCCTTATTGTCAAGAATTATAAAATAACATTAAAAACCTAAATATGGGTAAAAAATCATTAAATAATGATTGTTACATGCTTTAGGATACAATTTCATAATCTTTTAACCTACCCTTGTTAAAAACTACCCTTGAAAACATTGAAAATTTTTCAATATGTCTTCGAACTTTAGAATACACTGGTGAGAAATCAACGAAATATACACTCATACACGCATACACGTGAGCAGATGTTTCTTCCTCTCTGTCTTCAAATATGAATAGAAATAGTGGAACATATAACGTATAACGGCCGAATATACCGGTTATGTAGATTACTACGCTCCGAAGCGGGTAATTCAATTTTTCCAAAAAAATGTTGATCGATTTTTCAAGCATCGCCCCTTCATTTTAGGTGATAGAAAAAAATTTTCAGAAATGATTTTGAAGGGCTTTCCAAGAGCTATAAGACGATGTGAATTAAATTCCTTAGGATCCCTTAATTTTTAAATGGGGAGAGTTTAAAGTGCTTGAATAAGGTGAAATTCGATCGTAAATGTAGGTGTCAAACATAGTCTGTTTCGACGATGCAAGTTTGTCGCTGCAACTCCAGAAAATTGCATGTGTTCATGCAAGTTTTTCGAGTTGCATGAATCTATTTTGGTCCGATAAGTTGCAGCGACTCAGTTATTTCTATGATGAATTAGTTGCCGCAAACCACGAATATGTGGTGGCATCATTGTGAAGAATGATGATTTTGAACATTTCAATTATTTTTCGAGACTTGAGGAATCAAGTTGAGTAATAAGGTGATGTCATCACAATATCAATTATTAGAAATGAATGAAATTATATATCAGTTGTGATAATGTAGACGTTCATCTTGGTAACATTCAGTGCTATTTTTTAATGTTGGCAATGCAAACTGACAGCTAGATGACAAGTCGCCGCGAGAAATTGCAGCGACAAATTGCATCGTTGAAAAGGGGTGTAACACGGAATTTTTGGCCGTCAGAAATAAGACGCTGTATCACAAAATTGAAAAAAAAAACATTTTCAAAAATCAACGACTTTCTTTTTTTGCGATTCTCTCTTATTTTGTGAAATATCTTCTTAAATACGCATTCCACATTCATATAAAATATTCCCAATATAAGTGACAATTTTGAAAAAAAATTCAGAAAAGTAGACTATTTTCGAAGAGCTGTATAGTGGAAACCAGAGCCTCTATAGTCTCAAATCATAAAAAATCACGTCTTTTTTAGAAGTATATATAGTGACTATACCGGTCAGATCTTACAGGATGATATCAAGCAGAAACTGAAAAAAGTCACAAAATTCCATGTTTTTTTTTGGTATATGCCGCTCGCATGTCAGATTTTTCAATGGTTTAGGTCCGAACAACAACATACACAAACATACAAAATTCAGAATGACCCGACCTTTTGCAAGCACAGATGTACATCTTGATTAGATAATTTGGAGCAAAGATGAAATATGTAACATACAACAAAAATTTACCACAATCACTAAGTCGCTGCAACTTATTGCACCAAAAAGGATTCACGCAACTTGAAAAACTTACAAGAATACAAGCAATTTTCTGCAATTGCATAGTGCATAGGGTGTTAGGGGTCAGTATAGGAAACATCGCCTTTTCTGTGATAACAATGAAATCTAGATCACTGCATAGTTCAGAAAGTGGGGATATGTACGATTTTTTGGTTAGAATCTATATTTATATAAATAAACAGCCGAAAATCTTAGAGAAATTTTCTTTTTTTTTTGATAAAAATAGATGGCATGAAATTACTACTCCTCAGAGGTCATCAAGTGCCATCAAACAAAATATCACTTTTTTTTCTTTTGCAAGAATATTGCGGTTAAAGGTTTACTAATGATTTACGATTTGATTTCAGGGTGATATTTTTCTTGGCTAGTATTTATTGAAGTTTGTGTAGCTTTCTAGAACTGAAACCAATATTTATTTCAAATATATTCGAGAAACTATAAAGAGATATCATCGCGGAGTTCTGAAATACTTCATTTTATTTTTTGTGTATAGATATGGAAAACTTTTATCGGTTTTTGGGACTTCTACTGCAATGTAGCACACTCGTTTTCAAACATTTTGGCCCGCTGGCATAAAAACCCTAAACGTCCAATCTTGATACCTATCTCGCATTCTAGATTTGAACAATTTCAACTGAAGAAATCCCTTCGAGAGATTTTGGTAACGTAACGTCAACGGAGATTCTGGAAAATAATTACTAAATCACACGAATATAACTACCCAAGTAGGAGAAAGGTCATTCAGGGTGAAGTTTGTTTTCTTCATCGTCAGAAAAATCTCGCATTTATAAGTAGGATTATAAGTAGGATATTATGAGTGTAACTTCGATTTTGTATCTTCAGTTGGACCAAGCATCTCTAGGACTACGAAGAGAGTTCCTCACCAAAGGACTTGGCGACAAGATAGTACAGGCCTACTACGATTACATGGTGGATTTAGCTGTCCTCTTCGGAGGAGATCGGGACAGGGCTACCAAGGAACTCAAGGAGTCGTTGGAGTTCGAAATAAAATTAGCAAACGTAAGTATAATCATTAACCTGGTTCCTGGATATATTTATTCCAGTACGCACATTTCACAACTCGACAAAAAAATAGTTCTTTGGTTCTAAGGAAATGTTCCTCAATAGCATATGCTTCTCAGCATGTTCAAAAAATGAGCAGAGTAGGATTCGATCGCCTTTCAAACCATGTACCCTCAAGCCCAACACCCTGAACAATAGAGCTGATATAACATTAGTGCCTTTTCATGAATAATCAACAAAAAGTGCCACTCATATTCCTGTATGATTACACATAGGAAACAGTAATACTTTGATAATAAAAAACTTGGCTATTGTTGTGAAAAGAAAGGAGGAAATTATTTTCAGGCTTTCTTTCCCGTATCAGATGATAGAAATAAAAAAAAATACAAACGCTCTATTTTGATAGGAACGTGTACGTCATTCGAAGGCGTTTGATTCATTTACAAAAAGTAAGAATAAGTCCTACTTTCCTGCACGACATACTTAGACATACATAGAAATCACTTGCCTGGTGGGTGGAATTTCTCTATAAATAGCTCTCTATTTTGCTTTGTTCAGATATTTCCTTTTTAATTCAATATTCATATGCTTGGTGTACGAATTTAGCAAGTTATTTCTATGTAACCCAGTGCCCGTCAAGCAATATAGACAAGGGGGGTAGCTATTTTCGATGGATTCTTTTTTCCTTTCTGTGAATGAAGCAAACGTCTTTGAATGATATACATGTACCTATTTTTTCATTTTACTTTTTTGAGAGAAGTAGTATTTTTTATTTTTTGAATATTTTGATATTGATTTTTATCAAGTATTGGTTGTTCAAGTTCAATTAAATTCATGTATATTCGGTGAAAATTGAACTCAGTACATTTTTCTCAAAGAACAATAAAATAATATAGTGAAAAAGGTATGCTGAGAGCATATATCATTTTGAATTACCTAATATCATCAGAATATTGCCCAATCTATATGTTGGGCATATCCCTCTTTCAATATTTTTCAAGGTATATGCTGAGTACGTAACTTGTTGATATTCTTTGGCTATGCTAGGAATATTTTGAAATGAATATACCTTGAGGCACCTCATATGCATAGAACATATCAACTACATGGGTGTTATGTGGAATATGTGTCCTGGTGAAGTCCTTTACGTACGACGAAACGCTAATATTCTAAAAAAAAATTTAATTACTGAATTCCTTTTTATCCAATGAGTATTCCTTCTTTGGATCCAATTCACAATCAATCTCAATGAAATATCCTTCTTCATTAATTCCAATGTGACTCTTCCAGATCTCCTTGCCGAGTGAAAAGCGTAGGAACGCTACCGCCCTCTACAACCCTATGACGGTCGAACAACTGCAGCAGGCTTTCCCCAGCATTCCCTGGATAGAGTACATGAACAACCTCTTGGCCCCTGATACCCAAGTTAGGAGTGACGAAATAATAGTGGTCAGCGTGCCGAGTTACATCAAAGCGTTCGAGGCTCTCATCAGCAGAACGCCCAAAAGGTGAGTAATAATAATAAAATTCATTCCTATAAGCATAAAACAGCCATCAATAGATGGATATACACGTCAGTTTCGAAAGTTAATCAAATTATGTAGCATAAACTGAAGTAATAATAATAATAAATCGACTTTATTCATTCATGAAAAGGCGGAGTGTCAGCAGTTGCTGTTTTTCAACTCAACCCCAAGTACAGAGTGTTACGAAAATACCATAGTAATTTTTTAAACTTCATTATTTTTTGGTGGATAATTATAATCCTCGTAGTTTTCTGGGTTTCTTACCTACCACAATCTGAAAAAAATGCGCATTAATATTGGAATATATACAAGTGTAAGGGAAGTTTATCGTTCTACACTTGTATGGATTCCAATATCAATACTTCTTTCTTTAGATTGTGATAGGCCAGAAACCCAGGAAACTACATAAAATACTATGAGGCCGTTCATAAAATACGTTCGCATACAACGGGGAGGGGGAGGGGTCTGGCTGAGTGTGACAAGATGTGACAAGGGGGGACGGTGGGTATATGGCAACGTGAAGTTCGCCGTTTATTATTTTTTCACATAAGCGCTAGCCAGAGTGACCACTTTTCATAGAAATCTACTTTTTTACTAGATTTCTGACGAAAATTGAAAAATTTTGGTACGAGAGAAATCTTCAGTAGATTTTGGTAGAAATCTACATGTGCGACATCTTCTAACGAATTCCTAAACTCGTCAGATTTTTTAATCAAATTTATAGTGACTCCATCTTTGCGAATGAATTTTAAATGGAGATTGCGAATCAATCTTGTTACAGTACACAGTGTGACACAGCGTGACAATGGGGGGGTCAAAAAAAGCTGATTTTAGTGTGACCTATTTCATGAACGGCCCCTATAGGGAGTTTAAAAAAATAATTTATCGATTTGTGAAGCTATAATTGTAGATGTGCTTGATTTTTTAAGAAAGAAGGTATTGTGAGGAAATGACCGAAACCCTTTATGTAATGAATAATCAATATAGTTCTACTTTCCTAATTGAAGTTCCATCATGTCAAGTTATTTAGTAGAATTCATTTCTACTCTGCGAATCGAAATGGTTCTTTAATTTATCTCGTCATTTTTCTTCAACATATTTCTTGAGCGAGTTGACTTCTAAGATTTCTATGATTTCTAATGAACGATAGATAATGTTAGATACCAGAATAAGTAGTGGCAGATACCAAAACTAACGTGTTCTGACAAGAAATGAAGTCTTATATTTCATATATTCGAGTTTCAAAGACTGGTAGAAAATGTTATAGATTACATAGAGGAAAGCAAAATTGTAAAGGAAGTGGTAGAGTAGATTACTGGGATCAAATAATGATTTGTGAACCATTCGGACAAAAATTCATTCAGAAAATATAGAAGAATAGAGAAAATAAAAATGAGATTCAGCTAGAGTCAGGTGATGAAAATTAAGCGTATTGGTATAAAAAATAAACAAAAAAGTGTCAACTAAAAATTACACAAAATGGTTAAGGCTTTCGCGGCCGAGGTTATTAGTATAACTACTTTTCTTCGGGCTTGAAGGCCGTCGTTCTTTGGGATTTCTTCCTAACGTTTCGCTAGCGCGAGTGGCCAGCTTCTTCAGAGGCTTACTCATTTCCGATGACCTAGTCAACGCCATCTGCCTCTTGGAGGTTCACACCATCTGCATCAGTTTTCAGAGACTTACTTCGTAAGTAGTAGATTGTGCGAAATGTTTGTGTTCACAATCCAGCCAAGTGTCACTGATGAGACCTGGTAGGTCGAAACAGCTGTCTGACATTGGATTTTGAATGCAATCATTTCGAACATAGAAATTCTGAATTCTGTGAAGGGTTGCAACTTTCTGCAAGTTGACCGAAGTCGATTCTCGATCGCAGCGGGCTATCTGTTGCGGCTTCGCCGTACAATGGCCCGCTGTGAGAGGTCTCCTTTGTCTTGGGCAGTGAGAGTTTGAGACTTTGTTCGTCACCCAGCAGATGGCGTTGCCTCTTGGAGGTTGAAACCATCAGAAACTAACTGTTTCGAATATTATTGTATAACATTTCATTTTATCAACCTCCTCTCTTTCATTTTCTTCTCAATAATAACGTTTCATTCAATCTCATTGATCAATTTTTGCAGCTCATTTCCAGTCACACACATTTTCACAAAATCCATCAAAATCATTTTCATATAGTTTAAGTTTATTTTTGTTACTTTTCACCTTGAGCCATCATTGAAATTCAATCTATAACCTAGAAACGACTTTCCAGCAGTATAGTTGGAGATTTCTGAACCTACATTTCACTTCCAGAGTACAAGCCAACTATGTTATGTGGAGGGCAGCAGCTTCATCTGTTTCATACCTGACAGAAGCTCTCAGGAAGAGACAACTAGATTACACCACGACAGTCACAGGAAAAACCGAGAGGGAAGCTAGATGGAAGGAGTGTATCGACATATCAGCTGGAAGGTATTTTTCGTTATCTGCACATTGCTATCATCAGATTTGATTTATTGAATGTTTCCATATATCAGAAAAAAAGAATTATAGTAGTAGAATTATAAGTATTAGATTACGCGTTACTGTCTTGTTATTTCAACTGTTCATTTTTCTGATTTGGTTTATATACCCTGAAGATTGTGTTATAAAAATCGAAACGTCGGAACCTATGAATGATGAATTCGTTCCATTGACTCGATTCAACTGTTTTTGACTATTTTTTTTAATCACACAGTATGAGCATTGCATCAGGGGCTCTGTACGTTCGGAAATACTTCAACGAAGGTGCAAAGAAGAACGCTTTAGAAATGGTGGACGACATCAGAGCAGAGTTCGAAGATATCCTGAAGACCGTCGACTGGATGGACGACGAAACCAAAATGAACGCTTTGGATAAAGCAAAGTCGATGGCCTCGCATATTGCCTACCCTGATGAGTTACTGGACAACAACAAACTCGAAGAGTTTTATGAAGGCGTGAGTAAAACCTGAAATATTATAAACGTAGGTGATTTGTTTCTCCTCCAAAGTCCCAATCGTCCTCAATGGTTATATACTCACTCAGTTCAAGAGAATGAAACGTTACCTTTCCATGAGCTATTTTCCTAAGTACAGCATCTCTTGCACTGTCAAAATACCGCCAATATGTCAGTGGTAAACCATACATTGCCACGTGCAGCAATCCTCGTAACAAAACTGAGATATGTAAGATATTATTGGAATGCCAAACATATTCATCAAAACAAAATTAAAATGTACTTTCAACCTAAAGGCAGGTACATTATATTTACAACAGTTTGGTGTTGAAGTAAAAGTTTTTCCTTCAATGACAAAAGTTCCAGTTATACCTAGATAAATGAGTATTCATGCAAAGAGCAAGAAGCCCTTTTTCCACTTCACTCGTTTAGCAAATGTATTCATTTCATAGCAAGAATTATGAATCCAGCTTATGATTTGATTCGGACATTTTCACCTCCTCAATAAAAATTCAAACAATATTCACTCTTCTTTTCAGTTGGAACTGGACTCTGAACACTACATGAGGTCCATCTTGAATCTCACTCTATTTGGTACCAGATTCTCCTTCAAGAGATTGAGGCAACCAGTAAACAAGACTGATTGGATCACCCATGGAAGACCTGCAGTTGTTAATGCTTTTTACTCATCGATAGAAAACAGCATTCGTAAGTAAAATGAGCATGAATTATAATAAAATCAACTTGATTCAAAGAATATCAGTAGAAGGTAGGTCATTTCAGTCACATTTGTGTCATTTCATTCTATATAGTGAGATCGATCAGTATTCATCTCTTTTTGGTGTAAAATGTGTTGCTTTGAATCTGATTTAATCATATTCGCAGAATCGATTTCTGAGTATATTTTATAACAACGAAATGTCGAGTTGATTCCAATCAACGAGGGGGTTCCTTAAGGCTCAGTCCTCGGTCCACTCTTGTTCCTGATCTATACCAACTTACATAATTGAATGGGACCATGCCATAGCTGCTTTTTGCTTCCCCAAGGCTCAGTCCTGGGCCCACCCTTGTTCGTGATCTATACAAACTTACCTAATTGTGAGACAATGCCATAGCGTCTTTTTGCTGACGACACGTCTTTAATTTAATCTGATGATAATATCTCTCCTATCATGAATCTTAAACAAGAATTCATAAGAATGGTTAATTATTGATTCACGACAAATAAATTACGCATGTATGATGGCAAATCACAAAACATGATTGTATCAAAGAGTCTGTGTGCTCAATTGAATCAACTTCAAAGTGTAAAATTTTTGGGTTTCAACTGAGATAAAAGGTTAAATTGGTCATGCCATATCACCTTCGTGAAAAGTAACATTTTTAGTACATCATTTTTACCTAGACAGATTGAATAGATCCCAAAGTTTGCTACATAAAAAAATGGTTTTCTGTTTACTTATACAATCTCACATAGAGTATGGTATTCTGCTCTGGGGAATCTGGACCGATGCTCCATCTGTTTTCATTTTGCAAAAAAAGGAATTAGAATACTTGCAGGAGTCGAATGTGGGGATTATTGTCGGAATACATATATTCCATTGTTCTTGAAATTCATAAGATTGCTCCTCTGCTTCAGAACCACTCCGATGTACATTTGTATAATACAATAAATAGGGATCACTTCAGAATGCAAAGATTCAGGTCAATGAAATTTCAAAGGAATTCTCTGGATTTAACTTTATATAATGCTCTACCTGCACATATCAGCACGGCAAATGTATTTTTGTCCAAACAGATAATGAAATCTTTCTTCCAAAAACTACGGTTTTTACTCTAAATTGGAATATTTTCAGAACGTGAGCTGTTGTTCGAATAATGCAGGAGCATCCTCTCAGAACTTCTGCTCTCGAGTTTCTGTGAATAAATATTTTTTGAACTATTACAATATTCAGTGTTATAGTTTCAATTTTGAACTAATGTGTATTGTATATTGTACTGGTACTTCGTACTGCTGACTCAATAGAGTTTTGCCATCAGTATGTGAAATATAGTCTGTCTGTCTATCCTACAAAGTACTCGTTTTCCAGAATTTCCTGCTGGTATTCTCCAAGGAGTCTTCTTCAGCGACGATCGGCCAAGGTACATGAACTACGGTGCCATCGGCTTTGTAATCGGACACGAAATCACCCATGGCTTTGATGACCAAGGCAGGCAATTCGACAAAAATGGCAACTTGGTTAACTGGTGGCAGGAATCCACTAAGAAGGCTTTCGTGGACAAAGCGCAGTGCATCATCGACCAATACGGGAACTACAGCGTTCCTGAGTTGAAACTTAATGTGAGTCTTCATTCTGCTACTGAAACTGTATGTTGTTTTTCAGTACTTCTGACGGCATTATCAAAATGGTGATAGAATTATTCAGAATCTAAAAAAAAATATTTTCATACAAATTTGTTATAACATCACCACCATTTTTATAATGACAACCCTAACTTGAAAATATTCATTTGTTATTCAAACATGGTATCTTAATAATTCACTCATAATATTATTTTTAAATGTAGTGTATAGTCTCTAATTTTGGTATGTTCTATACGTGCATGGGGTTGAAAAGCTGCTTATACTGTATATTGCATATATTTCCACTTCTAATAAGAATTTTCCGCGATCGAAAAGTCGCGATATCATTGGAAAATTTGAAACGACTTGAATTTAGTGGTACTTCACGATCGGAATTTCAATTGAAAAGGTTCAAATCCATAGCAAACTGTTTCAAATACAATTTCATTCGATAATCACCATCATTTTTTGCACAAAACTCAGCATAATATATGATTTTTTCCATTTCACATTACAGAATGGAATTCATTTCGCATTCAATTGTCTGATAATGTCCTCGTGGATGAAAACATTTTTCCAGTCATGTTGTATATTTTAGAATGAAACTACTTCAGCAAATCATACCGGAAAATGTTCGAGTCGACTTCAAGCTTCAAAATTTTATTTCAATGCGTAAGCTGAAAACTCTACTTTGAACTGATAAGAAAAATAACACCCGACTATCAAGTTTGTCGACAGTCATATACCTGAAATATTCCACCATATGAATTTTGAACCTGATTATAAACAAGGCTTGTGGATTCGATGAAATCACAGCAATTGTTCATAAGCATATCTGATACAAATCTTTGTTATGGAGCAAAATATATCAATTAACGTGATGATCATTTTGCGGCTTTCAATTCTTAGATCTCTACCTACGTAAATTAGAAATTTGATACAAAATATTATCTCATTTTGTGACGCGTTTTGTGAATATCCCTACCTAATTTTCCACTTCAAAACAATATTTTGTGAGTTGAAACAATAACTTGAGACAAATTTAAATTGCATGCATATTTCCAATTCCTAAAAATAAATGGATACTTATGTAATGAAGAATCAAAAGACCTATCGAACGGATTTTCGTAAGACCATCCTTTCCATTTGAAAAAAGTTGTTAGAGTGACGTTTCACTATTGAATTTCTCACCACGAAGTATTGGAACTGATGCATTTTCGCGATAACTTTGTCAAACTTCGATATTTGGCCTCGTTGAAAATTTAAGAAGGGGACAAGGAGAATTTTCCGCCTACACCAACACTGGTGAGGATTTTAGTGCACGATATCAGGACAAACCTTCCAATTTTTCCTGACGAATTGAGTTCTTGTTCACTGATGGTACATAACCTACGATTACTTTCGAAAAGTGTTGCCGAGATGGCAACACTGTCAGAGGGCGTAAGTGGGGAAATTGTCTACCTCGTAGGAGCGAACTCCGCAATCCCACCTATATCAGCCTGTAGAACGAAAACTAAGTATCGGAGGATGAATTGGATAATCTTTCTGGATTCAGCACACTTCAAGACATGAGATCACATTATTGGTTTACGCCCCTTTCCCACCTATGGGCGCCAGGGACGGAAATAGGTAATACGGCGTGGGGCTTTGGCGCGTTGAAGTTTTTTTGCATATTCGATGTGTCCCTGAGCTTTGATTCATATCGAGGGGTGTTTCCCTTCGGAAATCCTGTGGCCCGGTGAGGAATCTGTGTTGAAATTCAGAAATCCCTACTAAAATCCTTGAAAAAATCCTGAAATTTTCTAAATATCCTAATTTGGTGTACAAATTTCACGGAAGTGTGTTGGAAGTGAAACACACCTCGATCGTTGTGTTGATCTTGGCTTCGAACCCTATCTTCCTTTCTACTAGCCCCTCCCTATCTTACTCTCTCGACGAAAAATATGCAAAAATTGTGTGTATGCTGCTTCCTTGAGCTTAAGAACAAATAAACCACTTCGATTTATAACTTAATCGTTAATCCACTAAAAATTATCAACACTATCGGGTGATAAATCTGAACTTATAAATTGAATTCATTTCAAACAAAAACTTTTATTTTTACGTTACGACATCGTCTGTATAGTTTATGGTATCATCAGTTATATTTGTTAGATCTCCTTCAATTCAATTAAGTTTATTATGCCCTTGTGAATATAGCATATGTGAAAATTAGGAAATCAAAATAAGTTTTATCATACGAAATTGTTGGTGATTTCTTTTAGATTAACAATTATGTTAGAAATCGAAATGCTTTATTGTGTTGTGGTGGGTTCTTATGTTTTGAAGTGTGCTAAATCCAACTAGGCTATCCGATTCATCGTCCGACTTCTACAGGCTGATATATGTGGAATCTCTGACAGTACCCAACTAATATTTTCAGTTATAATTACGTTAATCTTACCTTCGATCAGGTCGGCGACCTTTCTGAAAGAAGACTAGGTTACGTAATTTTTACCTTGTTATTACCAATGTGGGGAAAAAATTCGAAGTAACTTGGACGTCGAAAATTGGAATATTTGGACATTTAGTTTACTAGATTGAGGGTAAAAATAAGTAATTTTGACAAGGAATTGGTCAGAAATAAGTAAATATCAACCTTAAATCAACCTTTCTCCCACTGAGAAATTTTTCATTACAATAACGTTTTCTAAATATCAACTTATTACAATGTAATGTTGTCCAACCGGGATTTTTGATATTGTATCAATGTCATAGAAACTGCTTATGTACCCCCAAGGAAACGTTGTCTTGAAACATTTCGAAAATTTCATCAGAAAAACATTTTTAGAATGTTTATTCATTGTTAATGTTATATCATCTTTTCATCTAGCAAAC
Source organism: Zygogramma bicolorata (assembly GCA_032362365.1). Lineage (NCBI taxonomy): Eukaryota > Metazoa > Arthropoda > Insecta > Coleoptera > Chrysomelidae > Zygogramma > Zygogramma bicolorata. The sequence continues at coordinate 862,066 of JAVJAQ010002186.1, read as the reverse complement.
GTTACAAAATAGATGTTTTCTAGAGCTCCAACAATCATTTGAACAATGTGTCTAACTCATAGAAGAAACATAACTTACTATGTCAGGAAACATTGCTATTGCACTTGACGGTACATTATTTTGATGAATGTGTAATGTGATCATGACCTCAAATTAATATTATAGATATGTCAATAATATATCTTTTCAATGAAATTATTTCATTTATTTATTTATGCAATAATACCTTATGACTAGGCCTAAGCCCAAAATTACTAACCAAGAGTTAACACAAGCAAATCGATGAACAAGTTTATGCCATGTCTCAATTCCGAGTATGAGTTACAACTGCATAAACGAAATGATTTGCTTGTTGAACACCTGGTTATTAATTTTGGACTTAGGCTTAGTTATCAAGTATTCCTGCATAGCCCGCTGTTACAAAATGTCTCAAATATTTGCTCCATAACGTATCTGGAAGCCACTGTATTGGTTCATTTCAATTCATTTGACAAGTATCTGGAATGCCTAATAGTCACCACTATAGGTTGTTAGGTTTTCTTACATTAGTTGATGAATCAGAAGAAGTTGTAAACATATTTTTATTACTAATAATAGAACAGAAAATGTAACACAAAATCAAAACAACACAGTTCTTAGAACAGAAACATAAATTAATATGCAGAAATGTTTGAAAACTCAACCAGTTACCTCACTGTGAATATCTTCGGCATCATCTCCAGGATAACTGTAATACAGAAAAATATTACATTTTCAAGATCATTGTAAAGTATTAATTAATAATAACAATTTCCAGGAGTTTCAAAAATATATCTAACCTTTTTATAGAGGCTTTTAAGAGGGTCAACAATTGATTTTGATAGACGCTGTTTCGCAAAACACAGCCAGTCCATGACAGCATGCTTAAATTCCTTATCTGTGGTGGTTCTAAAATTCATTTTCACAGCTTCTGGAATGGAGTTATATTTATTGTTGATGAAAATAAAATATAAATCAGTGAATACAATATTATTTCAACCATACGACCATGCCACAGTTATGCATCCATTATTTTATTATTTGTAGGAATAGCAGAAGACAGTTTCAAATAAGCTTTATGGATATATTCACGAAAATGTGTAATGCTGAAAAATTTAAAAGATAATCTCATTCGTAATCTATAGATAACTTGAAACATTTCTCTCGCTATGGAAATCGGAAATGATTTTCTTATGGCATTACATTTTAGTGAATATTTCCAGAAAATTATAGATTCGCAAGTGAGGCCACGTAATATTTTCTCCTTCACAAATGAATATGCTCATCAATATATTTTCTTAGTTCTCGTTTGGAATACTGGAATATTTCACTTAACTAGGTTGGGAGAAGTGAATAAAAGTTAAAATTAGTTCCCACTATAGATCCGTTCTTGTTGTATCTCAAGAACACAGATAAGTTTGTCCCAAAAATTTTGATTACCTACGAGCATTCGCTCAAACTTTTTTCACTCTACCCATTATTTACAGTATGGAGATCTTAAAATAATGCCCCTGGTCTCAGAATATTACCCCCAATAATCAGTTCTCTAATATCATTCTGCACACTTACTTCTTAATATGCTCATAATCGTTGTGTCTGCAACTTTAAAATTATTTTTCTGCCCTGCCCATGAACATAGCATGGCCAGTTCATCTTTTAGAAGAACATGTAAAGATCTTCTGGTGAAATTCTTGTAATCTGATCCTCCAACTGACAATAATTTGTTGCACTGTACATCTGAACAATCTTCTTTATCAGCCATTTCAGATATTTTTTGGACTAGCCCCCAGTCTTTCGGTTCTTGAAAACCTGAAAAAATAGTACTTTCAAAAGATCAGGACTCATTATTTTTAGTCACCAATATCACTGTACACATCATTTCCCCCCCTCAATAAATTTATCCGAACATATTCGTATTTTGGATTGAAAACTCGATTTGAAACTTTTGAAATGTTAGGTTAGGGGAATTTACCAGTACATATACCAGGATATATAACTGTACCAAGCGATTATTATATTGCATTTTAAGCAAATTTGCCAACTATACATTGCCTTGTTTTTCGTGCAACCACAGTACCATATTAACAAAAACCCAACACAATAAAAATATATTTCTTACCTTTTCGGGAATTTTTCTTTCCATTGCGTATAATACTAATAGACAAACTCCCAAAACTACAATCACAAAATATATCTTGGCCAGTATCACCTCGTAAAGTTCTCGTGTTCTCGACTCGACAGATCAGATTATCAGATCTGATACAAGAAAAAAAATAAAAAACGCGGGCAATAGGCAGAGCAGATCGCAAAACAACGACACAAGGAACGAAACACTGTCAAACTTCTAACTTCAATATTCCGCCTGGGAAACCTCAGATTAGGTATCCTTTTTTGACATATATCACTAGATAGAGACAGAATTGCACCAACAATACATGTGTACAACCTCGACAAAAAAAGTATTTCTTATAAATTCTTATTCACATTATATTGATATGAAGGAATAACATTAAACGAAATATAATATCAACGAGACGCATACATTTTAAATACATTGAAACAACAAAGATGCAACATTAATCAAATACTTCATTTCAATCTATATTTAACATTATTTATACATGCGTAAAGAAACATCAGTCAGAAGTTTTATAAGTAGGTATATCAGATATTCATAAACAAAACATTTCTAATTGAAGTTATTACAATATAGATGGTATGTTTGTGAATAATATTAGAAAACATACAAAAAGAAAACGTTAAAACATGTTTTTTAGATGTATGTTTCTCAGTGGGCTGTTACCAATTATTACCTTGGACGAATAAGTAAACAAAGAGAGGTTTCTTTATATGAATAGCATACATATATACATATTATCTCTCTCTCAACTTCTCATAATTTGGTTGCCACAACGAATCAGCTATGGTCTACATAAAATGCTGACAATAAGTAGAAGTAAAAGTAGAAGTATTTATTATTTCATATTTATATATTTCACTACAATATACAATGTAATAGTAGAACGTCAAGAGCAAAACAGATAAAATGTAAAACACAGAGTAAATAATTATAGACAAAATAATAACTGATTAGGAATGAATATTCAGGTGTGCAGTGTCCATCACATAGATTCAAATTCATTCTTGCTTAAAACAAGATACTCATCGACACTATAAAAGCAATGTTTCAACAGAAAATTTTTGATTTTTACTTTAAATTGAATGAAAGCCAAATTTTTCATTCTAGAAGTATGGGAATATAAAAATTATTGTCATACGGTAGCTACATGCTCTCTCCTCAACAATATTCTCCTTGCGGCGCGAAATTTTCTGTAAAATGATGTTTCATAAAATTCACGGGCCTCTTTAAATATGCGATTCAATGCCAAAATGATTTAGATTGGTTGCACATGTTTAAATTTTTTCTCCAAAAAACACTCTTTTAGCAAAGTTATGGTTTTAAAATGTCAAATGCAGCCATTATTTAGAAATAAATCGTCAGAATAAACTAAAATTCAATATATTATCGATATTTATTGATGGGTAAAACAGATATTCTAATTAAATATGGCGTAATTTTTGAAATGTACGTATAAGTCAATATTCTTCTTCTTACGGTATGAAATCAAGTTAAAAATTGAACTATTAGACCTGTTAAATAACTTTTATATTCCTTGACCGCAACGGCTTATATCTAGTCACATTTAGGTGAATATTCACCAAGAGAGAATACCAAAACATTCATTGGGTTATGATGACATTTGCTTCGTAAATTATACCCTAAATAATACCAGAATTCAAACCGCCCCAATCCTTGCGACGGTTGGTTCATTTTTGAAGGAGAAAATAGGTAATTTCTCACATGTTTCTTGCTCTAAAGTGGCTTATGGAATTTGAAGGGGATTTACTGGTGATTCCTTTCCTGTAATTAACCAAGGTTGCTACTTATAAATTATTTATACTTTGAAGTTGAATATTCAAGGCCTGTACTACCAGTATTACCTATCCGTTTTTTAGACATTTCTCCCCGGCATGTGGAATAACTTTCCTGAAATGTTAGTTGGGTATTGACATCGTGGCAACACTTCTCGAAAGTTACCATCAGCTTGAAAGAACTCAATCCGTCAGGAAAAAGTGAAAGGTTGCTCTCACCAACGTCACCACTTCACTCTATATCCGAAAGCATGCCAGGCTGGTTACTACTAACAATCGCTTGCCCATTCATTTCAGTTGAACGGAATTAACACACAGGGAGAAAACATTGCCGATATTGGTGGTATCAAGGAGGCCTATTTAGCTTATAATAGATGGCTTGATAGAGGCGGGCAGGAACCTTACCTACCGGGACTCAACTACACCGGTCGTCAAATGTTCTGGGTGTCAGCGGCGAGCATTTGGTGTTCTAGGACGAGAAAGGAAGAACTTCAGCAGCTGATCATAACGGATGAACACGTCCCAGATAGGTTCAGAGTGATAGGGCCTTTAGCCAACTCAGATGACTTCGCGAGAGATTTCAAATGCCCAGTTGGGTCGAAGATGAACCCCAAGCATAAGTGTAAGATCTGGTAGTCCAAGGATGGGGTGCAGTTTTTGAATCAGTTTCCGTAATCTCCAGGAAATCACTAACCTTGTCTCCAGTCGATCGAAAGTTCAAATACTATATTGAGTTTCCGAAGTACATTCTGGAAAATGGTGTCTAGATTATCTTAATTTGGGGATACCTGAGAAATAACAGGGACGTGCAATGCACAAGACATTTTGTTGTTAGACCTACACAGAAATCCAGAAGGATTTTTTGGAGCAAAATTCCCACTAAAAGGTGTGAAATTGCATCACACCGGACTTTGACTGGGTTATTGACTCCCAATCCGAAATATTCGGAGCGAATTATTTAAAAAGGATAATGTAATTGTCTCCTGCATATCAGTGCAACGAACCATTGATTCAATGATGATTAAATTCCTTAAAGGCATCAAATCAAATAACATACCTACATACACTGAAAAACTTCAAATATATCATTATACGTGTGGCATCATCCCATTTAATCAATTTCTAAGAAATTGTCCATCATCCATAAATATAAGTTTTAATATCAATGATCTCTTGATGATCATACCGTTAAATTTCAAAGCTTCTTCATGGCTCAACTGGGAATTTGATTCTTGCGTTATATAAACTTGTCATCTGCTCTATTTGTCTGTAATCTGTAATCACAGCAAGTGAGATGGTTTGTGATCTGATCAGTTTCTGAGAAAAAATTGCGATTTGAGTTTGTTTTCTGTGAATTCTCTTAATGGGATTGAGGTATAAATTTCAGATGTCAAATGAATATTGCATAAAGATACCCTTTCAAATCATATAACATGAATTCAAACATTGGGAATGATATTTATTGGGAGGATTGATTGGATCCCAGATGATAACTTGGGATATAGTTGTTTTTGTATATTTGGCTAATGCTCTAACTGGGAACCCATATTCCTTTCATGGGTATACAGGGTGGCGAAAATTTTATTTAATTTGATTGAACACTTGCTATATCGGTAACAGTAAAAGATACAATTACGGATAAATGAAAGGAGAGTTGTATTTTCCATAATAAAATGAATTTATATGGCGGAATCCAGGCATGCTCCGAAAAAATTGAAATCGTTGACTTTCTTTTTTAGGTTCTGGTTTCTTTCTAATACAAAATGCAAAAAGATGTAATGGAGTGTTTGATCGAACTTCGTGGAGGCTACAACATGCATCAATTATATTTTCAATAGAACTTTTCGTTTGCTAAGCTCCACCTTCATCTATATTTTTTTTATACGAACCTGTAATCTCAATACAAATCCTGATGCTTTTTTCAATTCTGCATTCATCAATCTATAGCACTTCATCTTTCTCTTGAATGAATTTTACTATTCGCAAAGAAGAAGTATCCAATTTGCAATTGGTAAATTTTTATAAAATTCAAAGAATTTGTCAGGTCCATACAATGATCAAATTAGCATTGTGTATCAATTGATTAGACTTGACGGAGTTGTTGAATTTCATAGAAATGTAGCCACTATACTGAAACAATGTTAATTTGAATCCTCTTCTTTGCAAATAGTGATATTTATTATTACAAAAACATCGATAATTCGCATTGAAAAATACAGGCCCGTACTTCAAAACAAAGCTGAGGATGGCTCTGAGCAAAAGAAACGTCTTGAAAATATAATTATAATTTTCCATTTTTTTTATCACAGAGGCATATTTCGATTATAACAGAATAATTCAAAAACGGCACAAAATACCCTGTACTTCTTGGTATAAATTTCAAGTTTAATCATCATTAATCATCAAATAAACTTTTTGCCACCCGGTATTAAAAGATGTGATAACTCCGACCAAAACTGCTATGAAAAGGAGAATAATATTTGAATATTAAGACTTGTTTTCTTTTGTTTTATCGTTTACTATCTACGAAACATCAAATGATTTTTGGGACGAATCTCGGTCAGATCACAGCGAGCAAGGAGAGAAGTTTGAGATTATTTCTGTTGAAGCATGTTTTGATAATAAATCTACTTTTCGAAACGAATAGTTTTTATGATACCCTCTATAATTGTGATGGTTGGTCGCCACCTCAGATTATCAGGTGAGACAATCGAGTTCTGTAGGTGTAGATAAATGTTGGTGTTGGTTTGTTGTATTTATTCTGTAAATAATGAACATTGCATGTGGGTTGTGGATGTAGTGTTTAAGTTGACGGTACTAACTTCGGTGTTATGGAATTCTTGAATGACTTTTTTGTTGATTCAGTATGCAGTTAGTATGGCTGCTGTCAGCTTCGAAAGACAAGATTGATTATGTCAAACTATGGCCCGATAGTAATGACGAAATCATTTTGTTACAGCATTTCAACTTTCCATAAATACGGTGAAAGGAAATTGAAAAATTGAATCATGAATTCTTTTTTTGATAAACAACTTATACAATGTCCTGTGATATTTTTAAGGTGGAAACAATCGCAACATATGTTTTGCAAAAAGTCCAGTCTTCCGCACTCATTTCGATGTTGGAAGAGTCACTTTTCCGCCCTTGGGGAGTACACTGACATTTGAATATTGGAAATATACATTTATGGTTGTAGTTTACAGAATAACTGAAAAATTTGAGTTTATTAGAATTCTGATATAATTTTCAGTGAAAAAAGTATGTTTCAATAATTTTTCAATGACCCCGATACAAGCGTCATCAAATGAACGCCAAATAATAATAAACATGTGACATTTTTCATTGCTCACTTGGAATAACCGTAGCAACAGAGAAGAAATAAATCTGTCAGTCAAAACACTACCTCTTCCAGCCGAGTGACAAACAATGCAATGAAAAACCGAAATCTGACTTCATTGAAAAACAGATCATCGCTTGAACAATTCGTTCAGGCCAGTTTCAAACCTACCTACACAGTAGGTTTTGGCTGGCACCCGTCAGAAAACAACTACTCCCCTGGCTAATACCACGAAGGGCATTGAATTATATCCGAGCGGTGCCAGTGCAGGTTTCTTCACAGAAGAAAATCCTGCATTTGCTTTTGGCGATACAAATGAAGGAACTGATTTTCAATTATATGGACGGACACACTTGCAGACCAGTTTCGGGCTATTTGGCCACTCGTCATTACAAGGCAGTGCCATCATCAACATAAAGTCGATGACTTCCCATAATTAAAAATCAAAAATTTTCATAGTGTCAAGCCCCGACCAAAGCTGAAGTGAACAACACGTCATTGCACCATCTACTTATGGACGAGATATTTCAAAAACAAACCGAATTCGCTCATTCCCTTGCGAGGAAAATGTAAAAACATTCGAAATAGTCGATGGGTATACTTGCAGACTGGCGTTTAATCAAATCATCTTTCGAACAGTTCTTCAGGCCAGTCACAAATCTACCTACACAGTAGGTTTTGGCTGGCAGCTGTCATTGAAAAACATTTTAGCCTCTGCAATTAATTTGCAGAATGCAACGAATTGCACTTTCTATATTAATATCAATAATAATTAATTTGTTGATATGTATATAAATTATTCTTAATTTCAACTTTTGTGTTTTTTCCCGCTAGGAAAGAAAAAAATATACTCTACAGGTGGGTAAAGTGACTTTTCCGCACCCCATTGATGTATCTGTAATCGCGTGCAAGTAATTATCACTTTCCGCACTTGTTATGTAAACAAATTTTTTTTGAGAAGCTATATTATTGTAAAACTTGTGTCATACTATAGCGAACCTAAACTTACACATGAAACTGGTAAAGTATTGATCAGTTTTGTTCTATTACTTCTTTGTTTCCTTTTTTTTAAATTTTGGCAAAAAATATTATCATCGTTCCCCATATCAATGCATGTGCACTCTGCTATCTCTAGTAAAATTATAACATATATTTCCTCACAAATTACTTCTGTTTGAAAGATTTGCTGTTTCTAAGAATGAAATACATTACATTATTGACTTTCTCATTTTCATTAGACATTTTGTAATGATATGGTCTTGCATGGATTCAATAATTGATGATGAATTTGCCATTGATCCAGTGAATTATATGTTGTGTCGAATGAAAATAGGAATATTTCTTTGGAAAAAATTTCTGCTATCTTCATCTATCTATTTCCATCAATGTTGCAAATTTATGTTTTTTAATAATAGCCCTTAGTTGTCTAAGATGTCAACAGTAATCTTAAACGATGGCTTTTTCAAAAAAAATTAAAAAACCTTTTTTACTTCGAAACTCATTTTGATATAACTTCCAGCTCAATGGTATCAACACCCAAGGTGAAAATATAGCAGACAATGGAGGGCTGAAGGAAGCATACCTCGCTTACAACAAATGGGTAAAACGGAACGGAGAAGAACCCAGATTGCCAGGTTTGAAATTTACTCCCAACCAAATGTTCTGGATCTCAGCAGCCAACACGTGGTGTTCGAAATACCGTCCGGAAAGTCTCAAACTGAGAATTCTCACAGGGTACCACTCCCCAGGTCAATTCAGGGTTCAAGGACCACTAAGTAATTCGGAATATTTCCCTAGGGACTTCAATTGTCCTGTCGGCTCAAAAATGAATCCTGCGAAAAAATGTCAAGTCTGGTAGGGTTTGTCACTTCTAAAGAATTGGTGTTATTTGTATGGAATATCAATACATCGACTACGTGAATTCATCCATAGATTTACCAAATATGTTCCTATGATGATCACTTGTGAAAAAAATTAGATGCACGAACCTCTAGTTGAAAATTCTCATAACGATTTCCAAAACTGTTGTTTCCGAAATATATAATTGAATATGACCAAAATAGTAAGAAGAAATCAATATCATTGATTTTCTGTTTTTCATTTTTGACGTATGTTGTTGATTCCTCTGCAAGCAGAGTATTGCTCAATTCAATTTTTTCTGATGTTTCACCTATACAATTTTGAAAATCGTTTTAGATGATCAGAATTTTTCTTGGATTGAAATACATCGAGCACCAAATTTGTTTAGCGAGTGAGTATTCTGAAAAACATCAAATTTGGACATGAGCGGTGAACAATGGGACCAATGGAAAGATCATGGATGAATTTAACATTTGATAACATCACAATATTTCGATTACAATCTCTTGATGGAAAACCACGGCTTCCACCAATATTTTGTGAAAGGCATCACTTCCTATATTCTTCATTGCAGCTGAACAATTAGTATTTTCATATTTATTCGTGATTTTCCACCAGTCATTCCTTCATTTACAAAAAAACTTCTCTCATTTCTCATCATTTTTTTTTCCACAGTAGAATGAGAAGAATATTCATGTTGTCGAGAAAGAGAAAGAACGCGAATCTCACTATCTCTATTTAGAATTAAATTATTTAAATCTTTCATTGAACAACAAAAGAATACCACGTGAACATTTTGTGATTGATGAGTTTATTATTCGTTATTTTTATGTAATTCATATGACAATAAATATTTGACCAGTGATTGTGTATTGATTGCCATTTTTTTTTCCTGAAGAAAACATCTATATTAGTTTCCTTCAGGTATCGAACCCATAGTACCAAAAAAATCCACGTTCTCCCCAGTAATAGATAATAATACTCTGATCGATTTGGCCTTCTGTATCAATGAAAACTCAATTCATCTAGAAATTTCACCGTGTGAATAAACACTGTAAATAAATAGAACATGTACTCACAAAGGTAGAGCTTTTGCGTGAGTTTCATTACGAACCAAAGTTACCAAATGATTTGCTGACAAAAAGTATGTACAGTGCATAGTTTTGCGGACGACAGTACTCTTCATACTAGTTTATCATCCAGAGTCCCCATATCAGCTGTAACGAACAGTAGGGTTTGAAATTGTTGTCTTTTACTTTTATTGCTCTTCTATTCTATTTTATTCCACAATAATCCCTCAATATTTTCTTTCTAACACTGTACCTCTATTTCAACCTATCTGTATCTGTTTATGTTCACAGAATAGACAACTTTACAATTTTCAATCCCACCGCTCTGTTACTAGTGTGGTAATTGCTGCAAGGGTATTATTTTTGTATTATTTCAACATTAACATTTACTTATCAACATTTCTCAACTAGTTCGCACTTTAGCAAAAATAATCCCAACGCTAGATCACCAGATGTAACGGCTGCGAGAGTTATTGTAATTCTGCATAAACGCTTCTAGTATCTTATCTCTCTTTATGTGAATCATTTATCAACAATTTCTTTATGCTTTCCTCAAAAAAATCATATATCAGATTACAATCCCTCTGCACGTTACTAGATGGAATAATTGGATAGAGGCTTTTGAAGTCATTGAGGCAGTCATTGTCACCAGACGAGGAGGGTAATTCCACGTCTAATTTTGAATGTTAAGGCTATTTCCGAAAGAGACATGAATTCGGCCCTTTGCACGAAGAAAAGGTCTTTAGTGAGAAACCTAGGGTTTAATTTCTGCTTCCTCGAATACTCTGAAATTTGAAAATAGGGCGGCTTGTAGGAAATGAAATTCCTCTGATAACTTTAGGCAATATGTTAGCAATGAAATGAAAATAGGAACTTACAAAATAGATTAGAAAAAATATATATAACAAAAGAAATATGCAGTGAAAACAATTTATAACAAAAGATTGACATTTACCGTACTATACCGTTTAATCAAAATATTGAAAAATGGACTGAGACCGGCAATGGTCTTCTCTAGGCATAAGAATAATGAATATTCCACAAACACAAAAATCTGATGTACTTATATCTATAAATGCCTCTAAATTTGCCCTACTGGCTAAATGTATATTATAGGCCGCCCTACGGCCCATCTCAATTACTACTCGATGTCAGAAAGATTTCTCAACTTGTGATTCAAACAACAGATATAAAATGAATGATAGCTTCTCTTCCCAAAAGTGAATAAAATGGTTATTTACGTTAACACACATTAAAGTTGACATACCAAGTCTTCTGTCTATCTTGCATGGCTGTTTCCATTCCATTCCATAGATTTTTTGGTATTCCAAGATATGGCACTTTGCACACGAATCAATTTGACGTTATTTACTTTCCCGATTTTTCCGACCGTAATTAGATTCTCGTAATGAAACGCGCCCCCATAATTTTGGTAGGGGATAAACCTGAAAAGGCCATCCCCTCGCGTTCGCGACTTTTTTTCTTCACCGTGTCTCCAGATCAACTGCCTTCGAGACGTTTTCGTCTGTCATTTTCGCAGATTATGCAAAAATTGCATTTTTTTATGTAAGCTCGCCCACGCTGGATGAATGGAATCTTTTGTCGGGCTGATTCTGAGAAAATATTTTGTCTATCAAAAAGTTTACACAATGAAATCTCATATCTCGTCTAGACTGAATCAAAGACTTCTTTCATTGGGTGTTTCGTGAGAGGAATTCCCAAATGAATTTCGATACATTGTATATGAAGCTTTCATATACAGGGTGCGAATACTTATATTGAGTTATGGACAAAACATGTGAGATCGATCGCTGGAGGTGTTTTCTAGAAACTAAAATTTCTATTTCGAGCGAAGAAATACTTCACTTCTCGTCAGCTTCTAATGATCTACATTACACAGGCTTGTCTTGGAGTATGGTTCTCATGTGTGGCGTTCGGTACGAAAACATTTATTGACAGTTCTTGATTCCATTCAGAAAGAAGCAATCTGTATTTTTGGTGATGCTTCACTCAAGGACCCGTTCACTTCGTTGGAACATCGTGGAAGGGTCTCCTCTATAAATTTTGTCGGTGCTCCTTCGAATTGTCGTCAATCTTTCTACCCTTGGCAGTATCAACACCGTTGAACCTGTTCTACTGTATCCTACTGTTCCTTTAATCACGCGGTGTTCAACATAACAGGGCTGACCTTTCGAGTGAATCTGTGTATGAAGCAGATACCTATTTGTACTCGGCAACCTTTTCAATCTGAAACGCACAGAATAATCTGTGTCATACACCTGTAAATCTTCTTAGCCATTTTGGAACCGCCATTTTGTTTTTTCTCCCAAAAAGTTCCGGCTACTTGGGAGGCCGAAGTATAGATTTTTCTCGTCAAATCATCCCATATTGAAACATAACAGCCAACTCCCTACGAAATTTCTCCAATAATCGTTTCTATATCCTCATTAGGATCTTCATAATTATCGATTTGTTTTTCTAGCGACCTTGAATTGAACGAAAATTTTGGCGAAGGAGCCAATTTGCATTTCTCGGTAAGACACCACCATCATCACTTAAACTTGAATATTCATAATCCACAATAATATTTGCGGTTTTCAATAATATTAAAAGTTTCTGTGAAATTTCTGCAACCTCAAGTCGACCTCCATGTTGCACACTTTGATGCAGATGGATGCAATAATAATCTATATACCCTTCAAATAGATTATAGTTCGAAAAACACGAAAAAACACGTTTAAAAAGAAATCCAACTGAACTATGAGTATAAAATAGCAGTTTGAAAAAATCTAAACACACGCTTTCGTGGAAAAATGAACTGAAAGGTTAAAGGTACATTTTCCTAAATTTGAATAAAAATGTGAAATAAAATAATACTTAAAAAATTGAAAAAACACGATTTATAAAAAATCTTACTGGAAAATGGAAAATAATGATTCATTTGCCATATAAAATTAGTTACATAAATGTATATAAACGTGTATGTATTAAAGAGGGGTGGAAAAAAGGTTCGACCTCCAAAACAGCAGGAACAGGATTTCAAACGGTTTCTTCACTTTCTGCTCGAATTTCTTCAGTTTGTTGGAACAATTCAGTTCTAGAAACAACGTGGAAATCAACTTCACGAACCAAAAAATAGTTTAATAAAATTACACAATAGATAAATACATATAAGTACAAGACATTTTCTTGCCTATACCAGGCAGCAAAACCCAAAATAAATGTGATTTAACAAAGACCATCCAGGCACTAAAAATGTATCACTGGAACAATGAGTCGAAAAATAGTGCTTTACCAGCGAATTCAACCTACTGTTTATTCAAGGTATTTTTTCTAACCGAAAGTTTTTGCTTATTTCTTCAAAAGTTTCAAATTGTACCAAAACTGAATGCTCGTGACATCTACCGGGCAGAGGAGGAAACCCGAGGTCGAAAATGAAGATTCTCACAAAGTACTTACTTGATGTAGTTGGTACGTGGATACGGACGCAGATGGCGCCGAATATAAAGTGGAAAGAAAATGTCCGATCGGAGAAATGACAGAAACAAAGTAAAAAAAAAACGATAAACTTGAATGAAAGTATGGAATCCAACATTATTGAAAATTATTAAGCTAACGGTTGTGTCACAATATATAGATAGTGAATAAATTGCATCAACTACTAAAGGAAACTTGACAGTGGTGTAGTAACCTCTTTCCAAATATAAATAAATAAACTTTTTTTTTTTTCATTTTGGATATCTGAATATTTGGCTCAGTATCACATACTAGCAAATACAATTTTAATGAATATATATAAATTAATAAACATATACATATAATAATAAAGTCGTTTTTTTGTGTTGATCATCGCTTTTTGTACTTCAGTAGTGGATAGGTATTTGTTACAGGTCGGTTGGAATGACGTCATATAACATATAATTTTGGTTCCAAGTAAACAAAACTATGTTGTAAGGTATTTTTGCGTGGCTGAGGGATAACATAGGAGTTTTGTCTATTTCTAGTGTTATAAGTGTGGTCTGGGAGTCTTAGTTCTGTTCTGCGGAAGTGTTGTCTAGAAACAGTTTTCAAAAAGCATAATTGTCTTATGTCAAGAAGGCCTGTTTTTGTATTTAGTTCTTCGGTTGAGAAGAATAATGAATGAAAGTTGAAATTAACACGCTTTTATAAAAAAATCCAAGTGAAATATGAGTAATTAATAATAGTTTGAAAAGTGTGAAAAACGAGAATTTTATGTAAAGGTGAAAAGCGTGGGGTGCTTCTGAAGTGATGTATTGACACCATACACCCCACCCTTTTCACTTTGCAGTAATTTTTTTATCAACACTATTTATTCTTATATGAAATTGAAAGAAAATAAATTTTACTTTCCAGGTCATTTTTCCATAAAATTGTATTTTTAGTTTTTTCAAACTATCATTCATTTATCAATTATTGAATTTTGACAAAAGTTCCGCTAATTGTTGTCCATCCTAAAACATATCCCTTATGGAAATTCTATGGCTGTCCTGTGGCTGTCACATGGATATTCATTTCATGGCTATGAATATACGTACTTATTACGGACATGAAATATATTTCCATAGGATTTCCTATGTTACCTGGGCTTGGCATTCACCACTGAGAATTGAAATTAACACTACGTGGGACCAGACCCAATGTTCTGATGATAGGAAAGCCACAAGTTTTCGAAATATTCTCCAAAAAAAAAATAAGTCAGAGATATTCATTGCTCTCACAAACTCTGCAATGAACTCCTGTCGGCTCTCCAAACGGAAATCATTCTGAATTTCACGAAAAAATAATCAGTTGTACGTGATCCTATCATAAGGCTTTATAAAAATTGAAGATAAATCACTGAATTGTTTCAACTCGCAGGTTTCAATAGAAACAGCGACATTCATTGAGATAACGAAATGGCATAAACTCACAGATAATGCACTGAAACGACCATTGGACACTCGTGTCAAAACTATGGATCAGTGGCGTACGCAAATGGTTCGTTTTTTTTTCGATAGTCGTTTGCCGTTGATCATGTGTTTAAACTTTTTATGGAAACAAACATTTCACAGAGGTTTTCCCAGATGTTGAAAGGGAAATTTAGAACATCCTTCCTTCATTTTTCTAAGAGATACACATGATAGCAACTGGTTGATTGATGACAGATGACACTTCATGATGATAATAGTACATTATACTAGAAGTCAATAATGATAGCTATTCTTCTAGAGACATTTTCACGAACCAAGCCGCGTTAGCGGCGAGGTAGTAATATTTCGAGAGAATAATAGTCATTATTGCGAGTAGTATACTCTACTTTATTTACGACTAATTTATTTTTCATGAATAAATGATTCTGCAGTTTCATTCATCTCAAAAAAATACACAAACACTACCTACGCGTTTGACATTGACACTTTGGAGTTTGGTTATATCGTTTCCATGGTAATATTCAATTCGAGAAATTTTGTGATAGGAGAATGCAGACTATTTCTAATAATCCCTTGCCATCATTTTTCAAGGGAAAAATATATGGCATTTTTCTGCAGAAACCATAAATATAATACTTACATTATATATTAGTCGTAAATAAAAGCTTTTTTACAGGAATTTAATTTGGGGGGATAGAACTATGGGTAAATGGCTTTGAGTTCGTTCCCAAGTCATGTATTTCCTATTTTCTCCTTACGAACGTTGTAGATTGAATCACATTTTCCCAATCACTTGTACGAAATGACAATTCCGAATCGAAAGTGGATTTCTTTCAGGTAGTAAATAGTTATTCATGTTCTGACGATTATTTCAAATCTCAAACTTTCATTTACTGTATAAACTTCTATTATTGCGAACACTATCTTGAAGCTCCATTGGCCTTTTGTCAACATTTCTGTCAAACTGGCAACCCTACAAATATCATTTGGGAAGGATGGAAACGACCGACATTATTTATAGAGAAATAGTATAGTTATTCAATCACACGGAATGATGTTTTCACTTTCAGAATATTTCATGAATACCGTCTTCTGATGGTTAGTAATGATGTTCATCCCCTACATCGTTGGTACAAACTAAAATTGGTGTCACAAAAACGCTTCTATCCTATTTCTCTATAACTGATGATAATAGATATCTTACAATCCAAGAGCCACTTCGGTGCCTGCAATTTTTCAGTTGTTTTCAGGTAGTTTTTTGAGCGCAGAATCCGGAATAACTGTCAGATTTGGTATCACATTTAGTTTTTGAGATATGTGATATTGGCGCTTTTTTGAATGAATTAATCTTATTTTTAGTTTTTATACATTTTATAATATCACCATTTTCTTTTTAACTCCTACTACGGTACTACCATTGAAAAAAACAAAAATATAAGGAAGGTAATTACCTTCATTACATAGAGACATGAAAGAGCAGGGATATACATAAATAACATTCATCCCTTATCACTTGAGAATTTTCTTTTATACGACTTTCTAGCATGCAGCTCACCAGAGCAATGTCGCTGAAGACTCCAACAGTAGTCGGCCATCATGTGGCAATCCCACCTTTCTTGATGTCCTTCATTTGAATCTTCTAGGTTTTTTAAGAGGCTGTGGAGGTAATGAATCTTTAGGCTCATGTTATAACCAAGAGTTATAAAATTGGAAAACACATTTTTCACTAGTTTCTCTGCTTTATGATTTCCAAAGAATATTGTATTACTTTAACAATATTTTTGGATTCAATCTCATTCATTGATGTTGTGGATCTTTAATAAACTGCCTTGTCTGTGGTCCATCAAATTTTCCGGCTTTCAGTTTTTGTGTGCTTAATCCAGGAAACTTACGCGACAAGTAATTGAAACAAAGTCCATCTTGATCTGAAGCCTTTACAAATTGCTTCATAAGCCACAACTCAATATGCAGGGGAAGCAATATAATTTTTTCTCTCTCAATCAAAGGTTCGTTAAATATCTTATGTTATCTTTGAATCATGACATTTCTCAAAGGCCAATTTCTGTTAACCTAGTGCTGAGTTTGTGCTCGGCTTTACCAAAGACATAAAAATCAAGGATATTTTGTATACCACTTTGCTATCCAAGGAGAAAGTTTGCCATTTTTGAATCGATACATATCACCAATGATGTTCTTCATACTTAATTTTTTGCAAGACGAGTGATATTGTTTCATATTCTTCTTTCATACAAGTAGAATGACCAATGGGTATTGACCCATATTTATAGTGTGTATTCCGGCAAACCCATTTTTTCTAATAGCCATTTTATATCGTTACAGAAAACTATTTTTTTTTCTGAGAGAAAAAATACATCAGATCTCTATCTCTTTAACGATAAGAATTAACATTAGTACCTGAATAAAGCAAATTATTTTCATTGAATCTAGAGGCCTTGGAGAGGTTCAGGTCTCTGATAAGGTCATTCAATTCTAATTGATTGAAGCATTAGGGATTTGCTGTATCGGCTTCAATATCACTGTCTTTTTCTGATTGCAAATCCTGAACTTCATCAGAAAATTATGTATCTTGAATCATCTTCTGAGACTGTATGCTGGTCTTCCAAGAGGACGTCAAAACAGGCCAGATAGGCCCTCTTCACAGAGTCAGAAACAGGTTTTCTACTTTCTTTGAAAGTATATTCATCACATATATAAACAGAACACGTCTGCGTCTGGTTGATTTGAATAACTTCTACTTGTCGACGTCATGCCTTCAATTTAATATTCGGAAACGTACAATATAATAAAGCAACTTTACCTACGAAGACTCCAGAGTGAACTGAAATATTGAAGGGTAGAAATATACAGAAGGGCCGGTTATTACAATCATGGGCAATAACAAGTACCTAAAGGGGGGTAAATATATGCCAACTTCAGATAAGATTAAACTAGAAGAGAATTCTGTGAAAGTTTTTAAAACGGAAGCGGGTTTGGTTTTCGAAACGTCAGTGATAAGTATTTTGATGAGTATTAGTTCTTGTATTATTTTGATAGTCAAATTTGGGATATTCAAAAAGTTGCTGGTTGATTGAACGTGTTCTATTCAGAAGGATTTTTTTTTTAATCATCGCAGCAACTTCTCGTGGTAGATTGAAAATCTGCCTTCTACACTCATATAGATTCCAATATTGATTCTTATTTTTCCAGATTGTGGTAGGTAAGAACCCAAAAACGATATAGAAGAAAGGATCCATGCACCAAAAAATAATAAGATTCGAACAGTAAATCTAATTTTAATTTTTTTCTCGAAAACAGGTACGACTATGGCGGAACTAAGTCCAGAGTGTTTCAAATCAACTGTGAAAACTTATGGAAAGTCAATGCTACGTCACTGCTATAAACAACTTGTACCATTTCCGTAATAATCATGTTCCTACGTAATTTCATCCATTTGAATGATCTCTACTGAAAAATCTCCTAGGACCAACGTTGTGAGAGTGTCTCTGTAAAATGTTAACTGTTTTGTATATTGTATGCTAGCTGAACAGAAGTGAGTATCCCGCTTGTTTAAAAAAAAAATTGCAGCTGTGGCTTGAGGAAATAAAAAAAACAACGAATTCGTCATTAACGATGACAAATTCATTAAATTTCTCTCGAGTGTTTCTTTATTTTTATGGATGAATTCAGATTCAAACCATTCGATAATTGCTTGCCTTCAATTTAGACTCTCATCTTTCACAGAATCACATTGACAACTACAAAAATAAGAATTATTGAAAGAGGCAAGAATTTGTCGTAATTTCAATCTAAAATGTACACGAATCTTTTCATCACGTATCCATATCGCCACCAATAGCAAAACCTCACATCATTCAACAATTTGCTCAGTAAAGACAACAATTCAATTTGAATTTCGGACTCTCTTCGATGAGTTCTGAATCTCTCAGTGCAATTATTTTTTCAATTTCGGAAATCTCTCCCAATGTTTGGAATCGAAACGTTCTTAATATACTCACTATGTTCATAGTTTGAGGTAAATAATCGAAACCTTGATATTTGCTATAAATACTTTCAGATCACATATACGTTGGTTAATGCATCAATTGTCATTCCACCTATTTGATCTTGAAGGGTGCCCAGTCCGGTTTTTTCTCAGGGACTATGGAAGAAGTGAGACCAGATGGAAAAACGCAGAAGGAAAATTCTTTCGACAGATCAAACCTGATATCAAAATTCTTTTACTGGTATGTGTATTTTCAATTCATTAGGGCTCGTCGATCTAAGATGCATGAAAAGTCTGGTGTTGGCACTTATAGCTGTAGTAGTTTAGGGGAAAGTTGGGGACACATGCCTACTTTGATTATAGACATCAGGGCCACTTCCATTGAATCAACTCAGATGGCGTTTGCAGTGAAATGAGTTCCAATGGACAGGGCACGAAAACCTATGAAAATGGCTTTCGACATATTTGGATAATATTTTCATATTCTGTTTGGTTCAAGGCCTACCCACTTTTGACAAGTTATGAGAGGATCATAATTTTCTCGGCTATCTTGATTTTGATCAATGTTGACTGAAGAGATGCCTTCGAGAGTTTGCCAGCAGAGGCGCACCATACGTGATTTTAATTTAATCTGTGATTCCATGATATCCGTCTGCTACACGGCCATTAGATTATTTATAGATTTATAGGTTATGTTTATTTCAGTCTCATGTTTTGCATGCAATTTCTTGCTTTCCCGCGAAATGCTAGAAATTATGCAGTCATCACATTTTGACTGATTATTAGGTATTTCTTTTGCTTACAATTTGATGAAAAATAAATCAAAAACTCAGTGATTGTGATGTGATTTTAAATCTTCCGAAACAATAGTTGTTAGTGGAACTGGGAAAGTATTGATATCTTATCTTTTTACTTTCTGAGGAACCGAGGATAGGTGAGTACTTCTTTCATCATAGTGTTGAAAAAAATGCAATTTTAATGTGATTACAAGCCGATGATATGAGGGATAAGTAATACATACACGTTACACGAGCGTTTTATTTTGAGCTTTGTAAATCGATTCATGATAAATCTAACTATCACTATGAAATGAAACAAATACAAGAACAGCAACGATAAACACTCAAAAAGAAAATAAACAAAAAAAACGTGAGAAGAAACAAGAACTAGGTACAAGATTTTTAATATTAAAGGAACTGTCAAATGCATTCAAATTCAAATCGAACTGTCAAACAAAAAAAAATTAATAGCTTTTTATAAGACGAACTTGACCCTACGTATTTTGTATACTGATAATTCTATTGGTGAACGAAAGATTCCGCAAGAGTTTATCCAATGAGACCGCCGGAGCGAAAATCACTCGTAAGCTGCCGCCTCAATGAAAATTTACCCTTAGAAAAACGCATTTGTATCACCACCCCAACACCACCTACCGTCAAAAAGTGTAAGTTTACGCTTCGATTTCTCAGGTCGAGAGGAATTGGCTAAACAAAAGCATATCGGTCAACGCACCAGGGTTTTCATTCATCTTGGTACATTCCTTAGAAAAATCATAATTCATTTGATGCCAGAGATTTTTGTGGAAATCTCATCAAATCAAAGGTCATTACATTAAAAAATGTACAGGGAGCACCGAAAATCAATAAATGAAATTACTAGAAGTAGTGAAGCGAATAAAAAATGTTCAAACATTCGACATAATCAATGGACAAACTTGGAGACTGGCGTTAAATCAAATCATCTTTCGAACAATTTGTTCAGGCCAGTCTCAAGTACCTACACAACTGGCACCTATCAGAAAACAACTACTTCCCTGACTAATACCACGACGGGCGTTGAATTATATCCGACCAGAGCCAGTGAAAGATTCTTCCCAGAAGAAAATACTGCATTTGATTTTGCCGATACAGATTGAAAATGAACGAATTGTTCGAAAGATTATTTGATTTAACGCTAGTCTTGAAGTATGCCCATCGACTATGTCGCATGTTTTACAATATTTTTCTAAATTTGTTTATTGTGGTCATACTTTGAAACAAAGACTTCAACCCCTTCATCACCATAAGAGAGACGGTGTCATATCACATGTTAATAAATATTTGTACCTTTGTTATGTAAGATATCGTTCATTTCACCCTATATTTCCCAATTTTAACTTCAGCAAGGCTGGGTGGTGCCCACTGAAACATTGACTTGACATATAATATCCTTACCTACCCCCGGGTCGTCTTGCTACGTCGAATTCTTCCTACGGCGAATTCTTGCTACGTCGAATTCTTCCTACGCCGAATTCTTCCTACGGCGAATGCCATCCCCTCCACTGACGTCATCAAAACACGAACGTTTCCGATGATGATCCATACACCCCATAGTGCAGAGTTCGCCGTAGGAAGAATTCGACGTAAGAAGAATTCGCCCTAGGAAGAATTCGCCCTAGGAAGAATTCGGCGTAGGAAGAATTCGACGTAGGAATACGCACCCCTCACCCCGACCCTCTGCCTCAAAAAAAGGAGCTGCCTCAAGCAAAAACAAAAATAAGTTATTAAGAGTGGCGCTGGAACGTGGGGCCCGATTTTTCTAGTAGTGTCAATTTTTAAAATACTTTTGAAATCTCTCAAGTGAAATGATCAAATTATTTTTATGTAATGAAACTTGAAATATTCTCATAGAATTTTTCATAAAGTTTTTTCTTCATACCGGTGTCAAATTGTATTTGCATTGCATTCCTCGATAGTGTAAAAATCGCCAGAATTACAAAATTTACTCTTTTTTGATTCAGCATATTGTGTTTTACCATAAAAAAAACCGAGTTCGAATTCCTTTTCTTTCATCTGCTGGGATGAGTTAATTTTTTCGAGTTCAGTGATTCATTGATGTGGACAACAAATAAATTGTTTTCCTTGTCACAGATGCACTCCTACCTGATTTCAACCTAATTCGTGTCGACATTATGTCAATGATTTCCCTTCCCGCTTTTAAGTGCTAGCTATAAACAAAATTCAACTTCCAATTTCAATATTGCATATAAAAAATGGGCTTCAGAAATAGTTCTTGAATAATGTTGGCATAGTTTTTTGGATCCACCAGATTAATCTTACTGATGTCTAAATAACGTTCATTTTGACCTTGTCTTGTATATGTATGTTTTTAAATGTTTGTATATATTTACGTGCGTGTATACTATCTACTATTATTTAGGAAATTTTTTTATAAACATAACAAAGTTCTAGTTCTTTGTTCTTCGATTAGAACTATTTATATTTGTTTCAATTGTGAAAGTTTTTTTACATATTTTTCTATTCTATCGAAATCTTTGATATTCATTCTCTTTTATATCTACCTGATCACAACGTGTATTACTTATACTGTGAATGAAATTGCTTCACATTGCATTCATTTGTACAGACTGTTTCGCCAAACATATTGATTTCCAGTAAAATGAAATACCTAATGAAATTTGATAATAATTATTAGAAAATTGATTCAGTCGCTTGATTATCGATTCATTTGATGAACTTATATATACTTGGAGAGTGTTAAAAAAACGTTTTTGATAACTTTCATTCAAATTGTATGAGGTGATTGATTAGTGTGTTGAATTTTTTTTGAAAGTTTGTTTTGCTTGGGTTGTTTTACCCTGTCGTTTTTATTCGTTGTGCATTATCAAACATCGCGAAAGTTACATTCACAAGGCGGTTGGCTGGTTTTCGTTTTTGTATAGTAGATGTAAATATAATTGGTTGTTAGTCGAGTTGAATGTTAATATTTTAAATATATTCAAGGTAGTGTTAAGTAACGTATTTTAAAACACGTATGAGTTGAGGATTAGGGGTATACTTACTAGTAGAGATATTCACGAAAAAAAAAATTCTTGGTAGAGCGTTAATTGAAGAGAAAGGCAAGGCATTGATAATAGTTGATCCTGATTTCAACTATGCAAACGAGATTCTAGCTATTACCGGAACTTCAGAAAATATTGAAGCATAGTCGATGAGTTTGAAGGACCTTCCACTGATAGTATTTTTTGAGGTTACGTTCTAGATTGATGCATATAACCCTAGGGTACAAAGAATTCAATTGGGAGATGATGCGACAGCTAAACAAATTTCTTTCAAAAATGAGTCATACGCGACCTGTCTCCAACTAGAGGCTTTATGAAAAACTTGTGAATTCGGATGTTGCAGGAAATGAGGTAGCTGCGCAGAACCAACCAATAATTACTTTGCCTGCGCAGAAGCCGAAACCGGTTTCTATTTATAATTGGGGAGTAACGTTCGATGGAGTTTCGAAAACTTTCGGAGTGGAAGCTTTCATAGAGCGGGTTGAGGAACTAGCAATCGCACGCGAAGTTAGTAAGGCTGAGCTTTATGCTTCGGCAGTCGATATATTTTTCGGGAGGGGACTCGATTGGTGGCGATATGCAAAAACGTTAGTGAAAGATTGGGAATCATTGAAAATACAACTTAGGAGCGATTTTCTGCCAAAAGATAATGATGAGTTGGTATGGAAAACAATCAAAGAACGAAAACAACGTCCTCAAGAATCGATAACAATATTTATTACAGAAATGGAGGGATATTTCAGGCATTTGAGTTCTCCTTCGGCTGAAATTACAAAAATGAATAACATAAGAAAAAATCTTTCGTACAAATTTTTTGCGAGAGTAGCTTTAAATGATTTTTCAACTGTAGCAGAGTTAGCAAAAGCTTGTCAAAGATGGAAAGAAGTTCTCGCATCGCGATCAAATCACTCTAACGTCGATTGTGTGGAGGAAATTGGTTGAGCTGCAGGGAGTTTGAGTACTGAAAGTACCCACCATCACCAAAGAAATTTTGATAACGGTCATCAATGCTGTAATAGCGGAAACTGTTGCAATTATTTTCCATCAATTTCTCAAGGTCCTAGTCAAAGTTTTCGTAGGCAAACTAATCATAACGTTAGTCGTAGGCCAGTTAATACTCAGATGAATTTTCAAGTAGTGCCTCGAATTCAAGCTGTATAGAACCAAAGTAACCATCCAAGGAATCAAATTGTAACCGAACCAACCCCTGCCTTATCTGTACGGCTAAAATACGGCCACGTTGATCGTCACGGTTTTCCCACGTTGTGTTTGTTTGGGTTTTGGTAAAGTTCGTTTGGGATACAAAGTTCTGCCAGTTGTAGGGAAATGAAATAAAAAAAAAAATTACCACATTATCTATTGAACGTTCGAAATACATAACCAATCCATGATGAGTTTGAAACTTCTGATATCACATTTAGAGTGATCTCTCCTTTGAAGAAGTTCATCTGATTCGGGAAAGTAAATACCTAACTTAGGAAAATATCATGTATAGTCAAAATTGAATACGAACAATCTCCAGAATGTGAAAGGCTGAATAATTATCAAAGTTCGGTGAGAGATGTTTTGTCACCAATTGTGTTAATGGGCATCTGGTACACCTATACCCCCACAACCATGGAGTTGGCCAGGTTCTGTCTCAGTGAGATTCATCTTTTTGGGTGCACTCCATCTGGCAATCAACCCGATACCGTCCTCCCCATCTTTTTGACTTATTCGTGCACAGCAAAATGTTGGTAGTTTTATTTCATACTCTTTTTGATTTCCTATAGTGAGGGAGGATCCATATCTAGTGTATGAGTAACATTGCAGTAAATATAAACATACTCAGTTCAACCATTTCACAATTTAGCGGCAGGTCAGTAAAACAACCCGGATGTTATTTCAACCCTTACAACCTGGAGATGTTACCATAACGCGGTTCTCCATACTCAGTGATTGGATATTTTCCCATTTACAATCTCTAACTTCGAATGACTAGGTTTGAAATTCTGGAAGAAGTTAATGTGAGACTTCAGGATACTCAGTTCCAAAATCTTACGGACCTGTGCTTCCTTGTTCTCGTTCCAGATCTAATGGCGTCGCGACCGATCTTGTCGGGTACTCCATTTCCTTGTTATAGAGCTTGGTACCGAGGAAGAATTCAGGTCCCAAGTTATTGTTGTTACCTGATAGAAGGTCCAAGACGAACTGACTTTACCTGAAAATCGGTCTGGTATTTATAGAAAAATGGTGTTTCCATAGCTACCGTGCTTCTCTATGGAATTCGATGTCCTTTGCCGAAAATTCCAATCTTGCTTTCAATTCACGCAACCCAAGGATCTGAAACTCATGTAAGATGTGCTAAAAAACCTTGTCTTTCACTATGGAGAGCACGGACACCCGAGTGATACCCCCTTTTCTCCACAAATCATCCCGAAAGTCGGCAAGTTTGGATTGTTGACAGCTGACGCTACAGGACACTCATTCGGAAAAAACCTCTGGGTGCCCCCTTCAGCACCGGAGAGTGACAATTTTTAGTGCCAGTCTTGTGAAAAAAAAGATGTTCTCTAACTTCCATAGAGAAATTTGTGTGTTCAGCTGCTCACAAGTACCCCACGTCCCGGTGAAGTTGAGCTGCGGTACTAACAACACTCAGAACAGCCAAATCCTGTCCATTGTTAAGAAACTTTACCGTTTTCTGTTCTCTTGAGGGAGATGTTGACACAAAAGGATGTACATCCCGTGCTCTGGTTGTCCCATGAACAGAGTTCTTTCCTTTCGTAGGCATTATTCTCATCACCACGAAGAGAAGTTTGCTAGGTTCTCCTCTTCTGTACAGGTATGATTGAATTAGAGCCTTGTATACTTTACCTATCAGTTTACTTATTATTCAGGCATGATCCTAGAATTCATAGAAAGCTGACAACACCCAGGGGCATGCCATCTCAAAATTAAGTGTTGGAACTGTGGCCAGGCAAACCATACTTTCAGGAATTGTAGACAAAATCGTAAACGGTTCTGTCATAAATTCGGTCAACAGAATGTAGTTACTGCAAATTGAAGAGGGTGCGCGGGAAACGGGCAACGGAGGTGAATCTGCCTGGCCGGATTTCACCTCATATCAATCACGGAGCCAGAAATTCACAAAGATCAAAAGTTCAATCGTCAAATAGTACCATGAAGCAGTTACAAATTTTAAGCGAGGTAAAAGAATTTTTTAATGAAATTGGTTCCTTGAAATCGGAAAATCACGCATTACCGGTTTTTGTAGAAAAACCTAGGGATAATAGAGCTTACGTTTCGGTTGACTTATTGGACCCTAAAATAACTGGGCTTTCAGATTCGGGGGAAAATGGTTCTATCATGGGAAAAACAGGTTTAGAGGTATTAGAATTGTTCAATTTGAAAATCAAGAAATCTTTCCACGAATTTGTGAAGACCGCAGATGGCCAGAGACAAATAGTTGTGGGTGTAGTAGATTTACCACTTTGTGTTGGACAATGTAGGGTGATTTCCTTTTTGGTTGTTCCATCTCTCAAGCAGAGTTTTATATTCGGGAGTGATTTTTGTAAAGATTCTGGAATAATAGTAGATTTTGGCAAAAGGTCATGGACCGGACGCAATGCAGTAGGGTTGGAGATCTGTTCCGTAGATACTAAAATGTTAATTGAGAAGGACCGCATTGGAACTTGGGAAGATTTTTCGGAAACAGAATTGAGACAAGTGAAAAAAGCTATTGAGGTATTCAAAAAACTTTGCCCCACTGATAAGATAGGTTTGACAAATAAAATGGAACATCACATTGACACCGGTGATGCAAAACCCTTCAGGCAAAGACAGTCCTTGATGTCTCCTTTCATGCTGAGTCATCTCAATAATGAACTTGATAAGATGTTGAAGCTTGGAGTGGTGGAGCCATCTATGAGTGGATGGTCATCCCCAGTCCTTCTTGTAAGAAAAACAATGGTGATTATCGGTTTTGCTTTGATCGTCGGAGACTAAACTCAGTGACAAAAAGGGATTCATACCCATTGCCTCACGTCGATCGCATCCTCAATATGTTGAATAATGCTCGCTATTCTCATCTGCAGATCTCCACAGCGCGTTCTGGCAAATTCCATTATCTCAAAAGAGAAAACAGCTTTTTCGATTCCAGGGCGAGGTTCTTTCCATTCAAAAGTTTCGGTTTGTCAAATGCAGCCCAATGCCAACAAAGGCTCATGGATGCAGTATTCGGTGCAAAGCTTGAGCCAAAATTTTTTGTGTAGGTACTTGGACGATATAATCATTGGGTTCGTTCAGCCGTGCTCAACAGTTGAGTGATGTGCCAACTTGTTCGGCTGAACGGACCGCTGCACCATTGATCACTCGAAACCGTTGAGCAGCGGCTCAACATGTTTAGTGATTATTCTCAACTGTTGTGCACCGCTGAACGAAGCCATTGTCTCTAAAACATTTCAAGAGCATTCAGACCTATTGCAGGATGTAGCTAGACTTCTAGAAAACGCAAATTTTACCGTCAATCTAGATAAATGCGAGTTCTTTAAACCATCATTAAAATACTTGGGTTTCATAGTTGACAATTCTGGATTGAGAACCAACCCCGATAAGGTTTCTGCGATGATCAATTTCCCCCAACCCCGAACTACAACTGAAGTGAAACGTTATGTAAGAATGTGCAGTTGGTACAGACGTTTCATTGCACATTCCAGTACACTCATGTCACCAAATAATGCTCTTCTGGAAGGGCGGAAAAAAGGCCAAGGAATTTTGTGGACACCAGAGGCGGAGAGAGCTTTTTTGAATATTGAACAAGCTCTTATTCCGGCTCCTATTTTTGCATCACCTGATGCCTTTTTGTATACAAACTGATGCTTCCGATACAGGTCTAGGTTGTGTCCCCACACAAGTACAAGACGGTATCGAAAAACCGATAGCTTTTGCAAGCAGAAGCTTATCTAAGTCAGAACGGAATTACAGTTGTACCGAACGCGAGTGTTTGGCTGTAGTGTTCGGTTTCGTCCCTTTATAGTAGGTACAAATTTCACGATGCTCACCGATCACGCCGCCCTGAAATGGTTGCATAGTATGCGCAAACCTTCTGGTAGACTCGCCAGATGGAGCGTAAAGCTTAACCAATTTCATTTTAAAATCGTCCACCGGAAAGGAAACCTCAATATAGTGCTTGACGCCCTTTTGCGTAACCCAGTCGATCATCAAATTCAGGAGGAAGAATATGTAGACTTAAATGATCAGGACAATTGCTTTACTTCAGATGTTGATATGACACAGCTTGATTCATTTTATGAAAATATGCGTCAAAAGATTTCAGATCAACCTGGAATGTTTCCACAGTGGTGTGTGAAGCAAGGTTATGTGTACAAACTTATTCCCGCGAAAGTCCCGTTGCAAACAAATATATCGGAGTGGAAATTATTGGTCCCGAAAGCTCAGCGTAAGTCCATCATTGAATCATGCCAGGATGATTCCAAAGCTGCCCATTTAGGTTTCGTAAAAACATATGCTCGAATATTTGTCAGTTATTACTGGCCAAAAATGCGTAGGGACATATATCATTATATAAGAGCTTGTAACGTATGTAATTCGCAAAAATCTCCTAATATTGGAAGATTTGGATTCATGGGAGCCGAAAAGAAGGCAAGGTTTCCTTATCTCCGTTGATTTAATGAGTCCATTTCCGAGAAGCTCTGATGGTTATTCCTATCTTTTGGTCGTGAGTGACTGGTTTTCAAAATATCCAATCCTTTGTCCCTTACGTACCGCGAAGACCCCCAGTATTGCTCGTTTTATAGAGAACGAGTTTTTTTTGGTGTATGGTGTACCTCAGTACATACTTTGCGATAATGGTGTACAATTTATTCGTACACAGTTCAAAAAACTCGTGGAACCATATAAATCGAGGATATGGTATACAGCGAGGTATCACCAGCAGGCAAACTTCGTGGAAAGAACAGATAGAACTTTAGGTGTTGCGATTTGCAGTTACATTGACGGTGATTACAAGTCCTGGGACAAAAATATTTACAAAATCGGCTTTGCGTTAAGGACTGCGAAACACGAAGTTACGGGTTACAGTCCAACTATTTTGAATTTTGGAAGGGTAGTGCCAGCAACAGGAGACTACTACGGAGGTTCTGGTGAGCCAGGCCTCGATTGTATATCTAGACAGGGATGAGCTGAAAGTCCAGGAAATTTGAAGGAGATTTATGAATCTGTACAGACAAGGCTCAATGAAGCCTACAAACGCAACGCTAGTTACTACAATCTATGAAAACGTGAAATTGAGTTTGCTGTAGGAAGGGGAATAAAGTCCTGTCGGACGCTGCGCACGGTTTTGCTCAGGAGCTAGCACCACGTTACGTATTGTGTATCATAAAAAAGAAAAAGTTAGTGTACTCTCTTAGGTATGAAGATGGTTCAAATGCCGTAAATTGGCATGTGAAAGATTTGAAGCCTTCGCCCGGTTCTATATCGGGTTCGCTAACGAAACCAAGGATTCAGATCGGGATTAATCGGTAGAACAAGTACCTTTGATTCATATATGCTCAGGTCTCACCAAATTTAGTGATTCCAGACAGTAGGTGATATTTTGTCAATGTTCAAGACTAAGATTAGTATAGGAAGATAGTTCGATTAGAATTAGTCGAGTAAATGATGTAAACAGTTAAATGTGTGGATGAAGAAGAATGACTAATGAATTTCTTTCATTTTTCATTGTTTATGGAGGGGGGTGATTGTGTAACGACAAATTGTTCCATCTAAATAGGAATTCGTTTCGAAGCACAGTTTGCGAAACAGCCTGTGCACTACAAACCCACTTTTATCGCCAAACTGCGCAAAAACCATAGATTTGTCTTTGTTATGTAAGATATCGTTCATTTCACCCTATATTTCCCAATTTTAACTTCAGCAAAGCTGGGTGATGCCCACTGAAAAATTAACTTGACACATAATATCCTTACCCCGACCCTCTGCCTCAAAAAAAGGAGCTGCCGTAAGCAAAAACAAAAATGAGTTATACTTCATTTGTATCACCAAAAACAAATGAAGTATTTTCTTCTGTGAAGGAACCTGCACTGGCACAAGTCTGATATAATCCAATGCCCTTCGTGGTATTAGTCAGGGAGGTAGTTTTTTTCTGACTGGTACCAGCCAAAACCTACTGTGTAGGTAGATTTGAGACTGCCCTGACCGAATTGTTCGAAAGATGATTTGATTATCAACTTTGTCAAAAAATGCATATATTTTCACTCTGAAAACGAGTGACCAGTCTGTTATTTCATTTCATTCATGTTGATGCAATTATTGTGTCATGTGAGTGATTTGAGTGTTTTGATTCCGAACCTTTACAAAAATTGTCAACACTTCAAGACAAATGTTTCTGAAAAAGAACGGATGTTTTTCTTCTTACCACACTGACATTCGGGTTTTTCCAGTTGGCTACTACCATATTTTGTGAAGGGTTACAAGAGAGAACTAACCGAAGATGACATGTACAAACATCCTGAAAGGCATGATGCTGGAAAGCTTGCTGACAAGCTAGAGTCTGCTTGGTTATATCAAGTACGCCACAAGAAGAACCCTTCTTTCATTATAGCAGTTTGTAAAATTTTTCTTCCAGAGATAATGCTGTTGTGGGTACTTGTTTTCGTTATGGAAGTGATGAGGTGAGTATCTGAGATCGATGAGAAATTATCGTCCTTAGGAAGTTTAAAAATTGAAATATATTCATTTTGTGAGTCGTAATTTGATTCAAATCCCGATACAAAACCGGGACGCTGCATTTCCTCATTGAAATAGTGATACAGGGGCAGACAAGTAAAAGAACGTAATGAAAGTAATCTAAAATTTGACAACTTACTCACTGAAATTCCTTGAAAATAGACATGACAACACTTTCACACGTTATCACTGAATACCTTCATCACTAAGAGCTACTGTCAACTGATTTCAACTGATATATTTCACTGAAAACTAATCAGTCTTATTGAATTAGCGATATAAATATGAAGAACGCTATTCTACCAGGACTCCCATGCGTTGTTGCCATTTTCTGCGGCCACGGCTTTCCTACGTAGGCTATGGTATGAATGTATGTCAGAAGTGCAGTCATATATCCTCTGATTAATCTTGACAAATTACAGACACTCGTCTGTAATTACTGTGAACTACTAGTAAACTCATCTGTGACATCCTCTTTTTTACTACAAGTGGAGTATGTAGCCAATAGCTCGCCTTTGAATGCTGACATTTCTACTTGTATACTCCTAGTAGCCCTAATAGAGAATTGCATAATTGAATAAGGACCGGAATAATGCATAATATGCCTTCACAAACATGTCAATACTGACATTACTGAGATTTCTTCATAAAGCTTTATTGATAAATAGTTTATCTAGGTTTCACATGTTGATGGTGCAAAAAGTAATGAATGGGAGTTGAAACCCAATGTGAAAATGTATACGAGAAACAGATATCAACTACCCCTTCTCAAGGTGTTTTCTGCTAAACAACCTACTATTTTCAGTTACAAAAACGGAAGACGCACTTTTTGTAGCTGCATCTCATATATTCAGATATATTCTCCGAAAACACTCGTCTTGAGAAACATGATAGTACAAATACAAATTTTCATTGGATGAAACTGGCCACCCATTGAAATTACTTTCTCAGAAACAGATCCAAGTACACATGTTATACATGTATTGATTTGATGTTAAAATAAATTCCCAAAACGCTCTAGGCGAAAATCACAGAATCAGTGACTTTTGGAGTTATTTGAGGTGCTCATAGATGTATCTACCACGAACAATCATTTGTACTCATACAGATACTTTCTTGTCCTCCAGCGTTGATTTTTTTTGGCGTTCCAGTTCACTTGATTACTTACGGCATCTATTGCCAATACGGTGTTTGTTTGAATCAGTTAGATTTTGCAACAATTGTCATATAGGCCAGTAGATATAGACATTATTTTTTTTCAAAATTTAACAATAATCACAAAAGTTTTGAAACTTCAGTACAATGAAAAGTACGTTCAAATGATATTGAGTCAACCCCAACAACCCTTTTTTCTGAAGAAATATTTTGAAGATCAGGATTATTTGAATATTCACATTATTTGTACGGAGATATTTGCAAAAGTTCTGCAAACTTTCGAAGTATTGCGAAATAGCAGTTTACATCTTCTGGTGATTTCTCAACCATTTAAACAAAACGAAACGTTTCGTTTCATAAAAAAATGGTAATAATCCTAATTTAAAAAAAAAAAATCCAAAAGTTCATGGGGAGTACTTCAATTTGCAACCTCTTGCATTAAACGGAAAATATATTTTTGCAATAAGTTGTTTGATGTCATCAAAACAATACAGAAATGAGGGGATAATCAAATTGAAAAATATTATGGTGTTTGTTCTCTACTAAAAGAAGCAAAAGTTTTGCAAATTTATGAAGTATGGATAAATAGCTGTTTATATCTTCTGATAAATTTGCAACCATTCAAAAAGGACAGAACTGTTTGTTTAAAAACAGTGTTATCAATCCTAATTTTTCAAAAAAAATCCAAAAGTTCTGCAAAACTTGGAAAAATAACCAAAATCTAATTGTTGGGAAGTACTTCAATTTGCAACCTCTTGCGTCAAACGGAAAATATATTTGCGCAACAAATTGTTCGTTTTGATTGAAACAAGTGTCGAAATTTCTAGAAAAGTTTCAGATAAAAGTTGAAGATGTAAAACTCCTCTCGTCGAACGTTTTCGATGAATTGTAACCACGTCTGTGTCTCGGAAATGAGGGTAAAAACCAAAAATATAATTTAGTATTTGTACTCTTTCAAAAAAAGGAGAAGTTCTGCGAACTAGTGAAGTGTTGAAAACTAGTAGTACCGGTACCTACTAACAGATAAATTCAGATCCTACAAACCAATACAATATGTAATAGGCATAACCCGAATAATAATCAAGTATTCAGCTGGATAACTGTGATGTAAGTCCCTTCCTGGGGTTGTAAGAATGCGATTAGTATTTCTTGAATAATTAAGGTTTCGTTTTGAGTTAGAGGTTGCAAAGTTTCATATCCACTGACACCGATTTTATCTTCATTTGCAACCACGTATAAAAATTTTTGTTATTATCTCAATACTTTGGACATGGCGGCGTTGAGGGAACAAGTTTTATAAATACATATATAATATATATATAAATAATACGTTTTTCAGAAATGGTTGCAAATGTAAAGCCCCCACACACCTCGTGACTGTTTGTCAGTTATCGGTGAACGCGACAGGCCATCGTGATCGACCGTCGCGCTCGATGAAGCCCCAGACCTCGTGATTAGTAGCAGTTTTCGTGATAAACAAGTCGCAACTTCTGGCAATGGCGGCGGCAGCCGCAGTTTTGAGTGAAAGCAAAACAAAAAAAACGTCTGACTTGGACGAAGGAATGGTTGCTCAGAAGAAGAGCATTTCCATACATAAATTTATTGACCGACTTGAGACTTTGATCTTTATTTTTTTGTTTCTGTCTTTATATTCACTCGACTTTATGCACCACAAACTTGGATATCCTCTGTAGGTCTCGATGAATTGTATAAGAAACCCCTTATCGATGTGTTCAATATTATCCATTTCATTACTTCAATTCGAGAACGTGTGATTATTATTAAGTGAAACGTCATGTGAAACGACAATGAATTTAAACTACGAAATACCCACACACCTCGGTTTTTCCCATCAACCGACGAACCGTCGCGAAGAAAATCAAGCGTCGCGTCGGCAGATATCCATCGTGACAATTCGACGTGACAGTTCTTGCCACACAGACTTCGGTTTTGTCACGATGGCCTGTCGCGTTCACCGATAACCGACAAGAAATCACGAGGTCTGTGGGGGGCTTAACAGAGGAATTCAGATCCATTGAACCAGTACAATATGTAATAGGCATAACCTGAATGATAATCAAGTATTCAGCTGTCTAACTGTGATGTAAGACCTTTCCTGGAGTTGTAAAAATGCGATTTGTATTTCTTGAATAATTGAGGTTCCATTTTGAGTTAGACGTTGCAAAGTTTCATGTCCACTGAGACCAATTTTATCTTCATTTGCAACCACGTATAAAAACTTTCGTTATAAAAAAATTATCTCAATACTTGTGTGAACTGGACATGGCGGCGTTGAGGGCACAAGTTTAATAAAATCATATTCCGTTTTTTAGAAATGGTTGCAAATATAAGTAACTACATTGAACATTTTTTTTTTCATTCACTTATGAATTTTGCAGAACTTTTGCATTTTTTTAACAAATTGCAATGGATAACTACAACAAATGAGACAAACATAAGGTTCCGTGACTGTAACAAGGTTACAAACTTAATGCATGTTGTAAAACAATATTACTGGCGGTATTCCTAGTTTCACAACTTTTGCAATTTTCTGTGCGAAAATAAAGCATTAAAATGTTTTTTACATTTGAACAATGCTCCGTTCATCGCAGGCCTATGCAAGATTTTATAGTTTATTTTTATTCATGCAGTAACATACCGGTTAAATTTGAATACTTTTGGAATTATTGTGAGTTGATTGTCTATATCTACTGACGAATGTTGAATGTTTATCACTACCGATCTCAAGAAGTTATTCATGATATAAGTGCTAAGAGTGATATTTTATTTCGTAAGAAGGGAAGTTTGGGACACGATGCCGAAGGCGGAGTGTTCCATCCCTTCAAACAAATTAAATCACTTTTAGCAGGTATATCATACACCATTTTTTCTACAAACACCATTAAAAGTCTTAATTAACGCATACCTATTTTACATTAATTAATTGATAAAATATTAGCCTCGAGATTATCAGTTTTGAATCCAATTTCATCTAATCTATTCATGAAACAAGTGGCCAAAATATTCAAAAACAGAATTTGTTGATTTGTCTTTGTTGACAACTAACGTCAATAAATCACGAATTATTCTTTCTCGTTTCTTCGTTCCTCGATGGAAAGTGATCCAGAAAATGAATTTCTACCGCAGGAAATTGAAGAATCTGTCAATAAAGCTGCTTTTGAATTATTGCCTAGTAAGTCAAAGCGACAGTACGAGTTTTCATACGATCGTTTCTTGAAATGGTGTGATCAGAAAAATGTCAGTGGCAAGGAGGCCAGTGAAAAAGTGCTTTTTGCACACTTTTAAGAAAAGTCCAAAGTATGGAAATCGTCAACGCCTTGGTCGAATTACTCTATGTTGAAGTCGATGATTAATATTAATAATCATGACATAAGCAGATATTATAAGCTTGTGGCTTTTTTGAAGCGAAAGGGTGAAGGATATCGATCAAAAAAGTCAAAAGTACAAGGGAACAAATCGACAAATTTCTCGCAGAAGCCCCGGATGAAATAATATAACTAACGTAGAAAGTTGCTGCGATTTTTGGTGTTTTTGTTTCACTAATTGTAGGTTCAATTGAATAAACACTTCATTTTGAATTATGATTTTATATTTTCTCTACAAATAAATCACTTTTAGCACTAGTGCTAAAAATGATTTACCTTCAACACCATTATCATAAAATGGCATTTCAGACACTGACAGCATGCGTCAAAAATAATACTTTTACTGACGTTTTCAGAAAAAAATAATTATTGTCTTCCATTCGTAAAATGTTATCATAATGATGGTTTTGTTTATTCCTCGAAATATAATTAATCACTTGAAAATTTGCATGTAGATGTTTGTTTGTATTCTTGTTGCAGGTTCGCTCATCCTCTTCTGATATCAAGGCTCCTCAGAATCTACGATGACAATTCGGTAACAGATAACCGAAACAGCACACACCTTCATGCCTGCCTTATACTCCTTGTTTCCTTCCTGAACATTCTCCTGTACCACTACAACCAGCTCCACATGATACAGGTGGGGATGAAGATAAGAATCGCCTGCTCCTCTCTAGTCTACCGGAAATCTCTCAAGTTGAGCAAGTCTGCTCTTGCCGAAACGACTACTGGCCAGATGGTGAATTTGTTGTCCAACGATGTGGCCAGATTCGATCAGGCGATTGGTCTAATGAACAACTTGATCATGGGACCGGTGGAAACTGTGGTCGTTATGGTTTTGTTGAATGAGAGTGTGGGTTACACTGGAGTGGTTGGCGCTGTTGTTCTGTTGCTTGTAGTACCGATCCAAGGTGGGTGTGACAAGTTGGAGAAGAGTAATTGTTCAACAAGCGAGGAATAATAGTAATTTTTCACGAGGATTGAGTTAACAGTATGAGCCGTAGGCGAATGGTGCAAATTATACGAGTGAGAAATTGGCATTCCGTGCGGGTTATACACTATACTTTTTCTACAGCTATAACAGATAATTCCTAAGTTATTTATCAAATAACTTGAAGTTTTTGGGTTCGTCACCTATCAGAATCTGAAAGAATAAGAATTAATATTGAAATCTATACAAGTGTAGAAGGCCAGATTTTCAGTCTACCCTGAAAAGTTGCTGCGTCTATTGAAAAACAGTTCTTTTTGATAGAACACATTCTTACTAATAAACGAGGTTTAATATAAAAAATCACAACTTTGTCAACTACATGTTTTTATATCTCATCTATACATTCATATAATTGGGATAATTCTATACTTCAAAAATGTGTCTTTGTCGACTCATGATTACACAGAATTTTAACATAATACATATACCCACGTAACTTCCATATACCGCGGACAGCCCATGGCTTTGCGGTTTTCATCCGTTTATTGTAAATTGATATATCATTATGTGTTCTATAGTATCCATACGAATAAACGTTATTATTATTATTATAACTTGACCAATGTTGCCTTCTGAGATACTTTTCTAACATTTTCCTCTCCAGGCTAATATGAAAAACAGCTTCTACAAAAGATAATATGAAGAGTTATGAATACTTTCTGTATATGAAACTAGGATGAATAACAATAAGTTAGAAAGAGTTGAAACCATGGAATGAAACTTTGAATCTAACGAGCATCTACCTCTTTGGTTTGGTAGTGTTGAGTATATAAACTGAACCTAATTTTTTTTATGACATTCAATATCTGAGTTATTCAAATAAGAAAGAAGTTAGCCTCGATCCTGTCTGTCGTCCTTTTTGATGATAGTGTGTGAGTAACAGTTACTTATCTCCAAGACTCTTCATTTATTCCAGTGCTTTCCTTCATTTATTTTATTTATTCCTGAAGTCAGAATAAAGGACAAGTCATAAATTTTCTTTATATGAATTTTTACTCCATAGCATATATCGGAAAGAAAGCGTCGGAGTTCAGGCTGAAAACCGCTTTGCGTTCAGATGAAAGGATACGCCTCATGAATGAGATCATCACTGGAATACAAGTCATCAAGATGTATGCTTGGGAAAAGTCATTCGCTAAACTAACAGAATATGCAAGAATGTAAGTATTGGATCATTATGTTCAAGGTTTATGAAAAAACTTCGCTTCAATGAAAATTGATCCGATAATATTACAATAGAATTTTACCCCAATAATTTCGACAACAGATATAGATGTTAATGAATTCAAGAATATATTTTGTTAACGGAGAAATGAGTAAAATATTCGATTGAAATATATTGTTTTCACACCCGTACTATAATAATAATAATGCACTCAAAAGCCCATAATCTGGTCCCTTATGAGATCCATAACGATACAGATTTTTAATCTGTTGTAAATCCAATTCAGAAGCGAAAAGTTCAGAATGAAATCAACATTTCCAATACAATATTCAACTCTACTGAGACTAGCGCTAATGAACTAAATGTTAATATTTCTAATCATCTTTCGAAAACAGTAGGTTTTGGCTGGCACTTGGCAGAAAACAACTACTCCCCTGGCTAATACCAGGTAGGGCATTGAATTATATCCGACCGGTGCCAGTGCAGGTTTCTTCACAGAAGAAAATCCTGCATTTGCTTTTGGCGATACAAATGAAGGAATTGTTTTTCAATCATAGGGACGGGCAAACTTGCAGACCGGTTTGGGGCTATTTGGCCACTCGTCAGTACAAGACAGTGCCATCATCAACATAAAGTCGATGACTTTCCATAATCAAAAACCAAAAACCTTCATAGTATTAACCCCGATCAAAGCTGAGGCGAACAACGAAGTCATTGCGCCATCTACCAATGGACGAGGTTTTCTGACAGGTGACAGACAAAACCTACTGTGTAGGTAGATTTGAGACTGGCCTGAACAAATTGTTCGAAAGATGGTTTGATTTAGCGCCAGTCTTCTAGTAAGCCCATCGACTAACGGGGTTAAAAAGAGGTAGGAAGCTAATTTGGGGGTTAATCAACGCACAGCCTGGACTGCTGATCGTAAAGATCGGAAACCAGGACGGTGTCTTCTGTCTCAGTACGTACTGATTTAGGTTTTCACTCTACAAAAAAAAATGTTATGATATAGGTACTTATGCAAGGCTGGAGCTAGAGACCATTGTAGACAATTGTTTGTCAACCAAAAAATATTAACTGTCACTAGCGTGTTTATCTTAGAAACTGTGTTCTTAATGCACAATAAGATATTTTCACCGCCAAATACTACTAGTCACTATATAGATACTATAATTGTGCTCGAAGCAACAATAAACTTTGTTTGCCTATTACTAAAATGACGCTTTCCAAAAAAACTCTGTCATTTATGAAAGCAAGAAAGTTCAAAATCATTTGCTGTCTCATTTCATAGCCGTGACCAACTTGATATGCTGCTAAAAAATCAGTACTTTTCTATAGCATACCATTACCTGCAAGAATATTACAATAATGATTTCAGAGATTCATACGAGCTCTGATTCCAACCTTTTAGCTATTGCTAATTTTGAAACCCCAAATTGTATACTATTTTATATATTGTTTAAAAATTCTACTGTGTAAAATTTTTCGCTAAATCAAGAACATCTCTCAACGGTTTTTTTCGTTTTCAGGAAAGAGATGAAGTATATTCGAGTAACATCCATGATTCGTGCAATCCTCATGTCCTGCAGTATAGTCATGAACCGCATAGCAGTCTACTCCTGCATCCTTGTTTACGTCTTGACAGGAAATACTGTGAATGCCTCGTATATTTTCACCCTCACATCATTCTATAGGCTTCTGAGCACCATCACCATGTTTTTTCCCCAGGCCATATCACTGGTGTCCGAAATGATCACATCTATTGGAAGAATCAATACATTCCTCATGTACGACGAACTTGAGTCGAGGTCGAATGAAGAAAACGGGCTGGAACTGGTTGGTTCAAGAGATAATAGAGCTTTATCTATCCCCGTCAGACCACTTAATCGTAAAATATACCTCAAAGGGGCCTCTACAAAGTGGTTGAAATCCCATTCTGGTAATAGTCTGGACGACGTAACTCTGGAAGTCCATACCGGCGATCTAGTAGCAATCGTAGGCACCGTTGGAAGTGGAAAAACAACTCTATTGAACTTGATACTGGGGGAACTGATGCCTTATTCAGGAACAGCATTGGTAAACGGAACAATATCCTATGCCTCCCAAGAACCATGGTTGTTCAACGCCAGCATTCGACAAAATATCCTTTTTGGTCAAACTTTCGACCACGAAAGGTTCTACGAGGTAGTGAGAGTTTGCGCGTTGGAAAAAGACTTTTCTCTTTTCCCCCATGCAGACAAAACACTAGTAGGGGAAAGAGGTGTAACACTGAGTGGCGGTCAACGAGCTAGGATAAACCTGGCCAGGGCTGTTTATAAGAATTCAGATATCTACCTGCTTGATGATCCCCTTTCAGCTGTAGATACTCACGTTGGGCAACAGATTTTCAACGACTGTATTCGTGGCTTCCTGAAAGACAAGTGCGTGGTTTTGGTCACTCACCAATTCCAATACCTTAAGAACTTGAGTAACATTCACTTACTGGACAACGGAAGAGTACTAGTGTCAGGAACGTATAATGACATCAGAAATTCAGATACAAAATTCTCTAAGATATTAGCCGGCATTGAACTGGAAGAGAAAGACACAAAAAAGAAGTTGACGACGATTATTGAGGAGGTAGAAAGTGGGGCGAATGGAATAGATGACGGAGGGCAAATACTGCAGAGGGAGGCTAAAGTGAAAGGGAGTGTTACCTGGCATGTTTATAAAAGTTATGTGACCGCTGGTGGAAACATTTTCAATGTTTTGTTTCTGTTCTTGGGTTTTGCACTGAGTCAAGGTCTGGATAGTTGTGCAGAATATTTTGTCACGATTTGGTAAGCATTATTCAATCAATCATTTTACCATTTTTCAAAAGATTAATTATAATGTAGCCAGATAATCTTCAATAGAGTATTCGATAATGAATTAATTCCAGGGAAAATATGTGCTTACCAACCGCAATGCAAAAGTTACATAACTATGCAATATGTTACATATTATCGTTATATGTAACTCAAACATATATGTTTTGAAGATGTTACAATTAAATGTTGCCTTGGACACACAACAAAGTTACGAGATTTGAAAGCTGTTCAACTGTATCTGAAAGTGATAAAATAAAATAGATATCAGTTGTTACAGGATTTTCTATCGTAAAACACGAATCTGAATTCAAAGCGAAAAACTTTCCTTTCTTATGGAAATTGTGGGCCAGTCACAGTTCACATAATCCTGGTAACGATACAGCAAAATTAAACTTCAGATAGCGTTACATGTGAAAAACTACTTTACAGGAGCGAAAAAGTGTTATTCAACCTGATTGTTTCTAAAATATTTGGCCTTGATTATAACAAATATGAGAAGCTGTCATATCACATTATGATCGTTGATTCTCAGCTGTATCATATTATTCATGTCATACAGTGAGAAAATATTTTTCTTTGTTACAACAGAGTATAACATCACAAACATAAATTAGAACAATAGTCCATATGCACAACATCTTCCTAACAAAGTATATTATATTGCAATGTGATGGGAAAAAAATGTTTTTCAATGTTATTGTTCAGTGTTTCATGTTCAGTGGGTATTTTTTTTTTCCCATCGGATGCTGGTCCTGTCACCAGCTGCACCTCAGCCTCTTGGGCTTTTTGTGCATTCCAATTAGTTTCACAGCACCCACTCCGTAATTCTAGTCCTCTGTACCAATCTGTACAGGTTCTTCACCGGATGACTGTTGTATTCTTCGGGAGTTAGCCTGGGCTTCCCGAATATTGCCTGTCTCTTGCGGTCTAGTGCTTCGCATTCTGACAGTATGTGTTTGGCTGTTTCTGTTCCTTTGCCACATTGTCTGCAGGAAAGTTCTCCGTTGTACAGCCCCATTTTGTTCAGGTGTTTCCTCACTGGGCTGTGACCAGTGAGAAGGCCCGTTATTGTTCGAACTTGATTCCTGCTCAGCTTGAGTAGTTCTTCAGTTTTGTGTTTTGACGGTTCTTTAATGTATGTTTTCCCGTGGTGCATGAGAGGGGCATCTTTCCACCTCTCCTTATGTTTTCGTTTGATCCAGTCCCGAATGCATCCTCGAATGTCGGATTTAGTAATCCCGAGTGCGGGTTCTGGACCAATATATGGAGTTGATGAACCGTTTCTGGCTAGTTCATCAGCTTTTTCATTGCCCTCGATGCCACAGTGTCCTGGAACCCATAACAAAGTTATTTTGTTATGTTCAGGACCCTGAGCTCTTCTCGGCATTCCCATACCAGTCTTGATGTCACTTTCGGGTTCATAAGAGCCTTCAGTGATGCCTGGCTATCTGAGCATATTTTGATCCGTGCATTACGCATTTCCCTCATATTGATTTCTCTTGCGCATTGCAAGATAGCGTACATCTCTGCTTGGAATACGGAGGTGTTTGTTCCTAGTGAGACACTTATTTGAGAGTTTCTCCCCTCACTGTATATTCCAGCACCAGTTCCTTCCCTGGTTTTGGATCCGTCCGTATACCAGATCCTCTCTCCGGGTTTGCCCCTGATGTTGTCATCTGACCATTCCCTTCGATCTTGTATGATAACCTCGAAGTTGATGTTGAAGGAGTATCTAGGAGTCATGTGGTCCGTTGCTTCCATTTCAAGAATGTTCCCGCCCACTATCTCCTTTATCTTGTTGTGATCCGATCTCTTGCTCGATTTTTGTTGCCTTAGAAGTCCCATTCTTGCCTCTCCCATAATTGTTAAGTCAATCGGTGGGAGGTCCAACAGTGCTTCCATGGCTAGTGTTGGTGTTGTTTTCATAGCTCCCGTTATGCTAAGGCATGCAAGTCTTTGTATCTTGCTCAACTCAACCGCGGCTATTTTTTGTGTTGTCTTTGTCCACCATACCAAAGATGCATATCTGATGTGATTCAGTGGGTATACAAGTGTGTATAGGAATGTTAAATACATAAAACGATGTACACAATTCAATAAGAGATTGATCTAAATCATAGTTAACATCACAAATTGAAACCTCAATCAAAGAAATTTTTAAATTTCGCAACTTTTTTAGTTAAACACTATAAATATGGACTCCATTGTAAAGCAGTGATTTTTGACGAAGTTAGTTTTAATCTGCACCGTATCAAGGTATTGTTACTGACCTATAATCACGTTTACTAGATATTAGATATAGGTTGTCTGTTTCTGAAAATAGCCAAATATATTGAAGTGTACATTTTCGACTGGGTCACATGATCTGATTCCGGGAGTTTTCTCCACACAAATTTATAGTAGAATTCCAGAGGTTGGATTGAAAATTTGATCTGTGGTCATGCTCGGAGATTTCGAAAATATCAAACTGAAATGAACTATTCTGATATGCTTTTTCAGTATATAGTTCCGTATTCTATAGAAAATTTTAGTCATTGGTGATGTCTTTTGTAATATTCCTCCATATATTTTTTCACAAAACGAAATGAGCCCATCATACTTATGATACATTTCTTGCCATTTTTGAAAATCGTTTTCACTTTGAATCCATTCTGCCGAGACTGTTCATCAAGTTTATCAGTCTGTGGAAATAATTTTCTATTATTATTTTCACTGATTGAAAGCTTCTCTTCATTTTACAGGGTCAATATACAACAATGGCTGGTCGAGACCAACCACTCCGAAACCCAAAATCCATTCCAGTTGAACCAAAATTCCACTGATACACTGCCAAAATCACATCATCACTCCTACGGAGATTGGGACTTCACTTACATATTCACAGGAGAAGAAACTATCAGTTACTACTCTTCTCTGGTAGTATTGCTCGTTGTCATAACTTTCAGCAGGTCTGTGGCTTTCTACAGATGGTGCATAACAGTGTCTACGAAAATGCACAACAAAATGTTCAACAACATCGTCAACAGTCCTATGAGGTTCTTCAATACCAATCCGTCCGGAAGAATTTTGAACAGGTTCTCCAAAGATATTGGAGCCCTTGATGAAACTCTGCCTTCCACACTTCTGGATACGATTCAGGTAGGTATTTTTTCACGACTCAATAAATATCACTGATGAGACCTATGGCAGGTCGAAATAGATGTCTAGCATTGGTTTCGTGAATACAATCATTATGAGTATTTTTTTTTTCCTGCAAGGGTTGTAGCTTTCTCTGCAAGTAGTCTAGGGACGATTCTTGTGCGTGAGGGATTGTGTGTGAAAACCTTCTACACCAAGAAACATGTACGTGGTTATGGTGGAGAAAATTGAAAAGATATCACTCAAGAAAAATTATTACAGAAATGGAAAAATAGAACAAAAAAAATGAGTAAACGATGAGATGGTAACCTTTGGTGTGAAAGTTGAAACTTTTTCTAAACACCAAACTGATATTTTTGCACGCGACGCACGTTTCGCTAACAAAGTTAACATATCCAGGAGAAGAAAATTGATACTGTATCTATTTTCTTCTCCTGAAGTTGCTAAGCTTGTTAGCGAAACGCACGTTATGCAAAAATATCAGTTTTGTGTTAGGGTAATTGATCTCTAGGAGAAGTGTCAAAAAATGAATGATTAAAACACATATTTTCATGGCAGCAAAAAAAAATTATGATGAAAATTATTTCTTTG
Organism: Zygogramma bicolorata; assembly: GCA_032362365.1. Lineage (NCBI taxonomy): Eukaryota > Metazoa > Arthropoda > Insecta > Coleoptera > Chrysomelidae > Zygogramma > Zygogramma bicolorata. Next base: position 818,076 of record JAVJAQ010002186.1, on the reverse strand, counting down.
AATTAATATTGAAATGAAATTCGCCATATTTCCTCAAGGAATACGGTAACTCATCATGAAGTTTAAATCAATCGTTATAAACGAATTATTGTCCTATGTTTGTTTTAATTTTCTTCATTGTCAAATTTGCCAAGAATCTTGTTGCGTGATAGGGAAACCTTGTAATGTTCAAAGAACACCACGTGAATCCAGGGACAGGAAATACGAATTAACATTAACTTGGAATTTTTTCAATCGGTAAGCCTCTCAAATCAAATCAAAATGTACTTTATTGTCAGAAAATTTGCAGCCCATTGGCAAATATTATATAAATATTATATATCTATAAATATGAACATAACTAATGGTGTATAGAAAAAAACTGGTAATTTATAAAAAATAGAATAAAACAAGTACAAATACAATAAAAATAAAATGGAGTGAACGTTTTTTCAAAATGTTTCATTAAAATACTCTTGTAGGTTATAATAGGGTCTATCACCTAGCAAATTTCTAACTGCTTTTTCGAACTGTACGTTGTCAAATTTGCAGACCTTATATCTACTGGTAAGTGATTGAATAATTTTCTACCATTATAAAAAATGGAATCCTTGATTAATGGCATGGGAAGTCTGATAATAAATATGCTATTACGAGTAGCATAAGAAGAAAAAACAAGGTAAAACTCTGTTTTTTGTTTGTACTCCAGGCATACAGTTTCAAGAATAAACAGTTCAACGACAGTTAAAATCTTATCGACCACAAAGTAATTTCTGCATGATTCCCTAGGTTTGACTTTACACAGATACCTTACAGGCCTCTTCTTTACTATCAACACAGAAGAGAGGTGGGTTGCACTGCATGTACCCCAAAACGGAATTCTATATCTTATTTGGGAGTAAAATTAAGCCAAGTGAACCTTTTTTTGCTGTGTGAAAACCCAAATAGTTTGAAATATTTTTGTTAATATTCCTTTATTGGAATTTCCTTACGGATTATCAGTCTTCTAGAGTTTGTACAGCTATTCTATATTATTTTATGTTTCTCCCAATAAACGTTATTATTATTATATCTGCAATATCCTACTTTCTCGATAATTCAATATAATTCAATACGATATTATATTGTTTTCAGATTGGATTGACCGTTCTTGCGATTACTTCGGTTATTGGGTCACTCAGTGCATGGATCATGGTACCCACAACGGTGATAGTTGCGTTGTTCTATTGCCTCAGGGTCATTTTCTTAGAAACGAGCAGAGACGTCAAAAGGGTTGAAGCGACAAGTGAGTGTTATCAGATGATTTAACCCCTTTGAATCCCACTGTTTCCACTGTGAAATCCCCTAGATATTGTTACGATTTATCCTTGCATCCGTTTTTTAAAACTTCAAACAACACAAAACTACTTTTATTACAACTCTTTATCACAATACAATACAATCATTCAAATTGCTCCGCTAACTATCCAAAGCTCTGAACTGAAACTCTCGGTACTAGAAATTCTCTCTTCGACTTCTGCACTCAGCAATACCAAAGCTCTCTCCGATAAAAACTCTGTAAAACTCTCCGCCTCTCCACTAAGCTAGAAACTGTGATAACTATCTGAATTACTATCAATAACTATCTCCTCCGCGATGAAGTGACGAGAATTCCTGGAAAAATGGCGTCCTCTCTTCGACCCCACATATTATTTTGCGTTTACGAGCGACAGGGCCGACGCTAGGAGAATTCGTTATAATATGATATTTTTCCCATAAGTCGACTGGCTATCAAGCGAAACCGCGCGACATTGCGTGATGTACCATGCTTCTAAGATGCCTAGAAACCCTGGTGTGTTCACTCATAGATGTGAAAGTTTGGGATAAACTTGGCGAAATCTGGATTGCTTGACTTTTGGTGGATGATTGAGCTTCTGGTGGTTTCCGTACAATACATACAGATGTCGCCCACACGCTCTTGTCAGTCTTGTTTGAAGCTTGATTTGCACTAAGTGGAAAAGTGCAGTCGGGTTTTTCAATTTTCATTTGATTGGCTGGTGAGAAGAGATCGCAACAAAGGATAATGGGTGGGCAATCAAATACCAGTAAAAACGTATCAATGTTTAAAAGCAACGATATCAATAAACAAACACGATAAAAAATCATACCCATCTAAATCTCAAAGTGTCATGACAATGTGACAATTAACTTGCCACTTGATATTACCGAATAAATCGACGTTTTTCTCGCCACAAAAATCTAAACAAAATCCAATTAGTGGAATCACCAGGGTTTCTAGGCTTGGCTTTGATGAATCATCTCACTCTGACATGGGTATTCAAGAGCAGTACTGATTGTTTTGTTTGGTAGAACGGGGATGTTTGTTGGGAAGTTTCCACCAACGTTTTGTCATAATGTTTGATATAAATGCAATAACATAAATACATAACTATCATCTCGTTGATAATTGTCAGTTATAAATATTACAAGGAATTTTTTTGGTGTTTAGTTATCTTTTTCTAGAAGATAATTATGCTTGTTTTGTAGGGGACCACTAGGCAGTACTGATTTCTTTTTCTCTTGTGAAAAAATGATATCCCTAAAAACTCATGGAGGTGTCATCAGTGCTTTCTTTAACTTTTCTAGTTAGATGTTGCTTTTTTATTTTGCCTTATCATTTTTTCTCTTGTCATAGTGTATAGCTATTTATTGTATCAATGTGTTAACTGAATGAATCAACTAGGTGGAATTCTAGAGTGCAGGCGCAGTAAACAGTTTTATGCTCATATTCAATGCTGAATTTCATCATATACCTATTCTTTCAAGTGTTTTTTTTTTAATTTCTTGTTTACTGATTTTTGAATCTTCTCAAGAACATTTTTGTGCTATATGCAATAGGTACAATCATGAATTGCATAATTCTGTACCAATTTGAAAATAGATAGCTATTTGTAATCCCATAATCATTGTTCACTTTCATCCATTGAAAGATTCCATACAAGAACAAAAAATTGTTGAATGCCTAGTTTCATTCAATGAATGCTATGTATGTGTAAACATTTCTTTGAACTGAAAGGTCATAATTGAAGTTTCCATATTGTTATGAACAACCATGTGAGAAATCACTTTTTTAAAATAACCAATATTGTGGATCCATTGTTCAATGAATGTGTATTGAAACTGACTTCCTCGTATGACGGGAAGGATAAACAAAACAATATGACCTTATTTTGTGTTTTATTAATGTATCTTTGAAAGTGTTTGGACAAAAAATATTCTATATACCAACGAAACCTAGTTTCTGACCTATGTACCAATTGAATATACCAAAATTTTAGTATAATTCAGCTCTATGATCTGAAATATGTTTTTCCATTTTTTTTAAATTCTAGTTGTACATAATACAATGAAATAAAACATATCACGACAGTTGGAACAAAATTACAAATCTAGACAATTTAGTTTTTTAAATATTATCAATTTTACATTTTTCAGTTGGATTATTCATATTTTTCGATCTTTTATTTTTTGTTAAGATTATGATGCTTTTGTAGATTATTATCGTGACCATCAACACCAAAATGCGCAACACGGAGAGCATCTTGGTGGCGTAGACATTTCAAAGAAACATACTATATCATCAAAAACTACAGATCTTTCTGTGAATTGTAAATATTCATGTTTAATTGATGATGAGTGAGGTCTTGTACCATGATATGCAAACTGGCTCCTTCGCCAAAAATTGCGTTATGTTCAATGTCGTTGGAAAAACGAATAGTCAATTCTGAAGGTCCTAGTGAAGATATATGGACGATTTTTCCATTTTATCGCATTATCAGTGGTTCTTATTAGTACGCAGAAATTCAAATTATTCAGTAGTATCAATTTGGTCAAAACCGCTTTCGAATTTTTTTACAAACATATATACCAAGCTGATAAACGCGTGTTGAAAAAAACACATTTTCAATCGACTTCAATACTTCCTGTCAAAATGGCACCTCCGTATTTTGCTGGAAGATTATGATGGAAATCAAAAATACGTCATTTCCAGTCGGATGTCTATTTCAGAAAAATTTCTAATGATTAGTAAGTCAATTATTTATAATTAGTGGTTTGTCAATATCAAAGATGTTTCCTGAAAATGTAAATCTGAAGAAAACAAAAAAATGTCATTCAAGAAGAGGAAAGGAATGTTGTTAAAATATATAAACATCAACAATATTGTTTTTTCTTTTTCAGCTCGTAGTCCTATCTACACCCATCTCACAGCCAGCCTGCAAGGATTGACCACGATAAGGGCATTCAAAGTTCAAAGAATACTGAGGAAGGAATTTGAAAATTACCAGAATAACAACAGCGCCGCATGTTTCATGTATGTTGGAGTCACGAGAACATTTGGTTTTTGGTTAGATTTACATTGTATCATCTATTCTGCTTTGGTTTTGGTGGCCTTACTCTTTATTGAAAGTGGTGAGTACATTCGATAATCAGATTATAACAGTTTCAGAATGTAGAATTTCAAGAGAAATATATGACAGGACAAGCATGGAATACTGTAAATAACATTCGTTTGTGCACCAAGAGGAATTTTATCTTCAATTTTGTTGTGAATATATTAAATAGTTAAGAATGATTTGTTTGCTATTTTAGTATGAGGAAAATTATGGAAAAGTCTGGATAGTTTGGGTGTGATCTCTTTCATGAAAGGAAGAGAGCTTTGGAAAGTTTAAAACAACACCAGTTCCACTGACTGCTTCGTTGTAATTCAAATTTGAAGAAAGAATTTTATTGATATTTGAGTCTGTCATGAACGAGTAATTGAACAAAATATTTTTCAATAACTTTTCAGAATAGGATATGAATTATCGAGGAACAAATTCAGAAGAATATTGAGATTTTTATTATGAAATTGGGTGTCAGAAATTTCCAACACTCTGTTATTTATCTGTTTACGAAGTTTACTATTATGGCATGTTCATGGTAACACCATCAATCAGTATTTTTTTAGTCTGAAGTTCGTATGAACTTTGTATCAAGGAAGGGTACTGTATGGTCTGTATCCTCTGTATCCATGGTAAACTGGATGTATGGATCATGACTGTTGAAGGTGTTGAGACTCTCTTCAGTACACTCCAAAAGAAGTAAATCATCGACATATTTTTTGATGAAATGAGGTCTGAAGGACAAAAGTGGCAATACTGTGTCCATGGTAAACTGGATGTATGGATCATGACTGTTGAAGGTGTTGAGAATCTCTTCAGTACACTTCGAAAGAAGTGAATGTTCGACATATTTTTTGATGAAATGAGGTCTGAAGGACAAAAGTGGCAATACTGTGTCCATGGTGAACTGGATGTATGGATCATGACTGTTGAAGGTGTTGAGAATCTCTTCAGTACACTCCGAAAGAAGTGAATGTTCGACATATTTTTTGATGAAATGAGGTCTGAAGGACAAAAGTGGCAATACTGTGTCTAATAAATCATCCATGACGTATGCAGCTAGAATTGGGGAAATTAAAACATCCATAGGTGTACCAAACGTTTGTTTATAAATTTTGATATCGAATGAAAAATAAGTGTTATTAAGTAAGTAAGTTTAAAATAGTAATGAAATTGTCCTGTGGAATATCATAGTGTAAACTGATTCTGTTGCAATGTTTGCGGGTTGATCTAATACAAGTTTCCACATATACGTTACTGAAAAGGGAGACTACGTCCAAGCTTGCCAACACATTACTAGGGGGTAATGTGGTATTATTAAACAAATCTGAAGCTTCAAACGAATCTTAAATATAGTAGTAGATTGCTATCGTTCAACAGTTCACCTAGAGAATTGTACTTCTTTTGAATGTCATTTGTGGAATCTTTATTAACTCGTGAATATGAATAATTGTTGGAAATAATTTCGTTTGGAAGTTGTAAATATTGTTATTCAACCATTACTACGGTGATATTTCCTTTATTTGTTGAGGTGCGAATCAAATTTGGGTGATTTTTCTGAAACCTTTTAGATTTGAGTGGTGAGTTACGAAAAATTAAAGACTGCATGGAATTGTGAACATGATTCGTTATGACGTTTGCTGCCCTTGCCACAACAATCCATCTGAGGGAAAGGTCTGAGATAGTAGATGTAGTAACATCTATGTTTGCTAAGATATTCCTAATGGGAATATCTTTGCCTATCAAGGGTTCTATACTGAATTCAGGGCCCCATGCCAAGAATGAAGAAACATCTTCAGGGATGGAGATATTTCAAATGTTTTTTAACCATTCAACGTTAGTTTTGATTTTGAATTGTGAATTCACATGTTTCAAGTTATTGATTTTGACATTCTTATGTTTCACTATATGAAAAAGTTTGTTGTTTGAACGTAGTTGTTTGCTGGAAAAATTTCTAACCAGTATTCTCATTTTTACGAGAGTGCCTAGTGAAAAAGAAGTCTTCAGTTCAGAAACAAGTTTATGATTGGATGCAATTTCTATATTTAAAAGTTTCACTCCTAACCTGTAGTTTTTTTCATTGGGATTTGTGTGCTTCTTGTCGTAACAGAAGATTTTCAATAGGTCTTGTTGTGTCTGTTATATGTATTGTAAGGACGTTGTATTTTCTGCATTGTAACAGAAAAATCCTTCTGTTGAACTCCTTTGCTTATTTCATCTTGGTCTTCGACCATCTCTGCAGATCCTGCACTGTCGTGTGGTAGCGATTGTTTGGTAGAACCCCATGTCTGTAGATTAGAGGAAGGGTAGTCGTTGCTGACTAGTTAGGTAAAGAAGTAACAAATAGTAGGGTATTGCAGCAATTAAAAGAGTAAGAGAAAGTTTGTCCAAGCTTTCGGAAATTTATTGGGTTATTTCCATCATCAGGGATACTACGACTCACAAGTGTGAAAAATGGAGAAAATACATGTAAGGACTTACATCTTTGGTGACGATGATTAAAATGGTGTTAAATACAATGTGTAACACTGAGTGCAAGATGTCATTTGTTACTATGAATTAAAAATAACTCCTCTTTCATCCCAGTGAGTGAAATAATAATACAATCAGTTTTGGAAAGAGCCAAGAATGCTTCTATTTGTTTCAAGTTGAATGTGTGTGTGTGGGAATTGAATGGAAGAAAGTTAATTTTATCCCAGTCAATGCCTGTTTTGCTGTGTAGTTAGGAGAGTAGCTGTTTCAGCTAGATTTGTTTTTCCTTATGATGATCACATGAGTGTGTTGGCTAACATTTTTATACTACTCTTCTGGATTGATTTTGTTTTATTTTCATATAGGTGAAAAAAAAAGGTTCCCAAAAAATCATAAAATATGAATTCATTATATTGATTCATCAATTGACTTAATGACCTTGCATTTGAATGAAATCTGTTGGCAACACGCACTCAATATTTCTATCATTTTTCTTCCAGAAACTTTTGGAGGCAACATGGGCTTGGCTCTCACACAAACCATGAGCCTGACAGGAATGGTCCAATACGGCATGCGACAGTGGAGTGAAATGGAGAACCAAATGACATCAGTAGAGAGAGTACAAGAGTACATAGACCTAGTTCCAGAAAAAGAAGGCGAAACTGCCGAGCTGCCAGAGTCTTGGCCAGAGAAGGGCAAAATAGAGTTCAGAAATGTCTCCCTACGCTACGATTCGAGTTATCCTCTGGTGTTGAAGAGCGTCAGCTTCCAAATTGGTTGCAGAGAAAAGGTCGGTATTGTGGGAAGAACTGGAGCAGGAAAGTCTTCTCTGGTGCAAGCATTATTCTTGCTGACGAATATAGAGGGTAGTGTTCTCATCGACGGTGTTGACACAAAAACCGTAGAACTGAAAAAACTGAGATCGAGCATATCGATAATACCGCAAGAACCAGTCCTCTTTTCGGGAACAATCAGAAGGAATTTGGATCCGTTCGATGAGTATTTTGATGAGGTAAATTAACTTCGATACAGTCTACAGTAGTATGCAATTGAAGGAAGGGGTCATTAATTTATATAACTGATGAAATTATCCTATACTTGATGGAAACTCATGATGACATAATTGATAAATACTTTTTTCTACCACCGAACGGAAAAGTATACTTTTCCGCATTCATTCTAGTGTTGAAAGAGTCAGTATAAGCGTCTGACATTTTTCATTTGTCACTTTGAATTAGCGTAGCGAAAAGGAAGAAATAAGTTTGTCAGTGGAAACAATACTTTGTCATAACCAATTTTATGACCTCTTCCAGCCAGAGAGAATATGGTGTATCTAACTCACTAATAACCTGAAAGAATACCAGTTACTAAGAATTTTTTCCAATTAGAAGTAACATTTTCAACCGAGGTAAGTAATGATGAAAACAAACTTTCGATAAAGTATTTGCTTATATTCATTTATTTCCTGACAGCCAAGTCGACTTTTGATTCACTCGGTCTGACAACTGGATCCCTGTTATACAAATTCTACACGTCGACTACTTGCACTTAGCAATAAGAAAACTCTCTCCACTTAGCTCTACTAAACTCGCTTCACTTAGCTCTGAATACAAACTTCCGAATAACTAACTCTCCGACTAACTTTTCTCGTAACTAACTCTTTGACTAACTAACTCTGCCCGCGACGAAGTCTCTCCCGTATATATACCTGCGTACCTATCGAGAATCTTCGAGAGAAGCCCCGATGACGTGTCTTGAATTCTCCAGGCGGCAACCAATAGTTCCTGACGATACTACGACGCGATCCCTCATCTGCGTTTACGATCTCGTCAGGGCCGGCGTTAGGAGAGCGCTAGGAGAGCGCTAGCGGATTCGTAACAATATATACCTTATATATACCTCTAATGAGAATGCTAAAATATGAAAGTGCTTGCTTTACAGAGTTTTTTCTCGGGTACCGTAGCGCTTTGGGACATTTTACTGGTTTATCGGTAGTGCTTCAGCTATTTTACCTCTAGGAACAAAATTATACTTTCTCAGATTAGGCGCTCAGTGGCGAATTGATGAGAATTCATAGAGGGGTGGAAACCCAGCAAGAAAAATGTCTGGTCATGTGTATGTTATTGGATGGAAAAAAAATGAAATGAATAAAGGTTGCGACGGAGAAGAAAACAGTGAAATATATCCTATGAAAAAATTCAATGATGATGTGAAGTATTTTGATGAGTATATATGTTACCGGCAATGTGTACAATTCAGGGATTGTATGGAATATCTAGGCATTGTATACATTGCCAGAAGTAAGCAGGCAAAGTGTGAAATAAACTCATTTCTTAACAATTGTACAAACTTTGCCTAGGCATTGTGTATAATGCCTAGGCATTATATAGAATGTCGAAAGTTTTGCAGGCAAAGTATAAAATGAACAACATTGTTAAAAATTGTTTATTGCAAATAACAAACATGAAATGTATTAAACATAGGTTCTGAAAATCCTCATATTTTACTAGAGTAAAATTCAAAAGTGAAATATTAGTGAATAATTAGCTTTAATTTTCTTAGCTTAGGTTAGGTTAGGTTAGGTTAAGTTAGGTTAACCTTTACTTGAAAAAAATGGAACAGACAGATTTTTAACTCTGCCTGAACTCCAGCAGGCATTCTATAGAATGCCTAGGCAAAGTATGAAATGTTTAAAATTTCACACTTTGCCTGCTTACTTTTGGCAATGTATAGAATGCCTAGGTATTCTATACAATGCCTGATATTACACTTTGCCGGTAACATATACATTAATTACCAGCGTATAATATAAGCAGTTCAATAGTTGTTTTATATGCTTTTTGTTCATAGATTTTAAAATGGTAAATGATATGAGTGAACATCTCAGTTTCTTTAGAGTCAAAGAAGAAAAGAGATGAAAAATGGAAAAATAGTGGGGGTTTCCTAGAGGTTTAGATTTCGTATTTTTCTCAAAGATTTCAAATCATCTGAAAGATAATTTCGTTCAGGCCTATCTAAACTGACATACACAGCACTACTTCCCTGGCTTATACCACAGAGGGCGTGAATTTGTATCTGACACTTGCCAGTGTAGGATTTCTTACAGAAGGAATTCCTGCATTTTATTTTGACAATACAACAATTGACATATTAGCATCTCCTCAATGCAGGGTAATCCCCACCAACAACTTTGAATGCGTTGATTTTCCATAATTGAAAATAATTATCTTTCGAGAGTATCATCCGTCGAAAAAGACTTGAGTTCACGATGAACAAACTAAGCCATAAATGCGCCACCTGCCCTTAGATGGGGCAACAACCAAAGGCAAATCCAAAGCATTTTGTTACTCGTCTGAGGAAACATAATTTTTTTCTGGTCGGTGAGCACACTTTCCTGAACAAATTGATACCTCAGATGATTTGATGAATAGCTAGTTTTCAAGTTTCCTCACCAACCATGATAAATCGAAGGTTTCAACTGGTCACTATGATTTTGGCTTGATGATTCTAATACACTCCATGTTTCAGCAACTATGGACGGCTCTGGATGAAGTGGAACTGAAATCCGTCATCAACAATCTTCGTTCAGGTCTGGACAGTGAGATGGCCGAAGGCGGGTCCAACTTCAGCGTCGGACAACGACAGCTGTTCTGCCTGGCCAGAGCGATATTACGAAAAAACACAATCTTGGTTCTGGATGAAGCCACTGCGAATGTTGATCCCCGCACAGATGAACTCATCCAGAAAACCATCAAGAGTAAATTTGCCCACTGCACCGTGTTGACCATAGCTCATAGGTTACACACCATCATGGACTCGGACAAAGTGTTGGTCATGGATGCTGGGGAGAGAGTTGAGTTGGATCATCCTCATACTCTGCTACAAAATAGAAATGGGATTTTCTACTCATTGGTGCAACAGACTGGAACAGCTACAGCGAAATGTTTGATGGCCGTAGCAGAGGAATCATATCGACCTCAGGAAGTTACCCGGCTATGAGGAAAGGAACATTTTTTGAGTGTGATATTTTTAATTTCACAAGATAGTTACAGCTGAATAGAACATTTTTCAGTTCCAGATACGTTACCAACTTGATGGATGTCAAAATAAGGAATAATTTATGAGAGAAACACCGGATAACAATTCAAGACTGAAAGACTTCCATTACATTATTCATTAACTTTTTTTCATATTGCTGTTCAATATATTCCAAATGGAATTAATATATATGTTCTTTATTCTCCAACTCTTGTAATCATCACAAATACATCATGTGACTTATGAAATAAAAAAATAAATTAAAATAATGGATTATAGATAATGGAATCGAATTATAGGGTGAAGCAATCTCTTACCCTTTATATTTTGAAAATGTTGATGGAGAATCAAATGAGAATAGAATATCCCGTCAAAAAAATTTGACGGAAAAAAGAGGGTATGCTTTGCTGGGCCATCTGCTCTCGGTCATAAGATTTTGCACAATTTTAGGTCAATAAAAAAAAATTCCCAAAATTTCAGCTTCCAAACCATTCCGGAACATCTCCAAAAAAGCTCTTCTTCAGCAAAATTTTTTAAGGCAATACATTACTAAAATAGACATTTTGGCAACGTCGCTTATGTGCGTATTCAGAGGTCTTTGGTTGCAATGTAATATATAGAGACCATATAGAGAAACTTCTGTGTTTTAGAGATATCGGATTCTGTTAGTTGCAGAATCTATGAAATCTGTAGTGTTATAGAAGCGTTTTAAACTATAGGCGAGGTCACAGAATAATTAATCTGTAGCGAGGTTTTGAACATATCAAAAGTTCTTGTGGTGTTGATAGCACTGATATATAGCGGGCGCAATCAAACGATATTTTTATAGGTATAATTGAAGATCGGTGTTAGTATAATCAGCTAACAAAAATGCTTACTATTGCGATTCTTCACTGTCAGTTAGAGCATAGTGATGAAAAACAACGAAAGTACCAATGTTTCATTAATTGGAAGAAACAGAAATACTGACGTCCATTTATTAAATAGCTAGTAGATGTAAATTATATAATGCTTTAACATTGAATATTGATTGTGAAATCTATGAGCACTTTTCTTACAAAATCAATTACAAGAATTACACTGTGTGTCTATTTAAGTTGTAGACGTACTTATTTTTACGAAACAAATTTATTCTTTATAAAAAGTTCTGTATGGTTGAAAACCCTAAATGCAACCAAATGTTACATTTTTTGAATGTATTTACTATTTTCTCATATATTTTATCAGTTTTTTATCCACACATGCCTTATTGCCCTAATTAAATGGATAAATAATCAATAAAATATTGCAATATATCAATAACAAAATAAGTACAGATTGTTCCACGGCGATTAAGGCAAGCAATATCTCGGAACTGAGTAGTAGTACAGAACTGTAATTTCAGGTCACTTGATATCAGATTAAAATTATTAATGGGACTACCTGAACTTTATTACTTTGTCCTCCCTAAAAAAAAGGATCCCAACAAACTAGCCCACGATTAAAAGTAACATTTCGGAACTAGACAATAACTTGTCCTATTGGTAATAGGACGTATGTAGGTATACAAATTGAAGTGAAAAAATTAAATAACAAAAATGAAGGTAAAATTCCTTTAATCTGGCTCAGCCTCAAAAATAAAAAGAATTTGGTGGAACTTACGTAATTTGGCCTCCTGAACAAAAAATTCAAATGAAATATTTGAGGCTCTCAACTAGTTTCTGAGATACGGCCCCCCAAAGACAGGAAATCGGGGTTTTACGCCTATGTTTGTTTCTCAGCCAATTCCGCTCGAAATTCCTCCTTTCTATCAGCACAATATACACATTCTATATATCCTTCTTCATCACATTTCAACAGGATTATAAGCATTTTTCCATTTTCACTCCAAAACTCTGGAATGTAAATCGTCAAAAGAATTCGAGGTTAGCAAAACAGTAGAAAGCGTTTGGGGGGCCGTATTTCAGAAACTAGTTGGGGGCCCCAAAAATTTCATTTGAACTTTTTGTTCAGAAGGCCAAAATACGTTAGTTCCACCAAAAATTTTTTATTTTTGAAGCGGAGCCCGATTAACGGAATTTTACCAAAATGAAAAACACCTTAAGAAATATTGAGCAGTAGTCGAAGATAATAATGTTCTATATCTTATGGTGTACTACAGTTTTCTCCAGGCTCTACCCAGTCAACATCTCTGTGAGCTCGAGTATTTAGTAAACACTGCCGGTATGTTTCATTATTAAACGCTTTTGAAGTACTTTTTTTATTGATGTACCCATTGCAACCAAAACACTTTATTGGAGCCATGTAAAATTAACAACTAGATAGATATAAAAAGCGTTGAAATCAAAAATATGCCGAATAATTCAATTAAATTAACGAATCGGAAAGAAAACGATGCATTTATTTGTTATCAACAACACTAATAAGAAAATGTCAGTTTTGACAATTAATCATTCATATAATCATTGAAAAGCAATATTGCCACTTCGCATTTTTTGAAAATGATTGATAATTAATATGTTATTATTTTTTGTATACATAAGATAAATTATTCTAGATTGACTCATTTATAAGCATTCAGAAGCGTTTAAAAATATTTTCAGAAAAAGCCCAAATTTTTCTATCTAAAGCATACCCTCCTTTTATGAAATGAGACACAAATCCAAAAAAATTATGGAAATGGAAAGTGATATTTTTACATATGCGATTGAAGTACATTGATTGGCCGAACGTCGCGTCGGCCAGCAATAGCGGAAAAGTTTTTCTTTTCCGACGACCATATAGGAAAGTAACACATATCACACTCTCTACTCCCATGGAAAGTGACTTTGATTATCACTCGTGCGGAAAGTAAGTAAAGGAAACTTCGAAAAAAATTACTGAACGTTCCGTTCGAAATAACAGTCACCCTGGGAAAACTGCCATCAACACGTTTTATATTTTTTCAAGTTGATCATTAACTCAGTGAATTTTAACATTCGTTGTATTCGCTGAACAATGTTTTGGCACCGCTAATTGTTATCGTACTTTTCTGAAAGCGAACTGAATAGATAACATGCTCTTTGAACTGCCTAATTTGGTAATTCTCCAAGTGGAAATTATCATTTCGAGTTGATAAGTGTAAAAAAAAGACTATTGACCAGATATCACTGTTGGACAAAATTACGTGAAAAGAAGTTTTATTTCGGGATTAATAATGAAAAAATAATTGTCTGACTCCATTTGCCGTCGAAAGGGCGGTATTATTTATTTTATTTCTGACCGGGATATTATAAGCTTATATCGTCATAGTTACGCTATCAATAAAGAGGGTCATAACTCCCTTGGGACATTATAGATTTTATAATTCCCTCTACCTTTCACAAGTAAATATATATATATATATATATATATATATATATATATATATATATATATTTATGAAATGAAAACTGAACCATATTTTATTTATTCACGTCATTACAAATAATAAATGTACAATTTTGAATTACTTCCGCCACTGGAAACAATTTCTTCTTTTGTATGGCTGGAGCTTCTGTTCACTACAGTCGAGGTACCTGCCTCTTCTAATGGCAAAGTAGACAACATACGCGCCGTTTTATTTCTCAATTCGATGCTATCCTCCAAATACCCCTTCGCCACCGTGGAACTTTTCCAACCTCCGTGTCTTTTTAAGTTAGTCATAGTTGCTCCTGCATTGGCTAGAGCAGTAGCAGAAGTGCGACGAAGGCAATGTCCCGTATAGGAAGATGAGTTTGGCAATCCTAAATACATTGCGATTTTGCTGGGGATTTTCCCAAACATGTTTTTTCCAATTGGCTTAGATGTACATTTATTTTGTCGGAAGCTCAAAAAAAATCGTTCAATACTTTTAGGACGCAAAGACATATAAAGTCTTAATAAAGGCAAAGCGGAGAACTCTTTTTCATCCACAACTGTAAATTTCTTCGATACACCAGTTTTACTTTCCGGTACGTTCACTACCATAACGGAATCCCGGTCCTCTATATCCGATATCTTCATATTCAAAAGTTCCTGACTTCTGCATCCTCCAAAATAACCCATAATCAAAACAACCTATAACAAAAAAAAGGAAATAAATACACACAAAAAGGAAAATAAGAAAAAAATTACCTTATGCAATAAATGAATATCATTAGGAGCGTCCTTTAGAAATCTGATAACATCTTTAGGAGATAAGACAGCAGACTTTTTCGGCTAATAACTCTTACTCTTCCGTTTCAAAAAAGCCTGTAGTTCATTGAACTTGGTGATATCTCGTTTCTCATGTGTAGTCATCATCGATTTTAGCATTGACCAATTAGTCCATAAAAAATTCGGACTATACGTTTCTGACTGCAACGAATAAACACAATTACTACCAAATCTACCGAAAAACATAGAAAATTCCTTACCAATATGCCAGAAATACAGTTTCAGTGACATCTTTTGGCATAACATTTTTCCGTGTCAGCCAGTCCAGATATATCTTGTATTCTTTTTGGTATACGGCTTCACTTTTCGATGGAATTAATGATTCTCTTGCTTGTTCAGCTTTTTTCAAAATATCCTCCATTATATTTGGGGTAGAAAACACGTTTTTACCGCAAACACAGCTTGATAACAAAGTTCTGTTTATAAACAAGTAACATAGCAACAACCTAGCAACAGGAAAACTCTACTATAATCAAAGGTACCTGATTCAAATATACCGGGAAGGTAATGAATTGGTACATTTTTCCGTTTCAAAAATGAACAAAATTTTATTGAAATCGGTCAGAAATAAAATTATCTATGTACCACGGGAATTAATGAGCCTTAATAACCTCAGGCAATTGCTGTCCCTTGGGCCAGAGGCCCAAGGGACGCAAACTTTGCCATCGGTAATTAAGGCCCTCCTAATTCCCTTGATACATAAATAACTATTATTTATGGGAAGGTTTGATAGGTACCTACTGTTTTTGAGTAATTTTTCGTAGTTATTTTTTTTATTTTTTGGGTTGGTAAACTACCACAATCTGAAAAAAATAACCGTCAATATTGGAATATATACAAGGAGAGACTTCAAATATATCCCAACAGGTACTTTTCTTCTGATAGTTGTCAAATGTCAGATCTTGTTTGCCTTTGAAATTCGTGAGGTGGAAACATTCCGAAGTCCGTGAAAAAATGTAGTAACCTATAGTGCATTCACGTTAAAGATAGAGTGGGAGTAAACAAATATACGTGATGGGTACCTTCGATATATAAGTTGAAAGATTTTGTAGAGATCAAAATCGCAAACACCCCAATTTCTCATTTACATCCGGACGCGAATTTAGCTAAACTGTCACAGTCTTCATCTGTCATTGCTAATCTGTCACATACTGTCAAATATCAATTTTTAAACATTGCAAGATTTTCGGGCTTGAGGGCGTGGAATTTTGAGTTCCGGAGTTTTCGGCTGCATCTGCAGCAGCCATCTTCAGCAGCGTGTTTTTAGTTGAACTCCTTTCTGTAAGTTTTCTATGACTAATGGCAAATCTGGAGGTACTTGTTTGTTAATATATTGTTGTCGGACCCTGTTCTGTCGTACGTCGGGTTCTGTACTTCTGTCTGGATTTGTCGTCAATGTCTAAAGAACGGGATGCCAAATTTTGTTTGAGGTCAGTCCCTCTTCCTTCCTGTTGAAGTTATCCTTATGCTTATATATCTCAATTGCTTCACGATATAAGCGGATAGAATAATGTGTTGTTGTTGAGAGGATTGAAGTTTTATCAAGTTGAATATTATGATTATCAAGATGGGTGTGCAGCTAATTCATCAGTTTGACCCAATCGACAATTTTGACTGTGCTCACTAATCCGCGTTATGAAACTACAATTGGTGGTTCCTACATATACTTTTCCACATGAGCACGGAATCCTATATATACCAGCATTGGATAGAGGGTCTCTTGGATCTTTAGCAGACCTCAGGTGTTCCTGTATTTTATTTCAAAACGGGTTGTGGGCATTAAGTGTATCATTAGAGTACGGGTGTAGATAAAAAGATATTGTTCCGTAAGGGTGAGGAATAGAAAAATAGTGAAGAAAAAAAAAATATATTATTCCCACAATATTTTCAATAGGGAGACAAAACATCTTAAGTTATCGATTGTTTCATATGAAATGATGTGATAATTTCAAACTGTCATCTCTTCAGGAGCCCTGCTTCTTTCACCATCCTGTGAAAAACGCTATTTTCATTCTGCAGAAGAACCTTGGGAGAATCAAATTCGATAGCACGGCCATCATCCACAACCATAATCTGAAATAAGTGATTTGTATGAGATAAACTTGAATTCTTTTAGGATATTTAAAAAACTTATGACATTATCTCGATGAATGATGCAAGCATATACCTACAGTTTGACTTTGGTCGGTATAATTTGAACAAGCTATCAAGTGGAGCTCGATGGAACTCGAGTTGAAAAGTCTAAAAACTTGACTAGTCTTGAAGCTGATCAATCTTAAATTCCAGGAAGTTAGGAACTCATCAGTCTGATTTGGTTTCAGTCTAGAATTTGAAGCGGATGGGATGATTTTTCAATCACCACTTCAATTACATTTTTGTGACTTCAACGACTCATTATTTTTGAATTGCTGTAGGGCATAACTGATATGAATATAGTGGCCTTCATATGGATGACATTGAAATTCCTCATCAACTCCTGTACTTATGAGGAGTCCAATATACAGAGATAGTAGATGGGTTAGTTAGAAATTGTCAAATAAGGAAAACGCTTCACAATTCTTTGACTTATCGAAAAAATGGGGTTTGTAAAAAATTTGTGTTCATTTCATAAGAACCCCATTGCACTAGGGTATTCGAACAGATTTATCAAAAAGTACATATGAAAGTTCCATAAACTACAACATCTCTATCGCAATATGATGAAGGAAGAAATGAGCAATTATTATGTAGACTGTAATCGACCACACTGCAACAAGTGCATCACTCGTCAAGCTTTCCACATTTGAATATATTTTCTGTGGTTTAGTTCAATTGTTTTCATTGACGAGTGTCTTTTCAGTTTGCATAGATCGAACTCGTCAAATTGACATGTTGATTTTGATTTTCCCCCGAAATATTTCAGTCAAACTCCTGAGGAAATATATCTTGCGATTAGAGTGATTGTTAAACCTATTCCAGGAAATCGATGGAGGTAAGAATATGAAAAGAGGTGAATCCGTAATAATATCATGTAATTATACTGTCATTTTCATTTATTGTTCAAATGTTATGTTATTAAATCATTTATTTTTAATCCATAAAAATTATTCAATAAAATATCTAATCCTTACAACAAGTGCAATAACTTCGTAAGGTTTAAATATTTATTCACATATTATTTATTTTAAAATTGTAATATTGAGATTTATTGTGAATAATTTGTTATTGTTATTATATTATTATATATATATATCTTGATTACTATGTACAGAAGTTCCAGCCAGCTACTCCAATTTTTTACCTTCAGATATATTATTATTATCAGAACTTTTTTGATTTGTTTGTGATTTTTCCTTAGGAAATTCCCAGAGCAACTCCTTAGAAATATTTTTAAAATTCACAGTGCACATTGAATATCAGGTAGAGTCGTATAAAAAGTGTAGTAGTTGACTAGCAAGAAGCAAGGCGAGGTTTGTTGAAGCTGCATACACATGACTGATAAACTAGGAATGGAGTCGTATTTCGTGTATTTTTTTTTTATAAATTGCAAAGTACTTTCAACTTTTACGCCATCATCAGTGCCATACTCGTCAAGTATATACAAAAATATGCTCCAGAACCAAATTACAGAACTATAGTAGAACACTACATTACAGTGATCTGTGAAATCAAATATGTTCTAATATTCTATTCTTAATTCTCTAATTAACCATGACTTTCCGTCATTGTCAAACTTCACTTCCTTTCAGTCCTCGTGCCTGTTACTCAGCAGGCTGAAAATAATTTCATGAATATGATTTGAACCAAAGTTTTTTTTTATAAATTGTAAAGTGCTTTCAGCTTTTACGCAATCATCGGTGCGATACTCGTTAATTATATACAAGAAGATGCTCCAGAATCAAACTACAAAACTTCAGTAGAACACTACTCTGAGTGGACATGAACATGAACATTATAATGATCTGTCGAATCAAATATTTTCTTTAATTAAACACGACCTTGAGTCAATGTCAAATTTCACTTCCTTTGAGTCCTCGTGCCTGTTGATCAGCACTCTGGAAATAATTCCATAAAATGATTGAAAACAAAGTTTTAATGTTTATGACAGTTATAACTGTCATTATTGGTGTCATTATAGACAAGTATCAAATAACTCACGTTCATAATCAAAGTAGTTTTCTATTCATTTATAACTATCACAAACAGCCGTCGACAATGTGTTTATTCCTACACATTGGCTGGTACACCTCCCATTTGTGTAAAAAACGAAAAAGCGCTCATTTGGTTTGAAATACCTATTTTTCACATGAATTGATAGGGTTGACTGGAAATCATTCTTCAAGTTTAGTGAAACTTGGTTTTAGTTTCTGGCAATTTTCCTTTGTCTTGAATATTTTCTATTTTCATATTTACCAATTCATTGCATCGACAAGCACCGTTTATCCCCATTATCAAAGCCACTTTCATCAAGAAGTACTCGTCGTCGGGAGCTTCGTTCAAAAACTTCTCTATTTCAGGTCGTTCTAAAGTCTTGGACTCCTTAGGCTTGTATCCCTGTATTTGCTTTTCGAAAAGCTCGTTAGTTTGTCACATTTTGAATATTTGGTCCATAGCGACGATGAGACTTATTTTTTTTTGCAAATGTAAAAAATAGGCCATGATACCATTTTCATCGATATTTTTTATGTTCCGTGAATTCATTAGAGTCTCGGGACTTTTCTGGCAAAATCTGCATCGCTGCTTCTTCTGTTTCCGTAAGGATATCCTCCATTTTATTTTAGTTTTTTCTGACAAGCGTCAACAGTTATTTAAACCTTTGCTAACAATGTTTCGTGCCCGTGGCAACCAAACAAATAACCTACTTTGATGAAATTTTAAGAAGTCACTGTCGAGTTATTCTGACATTTGAAGGTTGCTGAGACGCAAGTAGTTAATTATCTCATAATAAAAACGATTTCTTCCAGTTGTTAGATAAAAAATTGTATGCCACTCGTGTTGTTTCCCAAGTCACTTGAGAATTTGTAACACTCGACCTGACGGCCTCGTGGTATAATTTTTTCTCGCGTGACTTATTCTCAACATAACACACTAGTAAACTATCAACCCAAAGGGGTACTTATTGTAATGTTCATGTTCATGTCTACTCAGAGTAATATACTACTAAGGTTTCGTACTTTAATACGCAAGTTATTCTAAAAATATCGCACTGATGATGGAGTGTAAGTCGAAAGCGCTTTGCAATTTATAAATTAACTATTCACACGAAAAACTACACCATTCCTGGTTTAACAGACCGATCTGAAATCATTCACGAACTCATTATATAATACATCATGAAAATACTTGGACCGTTTTTCAAGAGATGCAGCAACTTTTTGGGGTAGATTAAAAATCTGTCCTTCTACACTTATATAGATTATTAATTCTCATTTTTCCAAATTGTGGTAGGTTAGCAACCCAGAAAACTACGGAACAAACTTCATTATCCTTTATTATTTTTCTGCGTATTAATTTCCAGGTCATGTGCATTGCGTAAAATTAGTACTCACCCTATCTGAATCAAGCACAGTGCTCAACCTATGAGCAATAGTCAAAACGGTGCAATCTCTGAATTCTCTCTTTATCATAGCTTGTATAGACATACACGTCTCAGAATCCACACTAGCCGTCGCCTCATCTAGAACGATGATTTTGCTCTCCTTCACCAGTGCCCTAGCAAGACAAATGAGCTGCCTTTGGCCGAAACTGTAGGTGGAGCCGTTTTCTGTGATTCTCACATTCAGGTTGGTGATGAGAGACGCCATGCCAACCGCATTCAGAGCTTTCCAAATCAATTCATCCGAGTACTCTTCTGTTGGATCTATATTCGAACGTATTGTACCTACGATGATATATACCAATTCATAATATTATATCAAGTAACGTGGAGGATAATCAGCCTATTACACACGAGCATAACATTGTGAGCACGAGGCTTTAGCGGCAATTCGCGAGTGAACGTAATTAGCCTTATCCCCGAGCCGCTTACTGTTTTTTCTGGTCCAGACATTCTAAAAGCTGTAACCCGACTAACATTTCAGGACAGTTATTCCACATGCCGGGGAGAAATGTCTAAAAACAGGATAATACTGGTAATACAGGCCTTGAATATTTAACTTCAAAGTATAAATCTTAATATATATAAATCTCGTGTCACAATGTTTGTCCTCAATGGACTCCTAAACCACTTAACCGATTATAATAAAATTCGCACACCATGTGCAGTTCGATCCAACTTGAGAGATAGGATAGTTTAAATCTCAAATTATAGTCGCAATTTTAATTTATTGCTAATTATTTGTCTGTTATTATTTGACAGTCACAATTATCTGTTAACTCCAAATGATTCTAACAGATGTCGATACCTTTCGACTGGGTTGAGTAAGTAATCAATAGATGGCGCTGCTGAGCCCATCAGTTGGCAGAACAAATTGAATCAAGATGTCGATACCTTTCGACTGGGTTGAGTAAGTAATCAATAGATGGCGCTGCTGAGCCCATCAGTTGGCAGAACAAATTGAATCAAGAAATCCAGCTCAAAGAATCAGGGCAGCAGAAGGTCATGCACAAGCACAAATGGTTTAGATTTGGAAAATCCATGTTTTTCTCATGGGCAACTATATGTTGCGTGTTCACGTGTTGGGAAACCGTCGAATCTATTTGTGTTAGCTAAAGACAGGTTAACCGAAAACATTGTGCACCGATTGGTGTTAAATTAAGGTTCATATAAACCCATAAGAAAATCAACGGCAAGTTCAAATATTCCGAAAAAAATCAGAGTTATGTGAGCGTTCAAATATAATGATTCTTGAGATTTTGGAGGAAATATGTCGAACAGTTTTTGGGGAAAAAAATTAAAAGGTCATTTTTAGGGTATTTTTCAAGTTTTCTCAATAACTATCCGACAGTTTTTATTCAGACTATCAAGGTATTTCAATGTTGGGAAAAGAGACAATCATAATTTTTTTCGGAATTTTTGAACTTACAGTTTGTCTACAATTTCTAAAAAATCAGAAAAACTCATTATAAAATCAACTTGAATCGAGAATGATTGCTTCTCAAAATAAAATTTGTAAGAATGAACATCGAGGAACAATTCATACCAGTTTTCGAATCTGAATTTGCATTATTTCTATTTTTAAGAACGATTTCAAAATATTTCGTCATGAAATCTCCTCGAACGCTCTGTACCATAGAAATTGGTTCGGCAGGTGCTGCCTCTGCTGAATAGGAATGAAAAGACAATGTGAAGTTCGGTGTCAATCCAGAAGGTATCGCATAATCTGTTATTTACTGTACAACGTTGCCAATAGTTCTAAACAGAGATAACCGATGTATGTTATTTCTATTCCTGGAAAGAAAAGATAGGTTGTTCGGATGTTGCGATTTTTGTCCAGATCAGTTGTTATACAGTGTGGCCAGGATGAGAATAAACAGAATGAGGATCTCGGCAACGGCAAGAGATACGGATTCCGTTATATAAGTTTCAACGGATTTTTCAGTTGTCAGACAATTGAATATTAATTGATAGTGGATAAAAAGTCGAGATAGGAACATGTAAACCATTTTGAACAATGAATAGTTTCGACTAAAAAAGTTCATAACGTTGAAAAATCGATATTTCTTACACCTTATCTATGTAATTATTTTCGCTAGACCCCATGTGATAGATCATCTGGGAGAATCTGAGAATGCAATAATAGTATATTATATACCTAGGGACTGAAGTGGTATTTTAAATCGCGGGACAAAAAGTTTATAGCCCGAACAACGGGAGGGCGACATAACTTTTACATAAGACTTTTTTTCATATTTATCAGAATAATCGATTATGAACAAATACGCTCGGTCGAGACAGCCGGTATGTCGAGATTAACCATACCAAATCAACTTCTAGGGATAGTATCACAAAAAAGTTGTTTCCCCAAAAATGACATGTGCCGTCACAACGGAGAAGACTTGGAAGTCTTCAATAGTATAAGTAGTTTATAATTACCTTTTAAGATTCCATCCCCTTCGCGACTTTTTCACAATTAAACGAGGCATTGTCTCTCTCTATTATCTATATAAATATAAAAATCACAAACGCACACAGTACTTCGCAGTACTTCGACAGATGTTGAGATATGGCAACACCACATATATCCGGCAGTGGAACATTGGAAAGTCAGTAGATATTGCAATAGAAAACTGTAATTCTTGGAAATATTGCAGCAGAAAACTTCAATTTTTCTGTCGCGAAGTGTCAAATTGATGTAGCTTTGGTTGCATAGATTGCAGAAGACAAAGCCCGCTAGCGCCATCTTACAGATCAGAAACGAGGAATTTGTCACTTTATATGAACCTTAAATTGAAATTGATAGTATTTATAATTCAAAAAAATTGATATTAATGTTTAAAAGTTTAAGACTGTCTGCCTTGCCTACCTCATTCATGAGTTTAAGCGTCACATGTTATTTACTGTATTATACTGTAATATACTTATATTTGTCATAAAACTAAATGGAAATAATAAATCTGATAAATTTTTATTTTGTACCTATTGATTTCTGCTTAATATCAAGTGTAAGAACATTTTAATTGATTGTGTTCAACGTACTTCCCCTTCAAATCTCAATCCAGTGAATTTGTATACCAACATCAACATTTTCGTCTTTCTTCGTAAATAATTTCATTGTACTAAAGGGTTATAGTAGTAGAAAGTCAAATTAGGAGATCACCATATTTTTTTACAAATACCATCTGTGTGAAAAAGCATAGTGGTCTCCGTGACTGATGTTCTCTTATTGTTCCTCTTAGATTGTTTACTATAATGTAATATAACAAAAACTTTAGCCACAGCAACGCGTGGCCGGGTCAGCTAGTAATTTATAAGTAGCAACCTTGGTTAATTACAGGAAAGTAATCACCAGTAAATCCCCTTCAAATTCCATAAGCCACTTTAGACAAAGAAACATGTGAGAAATTACCTATTTTCTCCTTCAAAAATGACCCAACCGTCGTAAGGATTGGGGCGGTTTGAATTCTGGTATTATTTAGGGTATAATTTACGAAGCAAATGTCATCATAACACAATGAATGTTTTTTTTTTGTATTCTCTCTTGGTGAATATTTATCTAAATGTGACTAGATATAAGCCGTTACGGTCAGGAAATATAAAGGTTATTTAACAGGTCTTATAGCTCAATTATTAACTTGATTTCATACCGTAAGAAGAAAAATATTGACTTATAGGTACATTTCAAAAATTACGCCATATTTAATTAGAATATCTGTTTTACCCATCAATAAATATCGATAATATATTGAATTTTAGTTTATTCTGACGATTTATTTCTAAATAATGGCTGCATATGACATTTTAAAACCATAACTTTGCTAAAAGAGTGTTTTTTGGAGAAAAAATTTAAACATGTGCAATCAATCTAAATTATTTTTGCATTAAATCGCATATTTAAAGAGGCCCGTGAATTTTATGAAGGTAAGAACCATCATTTTACAGAAAATTTCGCGCCGCAAGGAGAATATTTTTGAGGAGAGAGCATACCGTATGACAATAATTTTTAAATTCCCATACTTATTGTCAGCATTTCATGTAGACCCTAGCTGATTCGTTGTGGCAACCAAATTATGAGAAGTTGAGATAGAGATGATATGTATTTATGTATGCTATTCATATAAAGAAACCTCTCTTTGTTTACTCATTCGTCCAAGGGAATAATTGGTAACAGAAAGGTTGATTCAATCTTGATATTTACTTATTTCTGACCAATTTCATGTCAAAATTACTTATTTTCATCCTCAACCTAGTAAACTAAATGTCCAAATATTCCAATTTTCGACGTCCAAATTATTTCGAATTTTTTCACCACATTGGTAATTACAAGGTAAAAATTACGTAATCTAGTCTTCTTTCAGAAAGGTCGCCGACCTGATCGAAGGTAAGATTAACGTAATTATAACTAAAAATGTTAGTTGGGAACGTACCGGCTTACTTACAATACACGCGCGAGTTGAATACGTTGTTTCATGGGTGACCATGCACGGAAATACCGTGTCGAAAGCCCGTACAGCTGCAGCAAAATAGCATATCACAGCTCGCAGGCAATATATCAATGAGCACAAGATATATTGATGATATGACGTCCTTCGGAGGGGACGTAAAGCCGTCGGTCCCGAGTCCATGGATGTTGGGCTCGTTAAAGATCTCTACCTCTGGTTGGAATACCAGAGGGTTCGGCAAAAATTCCGGCTGGGGGAAGTGTGCTCACCGGCGTCGGTGATTGGCCTTGGTAGCGGAAATAGGCCGACGTTAAATAAAGAAATTAAATGAAAACTACCGAAGAGAAACACGTTTAGATATGAAACAGCATACTGGAATTTATTGAAACCTATCGCGCCATATTCCCCTAACTTTACAACAAATTTGTATGAGGAAAACCGTAAAAATTACAACTGCGGGATTTTGTGTTATCAACGAGTTGACGGTGTTTCCTCCATATTCAGATCGATCGAATCAAACCAAAAACTTCGAAAAAATTAAGTTCCTAACAAATAAAACAAAAGGACTTGAAACTTTTTTTCTATTAGCGCAAGGAGGAGTCCACTTTTCCGCACTCATTTCAGTGTTGAAAGAGGCGGTTTTCCGCACTAGTTCAGGAAACAATTTGTACTGACAAAGCAGTGGAAAACCGAAATGTAACTTCGCAATATGATGTATATGATATATTGTGGATGTAATACGTGCATATCTACAATTATTGTGTCGTTTACTGTAAAAATTATGCCTTGCCATATGTACAACCCTGTACTTAACAGGTCAATAAATAATCTGCATTGAAAAACATCATGGCTTCTGGAATTAATTAGCAGAATGCAATGAATTGCACGTTCAATATTAATAATAATCAGTTTTTGCTATGTATTTAACACGTTCGCGACGACATGAGATCCACCAAACACGCAAATTGATGTATTCTTCATTTTTACGTAATCTATTTTCTGTTCATTAATTATCACAGTTGAACTCGTTGATTTTTTTGTTACTGATGATTCTTGGGGTGTTCCACCAATAGCTCATGACGGCCCTTGAGAATACCTAAAATAATGTGATCTATCCGAAGAAAGCCACCCAATAATTTAGTTTGATTTTGACTGTTTCTTTCAGTTTATTTTGGAGTTCTTCCAGCACACTAGTAGGAAAAATCGTGTACCTAACATGTGCATAAAGTGACTTGCAGATCGCCTGCGGAAAATTATTATTATCCGCACTTGTTAGAGGTTTTTCCTGAGTCTCACAAACTTAAAAAAGTGAATGTTAATTCGTATCTCCTGTTCCTTGATTCACGCGGTGTTCTTTGAACATTACAGGGCTTCCCTTTCGTGTGAATCTGCATATAGGAAAAACTACTGTTTCTTTCAGTGATAAACTATCAGTCTGACTCTATCGGCAAAAATCATTCATCAATGTTGTTATGGAAATGTATTTTCTTTTTAATAGTTATATTCATATGTGTATGGGCATATGTGAAAATAATTTTTAACGCCATCCACACAATAATGCTGATATTTCCGTTTACTTGACAATGTACGGAAGTCTCCTTCATCGAAAATACAGAAGTGTTGAGAGAAAGCCGATGAAGATCCAAAACTGTGTTGAGAATTCATACAGGAAATAAAAGTTTCGGCTTTCGAATAGCTTTCAGATTGTGATAAAAATTACACTTTTGTTTCTGGATTGATTGCCAACTTCTGGCCTTATGTTCGAGAGGTCAGAGAAATGTGCAATGCAAGCTAGGACACCCATAAGAAGATAATTAAGAAAAGTCATGTTTGGAATCGAGCCCACTGATGATATTTCCTTATGATTCCCTAACTATCCCATATCATTGTTTATAGAGATATATGATAGTTGGCCATCCATACGGAAATATAATTCGAAGGGATGGATCTCGTTTCCAAGTCATGTTTCCTACTCATGGACGTAGCTTGAATCGAACATATTTTTGATTACTCCAACATTATGCCAGAAGATGGCAACCAACTCAAAAGCAGAATTTCTAATAGCTCAACTTTTATTTCTTCTATCTACTATATTCTATATACTTCTACTGTCAACTCCTGTCTCTTCTACATCATATCATCTACTTACTGACTCCGTAGCTTGCTTCAAACAAAATCTTGATTACACAAACATTATGCCAGAAGACGGCAGCCAAATCAAAAGCAGAATTTCTAATAGCTCAACTTTAATTTCTTCTATCTACTATATTCTATATACTTCTACTGTCAACTCCTGTCTCTTCTACATCATGGCATCTACTTACTGACTCCGTAGCTTGAATCAAACAGAAGCTTGATTACACAAACATTATACCAGAAGACGGCAGCCAACTCAAAAGCAGAATTTCTGATAGCTCAACTTTCATTTCTACTATCTACTATGTTCTATATACTTCTACTGTCAACTCTTATTCGAAGCTTCATTAGCTTCCTTCCAACATATTATTCAAAGCGACAAACAAATATCTGCAACTTTTTCCTTCAGAAAAGAAAACGTTGACGTATATTATCGAGTGAAAGGAAAGATTGACATTATAGTGTAGATAGCGTAACAAAAACGCAGACACTGAATTATCCTATCTATAAAAAATGCCTCATCTCTTTGAAATCAATGATCAAATAAAACCCAAAAATCAACAAACTTCATCTCGTCAGAACATCGGAATTCTAATTAAAGAGAACTATCGAACAGAAAAAAGTATCGTCAGTACAATAAACGAACCTGACAATAAAATTGGATCCTGCGGAATGATATTAATGTTCTTCCTCAAAAACTCCAAAGGCAAAGTTCTGATGTCCACACCATCAACAAATATGGTTCCCTCTGTCCGATACAGTCTGAACAAACTGGAAACAATCGACGACTTTCCGGCTCCAGTTCTACCAACCACTCCGATCTTCTCTTTGGGCTGTACAACAAAACTCATTGATTTCAATGCCTTTTGCTTCGTCAGGTTGTAAGTGAGGGATATATCCCGGTACTCAATCCTGCCCTCACTTGGCCAATTTTCCTTGATCTGACCGCTTTTGAGCTCCTCCGTTGGGATGTCTGTATATTCTATGATTCTTTCTGTTGCTGTCATGTTGTTCTCGAGCTCAGCGTATTTTCCCAGGGTCCACTGTAGGAGATGCGAGAGTGTACCTGCTTGGGAAAGTGCAAGACCAACATCGCCAGCTCTTGTACCTGGAAAATAACATTTGGCCAACCGTGGAGTGATGAAAGGGACCATTGAGAATAGTACACAGGGTCACTACTTTTATATGCGATCATAACTTCCTCTTGTAATAGGGGAGCCCAAGCGGGAATTTACTAAAGCGCGGCAGATTAATATACAGGGGGATACCTTGTATCCGGTCAAGTACTTTCACCATATATGAGCACTATATATATGGCCGTCCTTCAATGATAAAGGATCAGATTAGTAAAAAAAATAATCACCTGAAATTCTCGAGCGCGTCTGATTGAGGTAGGGTGAGGTAGTTACATCCTGAAACGTGCATATTCCACTAATCTGACAATTCGAGAGTGCCCTAAAGATGGAGGAGGGCTACAAAGTTGTAAAAAAATGTCATCTCGACATTCTCGAGCGTGGCTTATTTTATTTTTCAATCTGACGATTTCCAAGAGCCGAAATAATAAAAATTCGTCGATAAAGTTTAATGTGTGCAGCTACGTGATGCCTATATTCCCCTCTCCACGTTTCTATTTCTCTCTCACTTTTACATCTCACTCAGGACATAGATGATATCAATATCTGACGCGCTCGAGTATGTCCATGCAACAATTTTTTTTACATTTTTGAAAGACTATAGCTGCTCCCCCCACCGATGAAAAGGTATACATTATATAACAATTTTTTCTTTTTATCAACTAAGCTTCATAACCTAATAGGTTTCTATGACGCTCGAGTAAATCCCGATTCAGCATCGTGGGCTCTCCTACTATTGTGAGTTGGGAGACTTGTGCAAATGGATTTCTCATAACACATAAAAATATTAATGAATGAAGAGAATGATAATCCTGGATAGATCCAACGGAATATACAGTGTGTCCCTAGACCAGTGGGACAGTTGAATATCTCTTGAACCAATAGGAATTTTCAAAATATTTTAAGTTCACATTATATCGCATTGTGAGAGATAACTTCAGGAATTACTATTTTTTATACGAGGGGCGCAAGAAAGGCTCACAAAATCGAACATCAATTTTTTCAAATGGAACACCCCATATATTTCCATATATCTGAACTCTCATTCCTTTGGGCAGATTATTGGTTTTTTATTTTTGAAAATCCGACAAGGCGTTGCCAAGTTATACCAGTGGTTCATGAAATGCAGACATTTTTTTAGACAAACCCATTATTCATCTTACGAAGAATTCCTGGAATCATTCAAGACTGTTGGTAGTCGGTAGCATATTCTATAATATGGAATACTCATCTTCTTCGAGAGTTATACAGGGTGGTCAGAAATATTATATGATTTTCACGAAATTTAAACTTTCTTCACATCAATTTTTCAAATAGTGCACCCGACAATATGAATTATTTTATAGCCCATTATGAATTTCATCATCAGAAAATGCAAAAAAAATCATCAAACTGCGTACTAGTGTAATTAATTACATAAGAGTCCCTACAAGAAACTACCTCCTTTACGAATATCTAGGCACGATAATCTCCAGTAGATGTCTAAAACCGCCCCTATAAGCAATCAAATCACCAATGGGCTATAAAATAATTCATATTGTAGGGTGTACTATTTGAAAAATTGATGTGAAGAAAGTTTGAATTTCGTGAAAATCATATAATATTTTTGACCACCCTGTATAACTCTCGAAGAAGATGAGTATTCCATATTATAGAATATGCTACCGACTACCAACAGTCTTGAATGATTCCAGGAATTCTTCGTAGGATGAATAATGGGTTTGTCTAAAAAAATGTCTGCATTTCATGAACCACTGGTATAACTTGGCAACGCCTTGTCGGATTTTCAAAAATAAAAAACCAATAATTTGCCCAAAGGAATGAGAGTTCAGATATATAGAAATATATGGGGTGTTCCATTTGAAAAAATTGATGTTCGATTTTGTGAGCCTTTCTTGCGCCCCTCGTATAAAAAATAGTAATTCCTGAAGTTAGCTCTCACAATGCGATATAATGTGAACTTATTATATTTTGAAAATTCCCATTGGTTCAAGAGATATTCAACTGTCCCACTGGTCTAGGGACACACTGTATATTTGACTCAGTTGATATTTTTGGATCATTTCAACTAGAAAAACTTGAGGAAAGTATATTATTTTTGTGCTTAGAGATAGATTTCTCAAATCAAGCTGATCTCAAAACATATGTCAGCAGTAGTGTTTCTGATTTATCAAATTCTTTGTCTGGTCCAAATCTGTCCTAATTATTATAACTCATTTTGTAATAATTTACCATTTCAAATATAAACCTTACATGGACCACATTTGTCTTTCTCTGTTGACTACTCTGTTAATTCATTAGTGCCAGTTTTCTTGTCAGTTATCATGTGACTATGTGAGAATTGAAACCAGTGAGGATTTCACTGAAATAGTATATTTTACAAGTGAGGAAAACGACATATTTCTCATGATCGCAGAAATTTGTCAATTGTTTGCAAATCAAGCGAGTTAGAAATATGTCATTTTCTCACGCATTGTACACTGTACTTTTTCTACGGTTCCGTTGTTTTCAAGTATTGGAAATTAAAATACATATATAATAATACTTGTATGTCATTAAATATTTCATTTGAAATAGTAATCAACAGTTATATTTGAACAATTTTGAAAAGTAATTCCTGGTAGGTTGTTTTGTTTCAACATGTTTTCAGTTTTTCAGTTGTTGAAATATTAGCTGCGGTCGAAGTTGAAGTTGATGAGGTAACGTACTGAGCTTCCACAGCATTGTTGTGTTCAGATTCTTATAGCGTTGGAGGCTGAATGGATTCTACTATACTTTTTGAAATTTTCATTTTGTTAGCTATGGAGTTGTCGATATAAGATTCAGCAACATTGCTGGATTTCCGACCCCCATGGCTTTAAAGTTGAAAGATCTACCCCTGCATTAACTAAATTAGTCGCAGATGACCTTCGGAAACAGTGGCCATATAATTCTGGGTTCAGTATTTGCAAAATTTCGCTATTTCTTTCACCATGGTGCCAAATTTATTTATCCCCACAGGCTGTTTCGTACATTTGCTATTTTTGTAATTAAAAAAAAACGTGTTTCATTTGTGCATGGTCGAAGCGTCAGATATTTTTTGTAAATTTGGTAGAATTATCCTGTTACTGTGCCCCTGTAAGGCCAATAGCTGAAGCAGCCTGAAATCAAAACCAAACATTCATTTTTCGATAACAATTCAAAGAATTTTAATTCATACCTTTATTAGCAAATACTTTTCATCAGATGCATCTTTTACAAATTGTTGAATTTCTTCAGAAGTTAATGTTTTTAACTGTTTTGGAGCATATTTTTCAGTTTTGCGTTC
This sequence comes from Zygogramma bicolorata, assembly GCA_032362365.1. Classification (NCBI taxonomy): domain Eukaryota; kingdom Metazoa; phylum Arthropoda; class Insecta; order Coleoptera; family Chrysomelidae; genus Zygogramma; species Zygogramma bicolorata. The sequence continues at coordinate 786,376 of JAVJAQ010002186.1, read as the reverse complement.
CAAAAATGCACGAAGTTTTACGTATTTCGATATATCAACACAGTTTTCAATAATTAAGGTACTCCTCAGCATCGAGTACTGAGACCATAATATTGTTGATTTCAATCTTCTTGACAACTCTTCAAAATAAAGTAACAAAGTATTTTCGAAACAAGAATGGTAATACCTCGGTCGTTATGAGCACCTTTGTTTTAATTTTTTTTGTGGAACTCACGTAATTCGGTCTCCTCTACAAAAAATCCAAATGAAATATTCGGCGGTCTCGTATATTTTCGGTAATAATTGCACGAGTGCATAAAAATTACAGATGATTTTGCAAGAAAGCGTAATATCTAAAAATTGCAAGAGTTTATTTTCATATATGAAAATAACCGAATTAAATTTATATAAGATATCACGCTTGAATGCGAAATTATCTGGTCATTTTTATGCACGAATGTAATTCATTGGAATATTTCACGAATAAATAAATTCTCAAGGAAATGTTATTTTTTGTTCATTTATACTTTGCTCTATAGATTGTATGGGGTACTCACCCAAACGCGAAATGTTTTTCTATTTTTAAAGTCTATCTGACATTCATTTGTGTTGTTTACTGACTAGCGATACGTTTTCAAATATTTTGTTATGGTGACTTGATACATTGCAATTTCCGCTGTAATTTTCCGATAATTGCATTACTCTTATGGGACATTTTATATATGAGGGAAATATTCGGAGATACAGGTCCTTCTTGTTGTAAAACTTCATAATTTTTCATCAAATTTCTGTTGTCTGAACACACAAAATTCGTCCTTCTTCTGATCAAACACCACTCACTCTCTTATTTACTCGTTTTCAACATCTTCAAGCAGAAGAAACCATTAGTTTTTCAAAAAATTCATTTATTTTCAAACCATAACCAATTTGTTGTGATGTCATTGTGCGATGACAGTCGAAAGTGATGTATTTGCAGTGTTGCCGCTCTCATTTTTATTGTTGGGGACTGAATGTATTAATGTTAAGTTTTGGAGAAAGTTGGATTTGTCAACATGGAGAACATGTCATGTCAATCTGACATGTAACAATTCATGACTGACTTGGTTATCATGATAACAGAAAGAAATTATTTCTCACTATAATGGCGAATATTTCTCACTGCGTGAGAAATCTTTCGTTTGGAACGTATGAAAGCGATGAGAGAAGTGGAACATTGTTTACCATCCGTAGGAAAAAGTACTTGCTCCCCATGAAATCCTCACCCAACGGATTCTATAACCATTATGAAATGCATACAAAATGTGAAACTTCACCGTATGAGAGACCAGTCCAGAAAATTGACTCACCCGTATCAAAAAAGACAAACTTCATTATCACCACCATCATAAAAACTGCACTCATTACTGATATATAGCAATCCAAAAATCTCAGCAAGGAGTACATCGAATAATTCGCCGAAGTAAAGTGATCCAGATGTTCATCGAACTCTTTGGTGAGGATGGATTGGTTTCCGAAGGCTCTTACTGTCGACAAACCTTCCAGGGTTGCGTTCAAGTGGCCTATCATGGGACTTCGTGCTGATAAAAATCATAGAATGAAATGATGTGAACTAGGATGATCATTGGTGATTGTAGCTATACAGCTATTTAGAGCAAGAACTAATTAAAAAAAAATTGTTGTCTCATATTCTTCTTCATCCTACTAAAATTAATGAAACCAATGAATATTTGTTATTAACCTCAAAATAGTTATTTATGTATCAGGGGCTCGAAATAGGCTTTTATGGACTGCACCGTGTGAGTAACATTAAAACGCCTAGGTCCATTAAAGCAAATTACGCCCGAAATACATACAACATTTTATGCACAACCGGTATATTTTTTGTCATGTAGATAGATTCTTATTTATATCTAGAACAGATAGAAATAGATAGAAATACATAAAGGCTGCCGTAAGGTGGCAGCAGTATATTCATATCATATCGTAAACAGACTAAATCAAGAAGAGATGGAATGTCTGTTACTATAACAACTCAGTCAATTTTTGGGATTCGGATTATATAGGCTAGTAGCCATATTTGCTGTCTATTGTTGTGATCACAGAAAATTCATTGGTGATTTTGAAATCGATTGTAGCGACGATGAAAGTGTGAAGTGTACAACAGAAAACAACAAATTCAAGTAATTCCATAAATAACTGTTCTAATTGTATTGTCAATACAACGTTATAATTCATTTTTAAATTGATTATGTTCATTGTTTTCTTATATTATTTTATTGAATAATGCCAGAACAAATTCCAAACTCACTTGATGAATCTAATCTCTTGATACTCCTTCCTGCTTTCAAGTATAATCGTTGAAACAACGCCAACGCAACCAAAAGAACTAATGCTGGTATCAGGAATATTGTGTTCACAGAAGAAACTACTACAATTATGCCTATCGCTAGAATTGTGTCCTAGAAAAAAAATTTGAACTTCAAATTCTCTACATATTTAGGTTATGGAATATCAAATCGATTTTTTGCAGTATCAAGTACCTGACCCATTTTTATTGTGGCGTTCCCCTTGAAATTCAGCAAAGTTATAAGAAGAGTCGTTTTCCACTTCAACGAGGCTGAACAGAAATTGCGTGAAATGGAACATATAGATATATATATATATATATATATATATATATATATATATATATATATATATATATATATATATATATATATACAAACTAGTGAAGCATTGTCTAGAGCAGTGAACATTAATGAACAATCTTTGGTATCATTATAAAATTCATTACTTTAACTTCCGTCACAATTATCGCCCAACTTGATTCAACTGGCCATAAACAAAAATTTTCAACTGAGTCCTAACGAACCTTAATAATTTTCTTACATACCAACAGTGGCACCAACACTCAGTTGGCACCATTGAATTTTTGACCTGACACATGACAATATGACATTGTCATCTGTCCATTTACTTTTGACGTTAACCTATCAGTTTAAGTCCGACCACATGTTCGACGTGATTTTAATTATATATTTTTAACGAAGATTTTAATGTGTACGTTTTATAATCAAGTTTATTTTACTCATCTACATTCTCATTACTTATCATCATTACCATGAATGTCATCATGCTGAATTGTACCAACAAGTCATACATCCTCACATTAGTTTAAGTAATCAATCACCCAACTAGTATAGAGTTCACATGTAATGTTCATTGTAGTTTCCCTGATGATGGAATAAAATAAATTTCCGAAAGCTTGGACATACTTAAAAGAGTTTTTTTTTGACGTGCTGCTCTCCCCAATATTCACTAGTTTGTACCTAACTAGTCAGCAAAGACTACCTATCAATATATATATATATATATATATATATATAATATGAGAGATTATGTCGGGTTTTGCAGTCTGAGGAAAAAGTGTCCTCTTTATTTCAGTTCGAGCTTTCGAGTCTATTCGGCTCTTCTTCAGGAAGGCTATACAATCAAAAAACAATTTTAATAAACAGTTTAATCTTCAACAGATCGTCCGTCATGACTACCATACAGAGAAATCAACCTGAAGCACCCAATAGAAATCAGATAACTCATATTTCTATTCCACATAACAATCATTTATCCCTCAACTCAAAAAGATTCTCAAACAAATTCCAAATTTTCAAATTCCATTCAGAAATACATTAAGCATAAAAAATATTTTCAGCAATCTCAAGGAGAATGATCCAATTTCACAGAAATCCAATGTAATTTACTCTATTCCATGTAGTAATTGTAATAAGAAGAACATTGGGCAAACTGGCAGACTGCTTGAAGATAGAATAACTTCTCATGAGAGTGATATAAGATTGAATAAAAATACTTGCATGTTAACGAAACATAGTCACGATCAAGATCATAATTTCAATTTCAATAATGTTACAATTTTAGATTCCTCAAGTAATTCACAAAAAGACTTTTTTTAGAAATGACTAATATTTTTAAACATTCTGATTGTATAAATTCAAGAAAAGACATCTCAACGTAATATATACTTACTTACTCCTTCTAGACAATAACAACAGATTTCAAATAATACACTAATTTTCGTACGAATTTAATTTGGCAAACATCAAATTTCATTTTCATAAAATTCAGCAAGGTTCATATACTATTTTCAACTTCGTTTTCATATAGATTATTCAAACACCAGTAGTTTCATGCCAGTGTCCCGATCCATATCAATCATAATGCCAATGTCACTTATATCAGTACATTTTAACGTTTGAGAAATTTGAACCTCTTTTCCTCAATTTTATATATATATCACTAGTATCATACATACAATATTACAAGCAAGATATATACAAGTGTGATGGATAAACATGGAATTTGTAGCTTCTCATTTTAATATCACATTTCGTAAGTTAATTTCCTTATACTGTATTTAAAAATTGTTTTTAATTGTATAGCTTTCCTGAAGAAGAGCCAAATAGACTCGAAAGCTCGTACTGAAATAAAGAGTACACTTATTCCTCAGACTGCAAAACCCGACATAATCCTCATATCATAATCTGTTCAGTCGATTCAAATCTCTCTCTCTCTCTCTCTCTATATATATATATATATATATATATATATATATATATACAGTGTGTCCCTAGACCAGTGGGACAGTTGAATATCTCTTGAACCAATAGGAATTTTCAAAATATGATAAGTTCACATTATATCGCATTGTGAGAGCTAACTTCAGGAATTACTTTTTTTTATACGAGGGGCGCAAGAAAGGCTCACAAAATCGAACATCAATTTTTTCAAATGGAACACCCCATATATTTCTATATATCTGAACTCTCATTCCTTTGGGCAAATTATTGGTTTTTTATTTTTGAAAATCCGACAAGGCGTTGCCAAGTTATACCAGTGGTTCATGAAATGCAGACATTTTTTTAGACAAACCCATTATTCATCCTACGAAGAATTCCTGGAATCATTCAAGACTTTTGGTAGTTGGTAGCATATTCTATAATATGGAATACTCATCTTCTTCGAGAGTTATACAGGGGGGTCAGAAATATTATATGATTTTCACGAAATTTAAACTTTCTTTACATCAATTTTTCAAATAGTGCACCCAACAATATGAATTATTTTATAGCCCATTATGAATTTCATCATCAGAAAATGCAAAAAAAAATCATCAGACTACGTACTAGTGTAATTAACTACATAAGAGTCCCTACAAGAAACTACCTCCTTTACGAATATCTAGGCACGATAATCTCCAGTAGATGTCTAAAACCGCCCCTATAAGCAATCAAATCACCAATGGGCTATAAAATAATTCATATTGTAGGGTGTACTATTTGAAAAATTGATGTGAAGAAAGTTTGAATTTCGTGAAAATCATATAATATTTCTGACCACCCTGTATAGCTCTCGAAGAAGATGAGTATTCCATATTATAGAATATGCTACCGACTACCAACAGTCTTGAATGATTCCAGGAATTCTTCGTAGGATGAATAATGGGTTTGTCTAAAAAAATGTCTGCATTTCATGAACCACTGGTATAACTTGGCAACGCCTTGTCGGATTTTCAAAAATAAAAAACCAATAATTTGCCCAAAGGAATGAGAGTTCAGATATATAGAAATATATGGGGTGTTCCATTTGAAAAAATTGATGTTCGATTTTGTGAGCCTTTCTTGCGCCCCTCGTATAAAAAAAAGTAATTCCTGAAGTTAGCTCTCACAATGCGATATAATGTGAACTTATCATATTTTGAAAATTCCTATTGGTTCAAGAGATATTCAACTGTCCCACTGGTCTAGGGACACACTGTATATGTATATATATATATATATATGTATGTATATATATATATATATATATATATATATATATATATATATATATATATATATATATATATAAAGATTTCAGCGATTTCCAGTACGCGATACAGATGTCTCATATGCTCATATGAGATGATTGGTACTGAAAATAGCACTTCTCACAGTAGACTGTTTTCATATTTGTCATATTGTCTTGTACAATTGTAAACAGTGTCGGGTGTAAAAAGTAATCAATGGTCCAGAAAAAAATAAGAGAGCTCACCTTCAAAACTTCAAAGATCACCAGAGGTAACGTTTCATCGACTGTGCTTATATCTTTTGAGAATCTGTTGATGATATTTCCGACGTAGTGTCCATCAAAGAACGTCATGAACGAATGCAACACAGAATTAGTCATGGATCTGTGTAACTTTTTTGAAGCTCTCAAGGCAAAAAAGAAAGTCAGGAAGGCTCTCAGAAAGGCTAGTATCACAGATATCAGTAGAAGAATAGTGTGTAATTTCATATATCCTTTGCGTTGATATGAAACATCAATGTATTCCAAAGTGTGGGTCATGTTGGACTTGACGAACTCGTCAACCTTTGGTTCCATGTTCACCCTAGAAAATCGATGATAATTTTGAAATTGGAAGCTGAACTCACATAACCACAGGGAAAAGTTTCGAACGATAGTATCGACTTGCTGCAACCATTTCTATCAATGGTGAATCACACATCATTTTTCCTGGGTTCTCAACCTACCAAAATTGTGAAAAATAATAATAATAATAACAGTTAATCATTCCCAAGAAACTACAGTTTATAAATAGGGAATATTTATATAATACACTCATTAAAAAGCTCAATCAGAATTGTTTATTACTCGAAAATAAAAAAAAATAAAATAATTTTTCAATAAAAATTATTCTAACAAATGACGCTTCATAGCAAATTTGAATTTGTTCATTTGAGAAAAACATTTTATTCCAGTGGGTAATCCATCATATGTGATAACACCTTTATAGAGAATAGATTAAAAGGAAAATTCTGTGTTGAGATTTTTTGTTAACAAATTATTGAACTGCCTCGTTTTGTGGTTATGTAGACTTGTTAGATTTAAAAATTTCATGATAGAATGTTTCTTATGAGCCACAATAGATTGCAAAATAGTAAATATTTTCAGTTTATAAATAGAATTGATGTCGAGGAGACGATTTGGTTTATGAATGTTCCTTGTTGGTTCCAAATAAGGTAAATGAAAAATGCATTTAATTGCTTCATTCTGTAAAGTCTTCAGTGGTTTCAGAATGGTATTCGACGCAGTACCCCATATGCTTATCAAATATTGTAATTTCGAATAAATTAGTGAAAAATTAGTCAATTTCAGATATTTCAAAGGTATATAGCTCCTTATCTTGTACAAAATTCATCGAAATATATACGTGTACAAGACATATTTCTAATATACTCTTGTTCGGATCCCAATATTAATTCTTCCAGATTGTGGTAGGTTGAAAACCCGTAAAATAAACAACAAAGAAAGGATCATCCACCACAAAATGATGGCATTCAACTTCATTTCCGAAATAGGCGAATAAGCTATAATGACATGATAGTTATTAATTTTTATTGGGATTCCAATTGTAGGGATATTGAAAGTTCTCAAATAATCAATACTCTGTTGAAAAATACAATCGACCAATCCGTAGTATTCCTATCAAACTATTTCATTTCCCAGTTATGAATTTCTTGCATTACTTTACCAATACTCTCTATATGCAACCTGTGAAGCACTTGCAAGCACAGTAAAGAGTGTCTATGCAAAAGACAACTAACCCAATTGAAATTGATAAAAATACATATGGAAGACAAATAATAACAGATCGCCCTATACTCACAATTCTCATTATCTAGTTATGCAATTAAACATCGTATGTGATATCATCGGATTCTGAATCAATTAAAAAAGATTCAAAAAAGAGGTAGTTACCCTATGTAAAAATCTCCTCGTCAAATATTATCACAACTATCAAAGTATAGTTGAAGGATTGTTGTAAATATAAGCAGTGATCTTCTCGTGATATTCAAATATCTGTGCTGTTATCTGTTTTGAGTGGAATGATACAAAAAGAATCATCAAATGATAAGGCAAATACAAGATCAAATTGTGAAGTACTTCCCGGAATCAATGCCACAAAATACGTACCATAGGCTCAGAAGTTTTTCACAATAAGACGAAACGACTTGAGTAACAGCAAGAATTAGCAGCAACGTTATCATCATGAAAATTCCTCCTGCAAACTTGCTGTACCTAAAATATACTGAAAAAGTAACTTTTCCTGCTCGCTTCTCCTCATGATATATATTTCTTTTAATAGTTTCTGTAGATAATAGCTGTGTGGTTTCATCACATTTCTCAGAAACAATATCATCATTATATTCTTCATTCCTCTGAAAATCATTAACATGCTCAGTGATTTCGTCAACAGATGCACCAATTCCATCGTTATTTGAGATTGTATCTCTTTCAATTCTTCCATTTCCGATAACAAAGATATTACGATTCGGAACTAACTCAATATGATTGGTGTTATTGGTAACCATTATCACAGTTTTGAATTTCAACAGCTCCATAATACATTTCTTAAAAATATAAATGTTCACACTTGAATCCAGATGATTCAAGCAATCGTCGATGATATAAATATCGCTCTCTTTATAGATTGCTCTCGCCAGGCTGATCCTAACTTGTTGGCCCTTACTGAGGCTCACGCCTCTGTCACCAACAGTCGTCTCATCTCCTTCTGGAAACTTGCTCAAATCCAGTTTCAAAGCGCAAACAGACAACACTTCGTTGTAACGTTTTTCGTTGTATTCTCTACCGAAAAGAATGTTCTGTTTTATTGTTGATGGGAAGACCCAAGGATCTTCTGCAGCGTAAGAAATAGTGCCACATATTTCGACTCGACCGGTTCGTATAGGGTACTCCCCTAGTATAGTTTTTAATAAAGCAGTCTTACCACTTCCCACATTTCCTGTTATCAAATGGAGTCCTTTTTCTGCAGAAAGGGTTATTTCACTCAAGATTTCGATGCCTGCAATCACAACTGATACATTAGATAAGAATACTCCAGGTTTCGTTGCTGTAACAGGTTTCGAAGATATTTCTTCCCTGTTCAAAAATTGTGTTATCCTAGTCATCGTTGCATATACTTCTGCACATTGGGCAATGGAATATGGGAGGATACTGAGTACGAAATTTTTCACTTGGGAGAAAGAATTCTCGATATAATAGATGGTTTCAGTGTCTACTAAGTTGCCCAGCCAAATGTTTACCATCAGAATCAAGAGAAATGATATTCTAATTGCTGATCTACTGATAGTTAGAGCGATGCTTTTCAAATAGTAGATTGCAGCCAAATATTTCAGCTCCACACTGGAAACAGAAAAAGATATTAGCTCAAACCTCATTGGCAACCAATCTGGGTCTATACTTCAGCAAAGGATTGAAGTATTTTTAGCAGTTACTCTAGAAAACAAAATGAAAGCTAATGCACTTGAGACTGGTGTTTGGGTAACAGAACATTGTTCAGAAAGGTTCCACTACCATACGACCCCATATGAGAGTTCAATTTTCTATTTTACATCTTCAAAACTGATTTATATAGAGAGAGCGCGAGAGCGCGAAAATGGTTAGCATTTTGGTTCATATCCTTGTACTGAATTATTTATGCCTTGATAAGGTAAGTATGAATAATGAATTTTTCGAAAAAGAAATTGTGTACCTCGGTTTGTTCAGCTCTGACTATCGTTTTGGGTGATATTGGATTCAAAAATTTTTTCCAGTGATAATTCTGTCGCATCTCTTGAGGATCTTGATCAAAATAATGCTAAGAAATTTTCTCCTACTCACCAAGTTTTCAAGTAATCATTTTTAGCAGTTGAATGAACCTTCGAAGTTTCGTAATGAATCAAACATATCGTAATCATGAAAAATATACGCGAAAGTTTATTTTGAGTTTGTTGACATTTATAAAAGTTGGAAATTCAGATTGTGCATGCCTTCTATCAATCAAAGTTGAATAAATGCGACATTATTGGGACTGTGCATTTATTTTTCATCCAAGACCTCAAAGGAGTTGAAAATCCTTCTTGGAATAGAATAAATCAAACGACTGAATTATGAAAATGTAGAGACCGAATTCACAAAGTATTTTTTTCAAAATTCACTGTGCCATCTATTGAGCAACGCTTCGAATATCAGGAAATGAATTCATGCTAATCATAGACATAACAACGAATGGACTGAAGAGAGGGAGAGTAGCGGAATAAGCAAGATGGAATAAATTACATTTAATGTATTTATTTGCGACTGATACATAATATAACTACTATACTCATGGTTTCTATGGTATAATAATTATTAATAATAATAATTAAATTTCTCGAATTGTATATTACCAAGGAAACGATATGACCAAACTTCTAAGTGTCAGTGTCAAACGCGTAGGTAGCGTTTGTGTATTTGTATTGAGATGAATGAAACTGAAGAATCATTCATTTAGGAAATAAATAAATAAGTCGTAAATAAAGTAAAGTATACCACTCGCAATAATGACTATTATTCTCCCGAAATATTTAATTCCTCGACAAAAATAGTAATATTGACAAGTGGTATAATCTACTATTCTTTCCTAAAGTAGCAGATAAAGATAATCAGTGAAGGATGGAGTGATTTGAGTATTGAATTTATCATTCTGTCCTTCACAATATCTCTCCAAGGTGTATATTATTTCTTTCTCTAATGCATCGTCAGGATAGCTAGTCCATTAGTTGTATTGTCAATGATGCTGATATAGAAAGGGAGAATTCTGACTGATGGAACTGCATCATAAAATGTTAGTACTGTCAGAATAGGCAACAGGATATATTTCCATGATTATCTAGATGATAATCTAGATTTGTTTCTGTTATCTGTCCAAGCATATCTCAAGCAACCAATATTTTTCATTTGGTCACGATATGATCTTAGAAGACTATTGTTATTCGATCACATACTTAAACTCACTTTCTCACACTTGATATCTTGTTTTCGAAGAAATTCTCCAAAGAGTACATTTTGACTGTTTTGATTGCGGACAATGCTTCAGTGGTGAGTTGGATACGTGCGTCTGTAGCTTTCGCAGATTTCCTTCTCAAGGAACTTGCTTTTTTTCCGAAATAACCTGAAAATGATGATGAGATTGATTTACAGTACTTTCCCTCATAGGCCTCAACTGTTCTTCCACATCAGCTGATTCTGATGTACGATGCAGAAAATCTCTAAGTCGTCTCCACAATTTAATATTTGAAGGATATCAGAATGGTGATTCAGTACATGTTTCGAACCTACATAGGTTCATCATCAGCTGAATTAACATTCAATTGTACAATAAAGGAAGAGTAATATAATATTAGTTGATACTATAAAAAATTACTTACATGGAGATGAAACAATTCAATTGGGAAAAAAGGTCACATGGTGAAGTTTAGATAGGCATTAGAAAAATATATATTGAAACGAATTATGAAAATTTTGTGATTAGGGGGATTTAGGACATCCCTAACACAATGATGGCACACAATCAAATAGTGTTTTGGTACAGATATGTCGATGACTGCGTTGTGCTTTTCAACGGCAGTCACCAAGAAGTAGAACTCCTATTAGATTTCCTAAATTCTTTACACCCTTCTATGAGTTTCACTATGGACTCAGCAAAAGACAACTCTCTCCCTTTTCTGGACCTGTCGATCAAGGTTAACGTTTCTAAATTTGAATTTTCAATATACAGAAAACCAACCCACACCGATTCAGTAATTCCCTTTTCTTCTTTCCATCCATACTTCCATAAATTTGCAGCCTTCAACTCATTATTCCACAGACTATTCAGTATTCCAATGTCACTTGAAAATTTTGATAACGAGCTGAATATTATCAGACAAATAGGTCACAATAATGGTTTCCCTGCCCATATAATCAATAGAATCTACAATAAACACAGGACAAAATCTCTTAACCGTAGCCTTATCCCCACCACCAACTCCAATAAATATTGCTCGATCCCTTATCTAGAGACGACATTGTAATGATACAAATTTTTTTTTATACTACAGATTCTATTCCCAAATTGTTAGTAAACACTAAAGATAAAGTACCTTTTTTTCACAAATCAGGCGTTTACAAAATTTCTTGTTCACAACCAAATTGTTCTGCTCAATACATTGGACAGAGTGGTAGGAAAATTAAAACCAGAATTCTGGAACATGTTAAACTTATCGACAGTTCCAGAAATCTACAACTGGATGAATACAATACAAAAAGTTCTTTTGCTAATCATATTCTCAATCAGAACCATAGCTTTGATATTGATTCAGATCTAGATATTTTACACATATGTCAAAAAGGTACTTTACTCTATCTTCTTCAAATTTTTGAAATCAATTCCGCTGCCAATAACCGTAATGTTGTCTCTCTTCATGAGCAAGTACAGTTTGACTGCAGAAAGTTTTTCAATTCCCTCAATTTCAACTAAAATTCCCCTGCCTTAATATTCCATAAATAATTATCATGAACTTTGTGTAATGTTGTCTGTTGGCTTGATGGTTGGCAACTCTTGTTCATCCCAAGGATGGATGATAGATGTCACTGCTAATCATGGCGATTGCGCTCCCTACCATAATGTATCCTAGTTGAACCCATTCTTCAATAATGTTTCACTTTAATAAAAAAAAATTTGTAACGAGAGGGCCGGCCTGTATAGGAGGTAATGGATCTGTTCACCCGGGACATGACTCGAAATGTCAGCTCTTCGATTTTTGTTCCGTGTGTACCAGGCCCTGTGCCGCCTTTCCATGTCATCTCGACAATAGAAAATTTTTCGACAGTTAACAGTTCTGTCAGTTGATTCTCCTTCATTCCTAACTCAATTTGTGAACTGGAGTAGTTTTTCAAAGTTTCTTTCATGTGGCTATTTCCAACATTACATATTGGGCACAAGGGCTCCAAGCCTCCCAATTTTATGCCATCATTATGTTAGGAATGTCCTAAATTCCCCTAATCACAAAACTTTCATAATTCGTTTCAATATATATTTTTATAATGCCTATCTAAACTTCACCATGTTACCTTTTTTTACCAATTGAATTTTTTCATCCCATGTAAGTATTTTACACTTCATAGTATCAACTAATATTATATTACACTTCCTTTATTGTAGAATTAAATGTTGATTCAGCTGATGATGAACCTATGTAGGTTCGAAACATGTACTGAATCACCATTCTGACATCCTTTAAATATTGAATTGTGGAGACGACTTACAGTTTTTCTGCATCGTAAATCTTCCACTCCACAATACAATGGACTTCTACCACAGGTTGATTCTGATGTGTTCTGGTACCCATTAAAGGCATTTACTTTCTGAAACTTTCAAATGAATCACGTGAGGAAATTTTTGTACATTGGAAATACAGGTATCATAAATTTATTGAAAACGTTCATGATCAAAGAAATGCGTCTAACATATATCAGAAGTAGGCGATATAATAATATGTAAGATGTCCAAAAATCAGCCAGTCGGCTGCCTATACTTTCACTTTTGGACGCTGACCGATTCAATAATAATGAAATATAGCCTATATCACTTCTGAATAGTGTAGCTTTTTGTAAGTGAAAAAATTTTCATGATCGGATCAGTATTTCCGAAAAACGATCCCTACAAACAAACAAAGCTATGAACTTTACTTCTTTATAATAGTAGTATAAATAACAAACCCTTCTTTTCTACAGGTAATTCTCAGAATTGAAAGTTCGAAATTAAGCATGTGTATAATTATTAAATGTTCCGCCATTTTGTATTTGATGAAGATATTGATTTCATATTCTAGGGTCGTAGAGTATTAGTCAGGGGCCTCAAAATAATATTACATTACCCCTCTTTCATTTTAATATTTTTTTCAAGATGGCGTCCAGTTGCCATCTTGTAATTTTCATCTGTGAATTTGACTCCAAAATATAGTATTTATGCATCAATTTCATCATCCCAAGTTTCAATTTTTTGAGTTAATCCGTTCAAAAAGTAAAAGGGAGGGGGACATTTGAGAAAAGCACTGTATATCTCAGGCACACATTCATCACATGTTCTGAAAAGTAGGTTCAAGTAACTTCGACACCATTATTTCACTAACGATAATAAGAGTGAATATACATACAAACAATCAGTTGATAACGTTCCCTATTCAGAATTTCAAAAACGATCATATCTGTTGATTAAAACACACCTCTTTTTCCGGGGTTCCTATAATTGTACTTTATTTCACTAACGATAATAAGAGTGAATATACATACAAACAATCAGTTGATAACGTTCCCTATTCAGAATTTCAAAAACGATCATATCTGTTGATTAAAACACACCTCTTTTTCCGGGGTTCCTATAATTGTACTGATACGTACTGGAATTTACCCACCTAGTAAAACGATCATAACCAACAAAAAACCAAGCCCCGCAGTTACTGAAACTCCCACTCGAATATAGACCATGTAGCACACAACCATAACACGGATGAGTTCAATCCACATATCGTTCACATACATCACAGCTTGCTCGAAAACGAAGACATCTTTTGTGATGAGCGTTACCACTTTACCAACTGTGACGTCGGGCGAATGGTGAGCGCTCACTCTTAGAGCCTTCCTGTAGATCAAAGCAGTGAGAGCTGTTCTCATCTTGAGTCCCTCTTCTATAACCAATTGGTAGTAGTTGTGCAGGTAGAATGCATTTGCCAAGTAGATGAAGACCATCAGAAGAGCATAGAGGTATAGTTCGGTTCTCGATATGGTCGATTGCCCTGGTTGGAAGTAGGCGATCATTTTGCCCATAGCTCGTGGTAGGGCGAGTCTAAAAAGAGTTATTCAGTGAAAAACACCAGATCACGTCACCATTATCATTTTTTGAAAGGAATCATCAAACTTGGTTCTACGACAATAGTTATTTATGATACTAGTGCTAAAAGTTATATTTTATTTTGTGAGAAGGGAAGTTTGGGAAACGACGCCGAAGGCGGAGTGTTTCATTCCTTCAAACAAAATAAAATCACTTTTAGCAGGTATATCATACATTATTTCTTCTACATACACCATTAAAGGTCCAAATTGACGCAGACCTATTTTGCATTAATTAATTGATAAAATAATAGCCTCGAGATTATCAGTTTTGAATCTAATTTCATCTAATCTATTCATGAAACAAGTTGCCAAGGTAACCGAAAACAGAATTTGTTGATTCGTCTTTGTTGACAACTAACGGCAATAAATCACGAATTATTCTTTCTCGTTTCTTCGTTCCTGGATGGAAAGTGATCCAGAAAATGAATATCTACCGCCGGAAATTGAAGAAGCTGCCAATAAAGCTGCTTTTGAATTATTGCCTAGTAAGTCAAAGCGACAGTACGAGTTTTCATACGATCGTTTCTTGAAATGGTGTGATCAGAAAAATGTCAGTGGCAAGGAGGCCAGTGAAAAAGTGCTTCTTGCATACTTTGAAGAAAAGTCCAAAATATGGAAATCGTCAACGCTTTGGTCGAATTACTGCGTTGAAGTCGATGATGAATATAAATAATCATGACATGAGCAGATATTACAAGCTTGTGGCTTTTCTGGAGCAATCATGGAGTTTCTTATCATAATTGTAGTTTAACTAATTATACGTTTAATTGAATAAACACTTCATTTCGAATTATGTTTTTATATTTTCTCTACAAATAAATCACTCTCAGCACTAGTGCTAAAAATGATTTACTTTCAAAACCAGTGTCATATAATGGCATTTTAGACACTGAAAGCATGCGTCAAAAATTATACTTTCACTGACGTTTGTAGAAAAACAATATTTTTGGACTAATAGTCTTTCAAGACTAGCTTGAACCTGGTCCTGAAATTTTGTCCTCGTCCACAAAACAATACTTTCTTGACTTATTATGTGAATTAAAATAGATCGAACGTGATCAATAGTTTCGTTGAATCTTACTGAAAACTTTGAAAAGTGAGATCAATCATAATATCGTTCTTTGTTATAATTTTAACCACTAAAACAGAAAACAAAAGAATGGACTTGATCTCAGTGGTCGAATTCTCGAGCAAAAAAATCTTCATTCATTACTTCACCTCTTATTTTGCAAAAACAATCAATCGAAACAAAGAACATTTCATTGTCACTCTTATAATGAATTCATGCTCGTACTTGAATGGGCCAATAACTGATGAAAATTCATTCATTTATAGATTTATTTATTTTATTTATTATTCATTTATTTATTCATTCATTCATTTATTCATTTATTTATTTATCCAAGGACAATTCCAATGTTCATAGAATTCAAACATGTGTTTAATCTCTGACACTCAATTGAACATGAAAATTTAAAACATTTCAATATATAGGACATGATGATAATGAGAAGAAAGAAAAAAGATGTGAATTTTTACAGGTCCAAAGATCGAAAGGCTTTCCTGATATTCGATTCAGATGCTGGAGAAAAATCAGAAGAATCTTCTTCAATATTGAAATCACTTCTTGAGAATGGCGAATGCCCTACCACAGTTGCAATGTGAAAATCTATATTCAACATAAGATACTACATTTCGGCTGTCCTGAGCAAAAACACAGTAACCAACATTTTTCACAAATTTGAGATTATGGCATAAGCGAACTCACTGTGTTTTGCTACGCATTTCTGTATTTAAAAAATTATATCAGGTATCAGTCAACACAGGCATCTGTCTCGACATCGATGGAAAACCCATATAGACCAGGAGGTGGTGACAGGTGATGTTCTCCCATTGCATGCTTGTTTAAGGCTTGATAATTAACCCCAAAATATGATAAATAGACAGGTTCCTGAAAACTGAGCATGTGCACTACATAAGGAGAAACGCTTTTCTTTTTCTGGGGAATTTTCGTGTTTTTGATTTGCATGCCGTTTTGGATTTCATCAATATATATCATTTCAAGTTGATTATCTGAATGACATGCATGTAGCTACCCATCATACAAAAATTATGAAAAAATTTAATGAACATAATTTTTAAATACAAGCAAACATTTGTAAAATTCCGTGAGTTTTTCTTGCCCGCTGCTTTGTATTGTATTAATGTATATTATTTAAAGCTGATTTGATAAATGGAAAAACACGAAAATTCCCCATAAAAAGGAAAGCGTTTGCCCTTATGAAGTCTATTTTTTTCATATTTTAGAAGTAATTATCAATCCTTGAAAAGGCATGCAGTGTAAAATAGGAAAACGTCACCTGTCACCAACTCCTAATATCAAAACATTCATTCAGGTAATTTCCTAACCAGTTCAGAATTATTTTCCCTTACACAAGTAGCTCAAGTAACGGCATCGTGCCCCGTGATTTCTATCATAATTCGATCAATTTTTCTTGATGAACAAGATTATTTGCAGTATCACCCGTGTGTTCAGCCAGTTCAAAAACATCTCGATCAACGATCGATCGACGTTTTTACATTATATTTATATTTCATAGGGAAGCAAAGGAATATCTGTTCACTTTTGGAAATGTTTTCCGTTCATTCAATATAATTAACAACTTACCATATCTTTCATAACAAGGAATTAATTTCAATAATGTTCCAGTATTAGTTTGTCACAATATTAATGATACAACGGCAATGACATTTAAATGGAAACTGATTCAATTTGAAAAAAATCATTCCACATGAAGAACACAGTAAAATAACTTGATGATTTTTTTTCTAATGCAACATGAATTCTAACTATTGAAAATATAGTAAAGAAGTGAATGCAGTTACTGTGTTTTTTTATGGACTCGTCAAAAAAAAGTAGCAGTTACTGTGTTTTCATGAGACTCGCATTCAGCTGCTTTCAAAATACCGTACAAAATCATAAATCATGTCGCATTATCGACTCTAATTGAATTTTTGAATTTTTTTAAACTGCACCATTATAGCTAAGGTCCTTCTGGCTTTTTCCCCGAGAACCGTGAGTGACTCTCAATAATAGAGGCTATGAAAACATATTGAAAATGCATTTTTCTCAATTTTTACTGAAATGCAATTACTGTGTTCTTGCTTCAGACAGACGAGTTCACTGTACGTGTTTCACTAACAATGGGTTTACAAAATCACGACACATGTTCTGAAAATTATTTTCTAAATAGAAGCAAACTCACATCATGAAAATTTTCACAGCCAGGTTCATCAATCCTAGAAGCAAATATCTTTTAGCATAACAACGGAAAAGAGCTCTTGCAAGAGAATGTTTCCCGGACGATTTCTGCTGCTTCTCCAGAGATCTTTCCAATTCCTGTCCCAATTTCTTGGAGGAGAGTTTCGACAAATTATTGTAAACATCGTAGTCCTCCAAGTCTTTTTTTATGCTCTTCTTGAATAATGGAAAAGTGAATCTACAATGATAAAAATATGTGTCATGTCAACATCACCTCGATGCTATCATATATTAATCAATTTTGAATTAGATGGGGGATATCGAAAGCATGTATTTTTTGTCCCATCTTTGTACGTTCTGTGATAATCGAAATATAAATTAATGAAATTTGAAAAACATAGGCCGGTGATGTCACGAGCTTATTTCCGTTGACAGGCCGATATAAAAGGAATATTATTTCAATGTTCCCCTTGAAGTGGTACCATTGTTGAAGAAACCTCAGCTTCCGTTTGGATATGGTGTTACAATGCAGGAAGTTTTTTCAACCAGCAGTTCTCACATCAAATTCCTATAGTTTGGGATAAAAAAAAATGTGTTATTTCAAATAAGTCACTCTTCCTTAAAACGATTCCATAGTTCAAGAGTGAATATTTCAATTTTCTAACTAGTAGTGATGGCAGCTTGATTGTCATTTCGTTCCTCGAAGGTTTTTTTTTTATATACAGAGTCTTTCGAAAGGAAAGTCTTGTACGTAATATTCAAAGAGCACCGCATGAATCAAGGGACAGATGATATGAATTAACATTAACTTTGAAGTTTTGAAGTTCCCATGACATCATTCAGCTCTACTGACAAACATTATCACTTTATGAATTCAACATATGATATTATGAAATCCTCAGTAAGTAATGATTTAGAAGCAGACTTGAAATATAAATCAACTCATAACTTTCAACTACAGTTTTCATTTGATAATAGAAACTATGTACACCTGACTAAAACGCACCCTGTGCTGCCGAACATGCTTTGGCAAATAATTGATAATGTATATGAATGAAAATAGACTGCTTGAAGCTCATGAATATTTGGAAAAACCCTCTATAGCAAAAAACGAATCAATAGTGGTAAAATTTAAAAATCATGACATGGTTAGAAGTGTGAGCAGATTTTCGAAGTAATTCCATGAATATGAAAACTTGGTTGACGAAACTTTCGCTGACGAATGATATGTCATTCTAAACAACAGAAAATGTAGTTACAGCTTTACCTGGAGAAGCTTTCACCTGATTTATTTCAATTTCTTACTGATGAAATATCTACTCACGCAAACGTCAGAATTGAAAAGATAGATGCATGTTCCCTGGGATTATTTTCCCTTTTAGGACTACCACTGGCATTCATATCAGCGCACTAACTAACAAATATACCTTGAAAATAAATACATTTCAGATTATGAACAATTCACGAAACCAGGACCGTATCGTGCAATATGATAATTTCATGATACATTCAGTATGTTCAGGAAGGAGATCACAAGATTCTTGAAAGGAATCGGATTGTGATTGGGGATCTATGTTCTTATTAGTGTAGGTGTAGTCGATCTTTGTTGAAAGTTCCTATTACTTTCACCACATGTTGGATATTTTACCTTTCTCATCATCTGATTCATAAGTAGTATATCTGTTGTATTCAATTGAACAATTGTATGATTTTCAAATTAAACTTCACAAATTCCGGCAGCATTATCAATTTCTTTCACTTACTATTATTCCATTTTCGATTTTTTCCACGTTTTTTCAAAACACAAAGTATATTCAGTGAAAGAACTGAGTTTCGTGTTAGACTTTCACCATGTTGAAGTTTCTGAAACCGTTTCCAATATCCCAGATCATCTAGAAATATATTCATTTTTGTGAAGACAGAGAAGTTCTGGGAACTCAATTTCGACATTTTTTTTTCAAGGTTATGCCAGAGGGATACAAAACTTCTATAAAAGATGTTACATCAAATATTCAAGAAACAATTTCTGTTGATATGTGTATATCATTGATAGACATTCGAATCATTCACAAAAATGTAGAATTGGTCTATCTGAAACATATACTCCCCTTCCTATATAGCGTGACGGGCGCTGAATCACAAAGACCTCACTTTTTTCCACAATTTGTATACTTGAGTCAAACACATATCAATAATAAAATATTCCAACGAGAATAGAAAATAGTTTGCAAAAAAAAAAATATTTTTATGGGATCACATTTCGATAGAAATATTCATTTGTTTCATTTGTAAAAAATATCCACAGAACCTCATGGAGGTATAGAACTTGCCAAGTTCTGATGATCACTCAAATATTTAGTCATATTTACAAAAAACAAATTAATCACTAATAATAAATATTCACATATGTAAACATATCAAAAACATTATAAATGGCCTGTATTTGAAAATACTCTCTCGTAAGAAAAATCACTTTTCTATCGTGAAATCTTTCAGTATTTTCATTAAAAATTGTTCAGTAATTGTCCTAATCTCACTTGTTAGCTTATTCCAAATTTGTATAATTACTCTAAATGTTATTTTGCATATAACTATATATTTTGTTCTGAGTGGCATTATGTCGTTTATGTTCTTTGTGTGGTAACAACATCATTTCCATGTCAGTGAACAAATTTTTGTTCTCCACTACAATTTTTTCTGCCTCGCATACATCCCATGTCGGTATGGATTTGGTTACCAATAAATTGGTTTTCACAACTGTCCCTAGGATTGATGTTGAAAACTAATCGAATACTTCTTTTCTGAATAACCGTTTTTAATAATAATAATAATCGACTTTATTTAGTATTTCAATATTACATAATAGGTGAAGTTAAGCTATAGCTATTATCACACTTAACCTAATATGCATTATAATAAACGAGAGTAACTGAACAAAAATTATAGATTTTGTGATGGGACAATTTATTAGTAGAGTACAATGCAGTTTAAAATAAAAATCTAATTCTTCTGATCACATACTGAATTTTGCTTTCAGTTTCTTTTTGAATGTGTACTTCGAGAATTGCATGAGATCTTTAATAATCCTATTGTGAAAAACTACAGCTAAGTAGGAAAATGATTTTCTGAACATGGCTGACGAATGAAGAGGGATTTGAAGATTCTGGTTAGTTCGAAGGTTGAAAGAATGGAGCTCTAACCTTTTTGTCAATTTATTGAACAGAGGAACAGGTATTTTCGACTTCAATACTGAATAAGTGATGTTGCAGTAGTTATATTTCCTGAGAACGGGCATTGGTTCCCAACCGAGGTTGGCACGAGCTTGGGAAATGTGTTCGAATTTGCGTATCCCTAAGATGAAGCGACCACAAGAGTTATGCACCCGTTGTTTTTTATATTGATTAGCCGAATCCAAGAAGGGGCCATAGATAGGGTCTCCATAATTGATGATCGAAAGGATAAGCGATTGGAAAAGAACCTTTTTTGTACTAGGGGACAAGCTTTGTCTATGTGGAAAGAGAACTTTGAGAGTGGCATATGATTTAATCACAAGCTGTTTAACATGGGCATTGAATTTTAAATCTTCATCGAAGGTGATGCCTAAGTTTTTTGCAGAGTCAACCGATTTTAGTATTTGCCTATTTTGACTTCTATATGATCTTTAACATATTGTCTTTGGTTCATGATGCCGAAGAACATGACACGGCATTTGCCAGGATTCAACTTCAAATTGTGTTTTCTATGTATCCCCACCAAGTGTCCTCAAGAAATATACCAAACTTGAGTTTTGACTGTACAAGGTATATGCCATTAGAACTGAGTGGACATTCACGTTTTTTTAAG
This sequence comes from Zygogramma bicolorata, assembly GCA_032362365.1. Lineage (NCBI taxonomy): Eukaryota > Metazoa > Arthropoda > Insecta > Coleoptera > Chrysomelidae > Zygogramma > Zygogramma bicolorata. Next base: position 764,484 of record JAVJAQ010002186.1, on the reverse strand, counting down.
AGATGTGTAAGTCGTAGCTATACTTTGATAGATCACCAGAGGGGCCTGTTTCATGAAAGTACAAAGAAAGACGATGCCAAATAATTGTTTTTTACCTGTACCTACCTTGTCTTTCTATTGTAGCTACAAGACTTGTACTTTTATGAAACAGGCCCCAGTTGGTTGTTTGATATGTGTCCTGCAGAGATTTTTTAACTATCTCTGTATCTAGTAATATACCAGAAGTAACATTTGTCCTATCAGAATGCAACAATTGTCTTTACGACATCAAACATAGGGTTATAGTTGAATGTTTTCACAGACTCCTGTCACAATTCGGTTCGACTAATGATAAATTAATTACGATTTGATCGGTCAAACAGCATTGGTTAATGGACTATTAAAAATAGTCCTGTCGGGTATTCCCTATGCGAGTTGTTGAATTGTCGACGTTTCGACTTTCATGCTGGCGTCTTTATCTTTCTACATACAACCTGAATGGCAGGATATCTCATAATCGATCAATAATATGGACCAAACATCTCGGGAGAGAGTTTACGGTCTGGCAGATATTGAGAGAGGAGTGTTATTCAGAAAAAAATGTTCAATTAACACAAAAACTTTTCTTACATTAGATATATGCACTTCTGCACTAGTATCAGATCTCAATATGAATTCTTAATTAATTCAAATTGTAGTAGGTTAGCAACCCAAAAAATCTACGAACAAAATATCCATCTACCACAAACTAACGACTCACAAACAGTAATAATCAATGTTGGGAACCAGTGGACCATGACTTATTGAGATAAAATAGCGATACGGTAAACGACGCTAATGAGGAGGTATATGGATATCAACGAGTTGGCTATCAAGTCAATTTACCGAATTTATCAGCTATTTTTTTTTTGATTTCAGGGTTTTTCAACTGAGTATAAATGTGAATTGTGATATCTTGAGTTGAATCGAAAAGAACCAAATAATGGGTAACATCAAGAAGAGGATAACATTTTTCAACGGTTTTTCAACGAAATAATCAATTGGATAAAATACCGAGTTGGCTTTTTACTGAAATTTTTCTGATATCTCGTCCTCGAATTAAATTATATAATCATCTACTGAGCAAGTATGAATTTGTTCCGCAACTAGCAAAAATAATTTTTTGAAGGCTGTAGAAACTGATATACAGCATATCTTGAAGAAACGTGAAAATCTTATAATCAAAAAGGGCCACAGTTCATACAACAGTACTTTCACGACATCTTTTGGTAACCTAGACAACCTTTACAGGTAAATTGATATGATGATTATATAACTGCCCTATAAGTATGTATTCAAGATTACCTATACAATGCATTACCAAACTAGTTGAAAAGTGTTATTAAACTATTGTATAGCGGTACTCTTATTCTGCGGTTTAAGAGTATTTAACGAACATTTGTAGAACTGCTAAGAAAGTATTTTTCAAGTATTTCATGATGCAGACAGAATCGCTAATACAACAATTTTGTTTTCTACTGTTGAAATTCGGAATAGAATTGTCACAAGAATATTTTATTAGGCATATGTAAACGTTTGCATTGTGTCATGACAGAGATGTAAGATCCAACATCAGGCATTATTATGGCGGTGGGTGGAGTTATTAATTATTGCATCTCATCATCATATTGACAATATTAAAGACCTTTATCGGTAGTCCAGGGGCCAAGTTTATTTGCCTAGATGTCTAGATGTTACATGAAAATTAATACAAAATTATGATTTCCCACATCAAAATAATCTCGGGTACCGGGCAAATAACTTATTTTTGCAAGAGTTATTTTCAAAAAGCGAAAAAAATTCAATTTCAACACCCTGTATCTCCGAAACGAGGCATTTTCGGACACAAGTTCATATAGACTTTTTTTCTTAAAATTGTCTCACTTCAATATTTCAACGTACTTATGTTGAACCCTGTATAGTCCATCCTCGAAGTGGAGTTGGTGATTATTATCAAATGAAATGAAAATCCAAAGTCATCCTCATCAACCTCATGAATCCAAGGGAGAACAGAGCAACATCTCACGGAGAGTGGCCGAGAATGTCGGCAGAACACCTTGAAAGGAAAATTGTTGCAGCATACCATTGTCTAAGGATTTAGTGGAACATCTAACTGAAGTGTATCTATTCGCCGAAAGGTGACGCTGTATGTACAGAAAATCAAAAAACTAATTTTCGCTGATATTTAATGATCTGAAAAAAGAAATGCAATCAAAATGAATTCGATCGTTAAGTGGAACTAGGTTATGATTTTTCAAAACATATTTCACTCAAATTCTATATAATACCTTTATTACAAACGTGTAGACATTCCACATCGGATCCAGGATCGAAAGTATGGTTTTCGTTAATGGTATGATTGGCAAAGGAGCTTTTTCTGCAAATTTCGAAAAAATGGTGATGATATATGAATTTTTCAACGATTTTTTCATGTTCTTTATGCTAGTTTCGAAGGATTCACCTGTTTGATGAAATCAAATTTTGATTAAAAAATTTCGAGACAAATTACGTTGTTAAACCTTTTTTATCGTACTTGAAGGAAATCCACTGTTACTTCTGATTAGTCTAATAATATTTAGTTATTTCGTGAAATTGGATTGACTCATTGGGATTGAAAAAGACGTGAGGATAATGAATTGAATGCTGCGAATTTCTGTGATATAAGGTGGTTGGATGAGTAAGGAATAACATCGTCTGTGTGGGTGGGTTTGTATTGAAAAATCAAATTCATTTCCTAATTTGGTTATTAAAAGATCCAAAAAGGATAGAGAATTGTTCTCTTCTTTTTCCGTGGTGAAAGAAATAGACGGGTGGAGAGAATTCATACAAGTTTTGAATTCCAATAGTTTGGTCTCATTGCCACTGAATAAGATGAGAGTGTTGTCAACATATTATCTGTGGTAGAAAATCAATTTGCTATTTTGCGGCCATAATAATAGTAGATCATACCACGAGTCAATAATAATAGTCATTATTGCAAGTAGTATACTCTACTTTTCATTAATCTCAATACAAATACACACACTACCTACCCGTTTAACACTGACACATTGTAGTTTGGTTATATCGTTTCCATGGTAATATTCAATTCGGGAAATTTTGTTATAGGACCACAAGAGGGAATAGAGGCAGAGACTATTAATCCCTCGCCGTTATTCCCTAAAGGAATGTTATATGGCATCATATTGCAGAAGTCATGAGTAAAATACCTACATTTTGTATTAGTCGTAAATAAACATAATATTGCAGTATCACTACTATGGTTCGGATTTAAAGAAAGTCGTTTTTTGCAGTTTCTTCTTGTCGTTTCGCTGGCGCGAGTGGCTACTTTTTCAGAGGCTCATACATCTTGAGTTAGACTCCGATGACTAGATATTATGACTTCGTAAAGTGTATTTATTTGGTTTCACGTAGCCAGCTTTCTCTGGAAACAGAGAATGTTCATTAATATTGATTGCCGTAATTACTGGATTCGGAGAAGTATCATCAGCATTACCTGCCGCACTACCTACAGGCATGTTATTTCTGATCTTCTTGAAATGGGATTCCAGATTCGGTTGAGGTTCACAGCTTCTTCTTTTCTGTTGAAATTATCTGTGTGTTTGTGGATCTCTATTGCCTCCTGTATCAGTCGACTATGGTATCCCTGGTTGGGAGCAATGAGTTTCGCGTTTTCAAACAGAATCCTGTGCTTTCCCTCACTGAGTGCGTGTTCCGCCACAGCTGACTTGTCAGTTTTCCCTAGTCTGCAGTTTCTTTCATGCTCTCTTGACGATGTATACCTTTCCACAGGTGCACGGTATGCGATAAACCCCTGCTGCTGACAGTGGGTCTCTTTTGTCTTTAGCCGAACTGAATTTTTCTGGTGGGTTTGAAAACCTTTTTTATGCTGTGTTTTCCCAAGAGTTTTCTTTTTTGGTCTGTGACCCTCGGAATATATGGTAGCTAAGCGTGTGCAACTAAGCTAAGCTGAGCGTCCTCCCTGTTATGGACCGCGGAACTCTTCAATTTCATGGCCCTGTTGATCTCGGGAAAACTGTATCTATCCCATCTCAAGGTCACTTGAAGATGTTCCAATTCCTTCTCCAGATGCTCTGGTTCACAGATTCTTCGGGCACGTTCCGTTAGAATAGATATATGACTCCTCTCTTTTGGCTCGGATCGTGGTTCGATAGTCCGTACAGGTACCTATCCGTGTGTGTAGGTTTTCGGTATACTCTGTGGGTTAGTCTGGCACACCACATCGTTTGTTCAGTACATCTAGGAATGCTATCTGCTGGTCCTGGTCAGTCTCCATGGTGAACTTGATGCTGGGGTGTGATTTACTATCATAAATTTTAAAAATATTTTTTTAGCTAGGTTTTTCGAAGTTTCGTTTTATGAGTCAGCCAGAATGTTTAACGAAATTTGAATTTTTTTATTCGGTAAGAGATAACATTCAGATTCAGACCGATCCATGATGGGACTTTTACATTTATTTTGGGTTGATAAATTGAAGTTCAACCACATCATACCAAAATGATTCAAGGAAAGGTCACAAATGTAATGAAATAGAGAATGATTCATTGAAAATAAATTTCAATTCTGATTATGATCGACCTCATATCAGACACAAGGATAATGTTTGGAAACTCGGTGATAAAGACATTAATTTTCAATTCTTCCCGAATGGAACGTTCATCATTGTTAAAAATATGAAACGTCCAATTGCTTTACGTGCAATGGTGATTCAAAGAAAAATTGTTGTATGATTTTGCCAGATTTTGTTTATGACCTAGAAAATAAATTATTACATAAATAATGATGTATGTGCTGAGACGATTTTTTACAGAATCCTCTCCAAAGTTTTTATTGTCATTCAAACTCTTGACAGGTATTGCCACTCTGTAGAAAATAGCGCCCTTCTATGAACTTCCTGAAGTCTCGTTCGTGAATCCGGATTGTCTAACCATGTTATAAAAATGACTTCTCGTGTTTGCCAACAGAGCTGCAGGAGTATCAAATTCAACGATTTCTCCGTGATCGACAACGAGTATCTGAAAAAAGAAGTCATCGAAATGAATTCAATTGATTACTGGCGTTCCTAGTTAGGAGTTGATGGTGCGGAAGCGAAAGTAAAGTCGGCAACTTTGATGTTGACGGGGCAAATTTTAGTGACCTTGAAATCATATGTTGAGTGAAATCATGCTTCGAACAGTGGGAAAAGTTAGTCTGTCCTTTATTAAAAAATGAAACTTGCTACACACAGAAAACTAATTAACAACAACATCGGTACTTCATGAAGATATAAGCGGTTGAATGTTTTGATGAATAATTTGATGATGAGGCATTCCATAGTTTCCCAATGGGCACACGTACGTTGATTCAACGTATTTTCAACATTGCATCGTTGAAATATACGTTACCAGTTGAATGGTCAACGTTGTCATTTTGGTTATAACTTCTAACGTGTTTGAGTTACGTGTCAAAAAACATTGAATTCATCGTATTAATGGAATAGTTATTATTAAAACCTGGTGAGAATACGTTGTTTATTTCTGTGATTTAAATGTTATGATACTGAACGTTATTTTAACATTGTATTGAAACCATTCGGTAACCAGTAGTTGGTACAACTCATTGATCAGACCTTTTTTGATAACGATATCTATATCTTTTCATTTGACGTTAAAGTAACGTATAATTCATACTCTCTGTTGATTAATTCGATATCATACACGTTTGTGTAAAACATGGTAACAACGTTCACATCGAACGTATTTCTCAAACGACTTATCGAACTTCTTCGACTCATTTGGTTGATAGTTATAATAGAATATACATTTCAAATCTATAATGAACCTACGTTATATTCTTGTTATTAAATGACTTTGATAATATGCACTATCCTTAAAAGTAATTTTCACATAACCAAACAACGTTATTTCAATATTGTATTAAATGCTTTCAACAACTACTAGTTGACAGGCCTCATTGATTATACGTCATACGTGAACAATGTTATCATGTTCACATTTAACGTTTATATCATATATTTTTCATGCTCTCAGTTATATAATATTATAATAACATAAGAAACACGTTAATGTTGAACATTATATCAACTTTCACTTTAAATGTATACTTCAACGGACATATCAACTAATTTCAACTTACGCTAATAACTATGGATTTCCATCAAGTAAAGGCCACCTCAGTCCATAATTTCAACTTACTATTGATGGAGGTGAATAAAGATACGTATTTAAACCGCTATCAAACAACCATTCCATCTTGTTATCCCATTATGTTGGTATATTCGTTATTTATATATTTTGTTCATTCGTTACTAGGAAACGACATGGAAACAAGTTATTGGATACATACGAAAATCACTGCTTGATGAAACACGTTGAATAAACGTTTCATTAAAACAATATCATTAACTCCCAATTCAACATTGAAATTACATATCATTTATACTCTCTATTGAATAATATCGGTAACATACACGTAAGTGTGAAACATGGTATCAACGTTAACGTTCAACGTATTGCATTCGCGCATGCTCTGTTCATAGCGCTCATCGATGTATCTCGTAGCCCGAGCTCGTAGCGGTTATCGCGAACGGCAACAGATGTTGACGGTTGAGTTATACCCACTTAGTTTGTGAAATAATAGTATTGTACAATCATCGAGACAATCATTTTTGAGTTGGTGAGTAATATTTTAGCACCTATGATTCAAATATTTTGAAATTTCAGTTCAATCACCATTACTTCGAACCTACTATCTCCATTTTCAGGAGATACTCCACCATTTTGATTTTGTCAGAGCGTCTGAGGTAATGAGAGACAGGGGGCTTGACCAGAAGGATGCTCCTATACACATTTCTGCCAATGTGGCCAAACTTTTCAATTGGAAAAGAAGAGATATGATTCCTTTAGATCAATTCAAAACAAAGGAGTTGTTGCTGGATCGGGGAAGACTTTGATACTGAAGGGGTTATATTTAATCTTACATTAATTTTTGGATACGTCACTATGTACATAAAATTTGTATAGTGATATAATGTAGGTCAACGTTATGAAAAAATTTTTATTGTATGATTATACTCGTGATCTATCTATCTTCTATCTATCTATCATAAGAAATCTATACTTACCCTGTCTGAGTCCGCTACAGTATTCAACCTGTGCGCAATGGTCAGCACAGTACAATGGCCGAAACTCTTCATGATGGCTTTCTGGAGCTGCCGGCTAGTTTCTGGGTCCATGTTGGCCGTGGCTTCGTCCAGAACGATGATTTTGCTCCTGCTGATCAACGCTCTCGCGAGGCATATCAGTTGTTTTTGGCCGCAGCTGTAATTTGATCCGTTCTCTGTGATGATTTCCCCCAAACTCGGGAAGAGATCTCTCAAGTTTGCTTTTTCTATGGCGTTCCAAATGTCGGCGTCGGAATATCTTCCGGTAGGGTCGATGTTTGAACGGATGTCGCCTGAAGAAAGACGAACGAAATTCCGAAATGAAATTGAAAATCCCGGCAATACGAAATGATAAAAATATCGAAAGAAAACATTTCTAGAATAAATACATGAGATACACAATAAAGTGGAAAATAGCGAAACAGTGAATTGGTAAGTGGATAAAAAAAAAATGAGGTAATACTTCGGTCGCTATGAGCACCTTTTTTTTTAATTTTTTTTTCGTGGAACTTCTGTGATACGGTCTCCTCTCCAAATGAAAGTTTCGGCGGTCCCGTATATTTTCGGAGATACAGGTTCATTTTTTTGTAAAACTTCACAATTTTCCACATCAGATTTCTGTTTTTTTGAACACACAAAATTCGTCCTTTTGATAAAACACCACTCACTTTCTTAATCACTCGTTTTCAACATTTTTAAGCAGAAGAAAACCATTATTTAAAAAAAAAACAACTTCCTCCAAAAATGAACATTAATACATTCAGTTCTCAACAATAACAATGAGAACGGCAACACTGCAAATACATCACTTTCGACTGTCATAGCACTATGACATCACAGCAAATTAGTTATGGTTTGAAAAGTGACGCAATTTTTGAAAAAATAATGATTTTTCCTGCTTAAAAATGTTGAGAACGTGTAAATAAGAGAGTGTGTGGTGTTTTATCAGAAGAAGGACGAATTTTTTGTGTTCAAAAGACAGAAATTTGATGCGGAAAATTGTGAAGTTTTACAACAAAATGGACCTATATCTCCGAAGATATGCGAGACCGCCAAAACTTTCATTAGGATTTTTTGTAGAGAAGACCGAATTACGTAAGTTCCACAAAAACAAAAATTCGAAAAAAGGTGCTTATAACGACCGAAGTATTACCAAAATTAATATGGAAAATTGGGAAAATTAAGTTGAAAACCTTATAAATAATGATATTACTTCTGATAGAAATGTCAGGTTGTTCAGTTCACAGAATAATAAACAGAAAAAATATTGAAACTCCACAGAAATAGCTACAATAAAATATCATTGTTTCTTTTATGAGCCGAATAATCCTAGCAAATCAAAATAACTGATTAATAACTACAATTTGAATGTCTTTATTTGGTAGTGGATGAATTCTTGCTTCTAGTTTTTTGTGTTCTTAACCTACTAAAATCTGAAAAAGTAAGAATTAGTATAAGAATCTATACAAGTGTGGAAGGGCAGATTTTCAATCTTCCCCGAGAAGTTGCTGCGAATATTTTCCTCATATATAAAATGTACCATTAGAGCAATGCAATTATCGAAAACTTACAGCGGTAATTGCATTGTATCAAGTCACCATAACAACACATTTGAAACCGTATCGCTAGACGTCGGTAAACAACACATATGAATGTCAGATAGACTTCAAAAATAAAAGAACATTTCGCGTTTTGGGGAGTACTCCATACAATCTATAGAGGAAAGTATAAATGAAAAAAAATAACATTACCTTGAGAATTTCTTTATTCGTGAAATATTCCAATGAATGACATTCGTGCATAAAAATAACCAGATAATTCTGCATTCAAGCGTGATATCTCATACAAATTGCATTCGGTTATTTTCATATTTTGTAAAAGAGCCCTCTTCCTTCGGACTCGGGCACTTTCGCCAAAATATGAAAATAAACTTGCAATTTTTAGAGATCACGCTTTCTTGCAAAATTATCGGTAATTTTTATGCATTCGTGCAATTATAACCGATAATTTACTTTTTCTGATTGTGGTAGGTTAAAAACACGAAATCAAACTCTAAGAAAAAAAACTGCACCATCTTTCAAACAAGTCTCTCCATTCGTTTAAACCAATACTTTTCTTTTGACATCATTCTTCAATGAAATAACACAGATAAAAAAAGTGTCACACGAACGTCAGTTAAGTCAAAACTGAAACACTGCTCGTTTGAAGTATTCAACCCATTTGAAAGCTGCTGTTAAAAAAGACATGAAATCAAAGAAATTGCCAAGACAAAACAAACGAACTGAATTATCATGGAAAACTAAAAAAAAGTGAAAAGTGAAACATATTAAAAAGTTTGATGGGTGAGTGAAAACGGAAAATGATATCAGAAATTCAGAAAATGTTTTGAAAAACCTGTAAAGAGTTGGATAGTATCAAAAAAATATCTGATTTGTGGGTGGAATGAATCAAAAAATGAAATTAATTCCACAAGAATTTCAAAAAATGTCAACATGTCTCTGTTTGTGGAATTATATTGATCAGTAATGAGAATCTCATGAAGCTCATATTATCATTTCATTTCTGCGAGTTTTGACAACTCCATGTAGATTTGGGAAAGAAAATTTGAAAGAATCTAAAACAATACCAGAAACATACGTTTGGTGAATCAATTGAATATTCCCTGAAAAAAATATCTATATTGAGTGTGATTTTGTTTAATATATATTTCAGCTAAATCTGTTTGGAATAAAAATGAGAGATAGATTACAAATCACATTATTTTCAATGAATTAATCAAATATTTACTAAAGAAAATATCTGCATTGAGTATGATTTTGTTCCATATATTTCAGGTTAATCTGTTCGAAATAACAATTTGTATGAGAAAATATCAGTACCTCGATCATACGACCCCTGATATATAAATGAATTGCACATTCAAAATACTTTTTAGATATCCAATTCCCGAAACTTTTCCTATAGATCAATCTATTTCTCCTGAAGATGCTAGCCTTGTCAGCAAAACGCGCGTCGAGTGCAAAAATACCAGTTTGGTGATAGCGTAATTGATCTCTCATCGTTTATCCAACTTCCGATTTTTATGAAAACATTTACTTCTCAATAACACGTCTTCAAAATTCATTATTCGTTTCCTCATTCATTTCGTTCAAAAAAAGTAGTTCTATGATTGGCATTCAATGCAAGTCAAACATTCATTTCATCACGCAGTCACAAAATCCAAGTGCCGTCAGTAAAATCAAAACAAACTCCGAAAAAGAAAATATTTTATGTAATAGACTTCCGATTCATACCAACCTAACTCAAAATATTTTTGATAAGCACTCAAGAGGGACTTGAAGAAAGTATTTGATTCAATGATAATTTTCTTCTTCATTTCACATTGGATTAGTTTTTAATTTATTGGTTTTTCATCGGATGATGCATGAATACATTTATATTTCTGATGTAGCTTGTTTTAATATTCTTTCTTATACACATTTATGTTTCGTGGGGTCAATAGAGATCGATTGTTCAGAACTGGTAAATTTGAATATCAGTAGTATATTTTTGCTAACCCACAATTATAATTTTCCAGTATATTTTACAGTTGTCTATGTTGAATTCAATTGATAATCCTATGAACTTTGATTAATTTCTCAATCCGAAATTCAATCTTATTTTTCACATGGTGTTAAAATTCTGTGGATTTAACTCAAAAAACACCCGCACTATCGAGTCCTCCGTGAATTCCTGTTCTTTTCCGAAGCAAAAATTACTTTTGACTATTTTGATAATGAAACTTCTCCTAGAGATCAATTACCCTACACCAATATTTTTGCACTGGACGTACCTTCCGCTAACAAGGGTAGCATCTTCAGGAGAAGAAAATTGATACTAAATCTAAAGTCTAGAGTTCTATCCATATACCTAAAGTTTTTCGGTCCAATATGGATTCTGTTTGTTACTGATTATTCTGATTTATTTCTTGACAAAAGAATCAGAAGCGGACTGGAAGGGATAGGTCTCTTATCACCATTCATGCTGCTTTTACATTTTGCTGTTTCTAGATTCTCGACTCTCTCATGAACTCTTATTATTTATTTTGATTATCCTACTCTTTTATCGATGTTACCTCACCTGTAAATAAAATGGGATCTTGAGGAATGATAGCAATGCTAGACCTCAAAAACCCTACCGGAAGCGTTTTTGTATCCACCCCATCCACCAGTATGCTCCCTTCGATGTCATACAACCTGAACAGGGTTGCAATTATGGAAGATTTTCCAGCTCCAGTCCTACCAACGATACCGATTTTCTCCCTTGGTGCTGAGACAAAGCTGATGTTCTTCAACACTTGCTTTTTCTCCCTTCCGTACGAAAGGGAGACGTTTCGATATTCGATTATGCCGTTGCTAGGCCAGTTTTCCTTGATTTGGCCCGATTGTTTGTTTTCCGTTTTGATGTCTGTATATTCGAGCACCCTCTCAACTGCTGTCATGTTGTTTTCGAGCTCTGAGTAGTGATAAATTACCCAATGTAGCGTTCCTGATAAACTCATGGTTATCCCTAGGACCATGCCGACATCTGCTGCTATGGAATCTTGAAAGAAATCAATATTTCAGAAGACGAAGTGGGAAAACACTGATTTGCCGACCTTTTGGTACTTTACCGACCACTTCTTCTTTTCATTACAATTTATGGAGTGCTTAGAAATCCGCCCATCTGTACACACACAAAACGCAAAACAAACAGAACAAACTATCAATGTCCCGACTTTTTGTTAAATTCAAATAACACCGCCTGAATCGAGGTACACGATATACGAATTAACATCCATTTTAGATTCTTAAAGTTTGTAAGACTCAGGAAAACTTATCTCTGCAAGGAGTTATAAATATGAGCTGTTTTATCGTTACCTGAGCAATAAGGGTTCGACAGGTGTCCAAGCTCACAACAAAGGGGTGGGAATGCTGTACTCCTCGGGTCATCTCTGTAGATACTAGTGACGACAATTCAGAAGAGCACCGATCGTGAAAATATATATAGGAGAGAGACAAGTTATATAACAGTTTATAGAACAATACTCCAACCACATTCTGAATATTATGCTAGCCTGCTCTACTTGATGAGTAATAATAATATTGCTACTCTCCAAAAACTTCAGAATAGAGGTATGCGTATTGTTCTCAGATGTAACAGGTATACACCTACTAAACTGATGCTCAATGTACTGAATTCGTTATCTGTAAAGGATAGACTGTTCTATATTTTAATGGTGTTTATTTTTGAAATGTTGCATAATTTATGTCCTGCTTACTTCGGAGAATATATGATACTTTGTCATCAAATTCACAACTATGCTACTAGGAACAATAGAGATTTTTATGTTACAAGAAATAATTATACTAAAACCACGAAGTCTTAATTTCACCTTGGACTTTCGAAATATAACGAACTTCCAAATCTCATAAAAGATTGTATAATACTCAATTCGTTCAAATCAATGCTACTTGAATATATTAGGAAGGAATTTGAGTCAGCAAGTAATTGAAATTATTTTTTTTACTATTAGTGTTATTATATTCATGTGATATTAGAAAAAGATTTATGAGATAGTGAATGGTGTGTGTGTATATGTGGGAGTGTTATCAATTAGGATAGGTTAGTTAGGTAATTAAATATATATGTATTTTTTGTATTCGATTATGTAATGGATTTGTATATTAGGATTTCCTATTTTTCTACGTTGTTCCAACGAAGTGAGCGAGTTTGTGAGCAAAGAATCGCTAACAAAACGAATTAATTTTTTCTGAATAGAATCAGGAAATTCCAAGGAATGTTTTGGTGCTGGGCACCCTTAGCTATCGATCTCACTTGGTTTTCCTACGAGAGATTATTACTGATCGTAATTCCTAGCATACTTGACACCGTAGGAATAGTTAGTCCTGACATCTGAATACCAGATAAAAAAAGATCGACTTCTTTTATATATCATAGTTATAACTCTCTAATCCAGTACAAAACATACAGTAAAAAACGCATGCGTGTTGTGAGCAATTCCCAGAACTTGGTGTTTTTGAAGTTTGAGTCTTTGACAACTAGTGAATATTGCTTCACCAATAATGTTCAGAATACGTAAACTCCAGCCACGTAGTGATATAAAGAGATACCGGGCTCATGACCCAGAGGTCCTGGGATCGATACCCCTATGTGACAGATATTCTTCTCTCGAAAGTTCCTTTTTGTTATATCAAGGGGTCTGTTTCCTATTTAAACTTGTTTGTGTAATATGTGCTTTGTTTGAATTATTCGTTTCCTTTACCTGAGCTGAGTACGAGTGTCAGTATCACTGCTGTCACGAAAGTCGCAGCAACCAAATCCACCACGAATCCAAAGGCCCTGGAGGCACATATCATCATATAGTAAGCCGATGTATAGAGATCCTGGTGTTTTTCATACTCTTCGATGAGTAAGGCCTGTTTTTGATGCGCCTTCGCCACCCCCAACCCTTCTAGAGATGCGTTCAGGTATCCTATCATAGGACTTCGAGCTGAAAAAGTGTGATATTATTAGTTGGGTCAAATATACAGTGCTATTCTTCAATTTCCTCACCATTAATTTTTTGAATTGGTTAACTCATGAAATTGAAATTGAAACTTGGGATAATGAAATATTATTTCTTGGAGTGAAGTTGACATATAAAAATTTCAAGATGGCGACTGGTCGCCTTGACATATCCGATATTTCACGTCGAAGATTTTCGAACACAGCAACGTCGATATTCCTACAAATATTTATTGGTCTCTGCCGTATTTTCAATTTTGAAGCAGGTTCAGTTTCGTACACCTTTTACTTCAAAGAGCGCCATAAAAAGTACAAAGGTGTCAAGTTTGGCAAGCGGGCTGGCCATTCCGTAGGACCTCGATGTCAATCCAACGACCATGGAAAGTAATATCCAAATAGTTTCTAACTTTTCTGGAGTAATGTAGTGGTGCTCCATCTTGTTGAAATGATAATATCCATATCGAATTTATTAGCATTCACTTCGACGATTTCCGTGATTAAAGGATCAACTGTAGTTTCCAGTTTCAAGTAGAGTTACCTTGTTGAATTTCGTTCAATTGACCATTCTGAAGATAGTTTACGTGGTACCTATCTACTTATGAAATCAAAAACTGAATAAGAATATTCCAACTAAACAATGAAATTGAATGAATTGAACAATCGAATATTGTGACATTCCACTCTGACCGAATCTACTCCTCACTGTCGTAAGGGGCTGTGGGGGCACCGGCAGTAAACGAGAATTTAGAACCGCAGAAGTTCTGTGTACAACGAACATGAAAAATGATGTCCGTTGTCGTACTAACATTTTTTCTTTTTTTATGATCATATAATCATATAATATTTCTAGAAATATCGATATTAATGTGTTTGTATTCAGGTAATTATAAAATGTTCCGCCATTTTGTAGTAGGTGAAGATATTCTGATAACTCCATATTCTGTCATGTCTTCAAGAATGGTGAAATGATGCAAGTAGAGAATTATCGTCTCATTTCAATCATATGTATATTTTCTAAGGTCTTCGAGATAGTTCTCTATAACCGTATATATACAGTGTGTCCCTAGACCAGTGGGACAGTTGAATATCTCTTGAACCAATAGGAATTTTCAAAATATGATAAGTTCACATTATATCGCATTGTAAGAGCTAACTTCAGGAATTACTATTTTTTATACGAGGGGCGCAAGAAAGGCTCACAAAATCGAACATCAATTTTTTCAAATGGAACACCCCATATATTTCTATATATCTGAACTCTCATTCCTTTGGGCAAATTATTGGTTTTTTATTTTTGAAAATCCGACAAGGCGTTGCCAAGTTATACCAGTGGTTCATGAAATGCAGACATTTTTTTAGACAAACCCATTATTCATCCTACGAAGAATTTCTGGAATCATTCAAGACTGTTGGTAGTCGGTAGCATATTCTATAATATGGAATACTCATCTTCTTCGAGAGTTATACAGGGTGGTCAGAAATATTATATGATTTTCACGAAATTCAAACTTTCTTCACATCAATTTTTCAAATAGTGCACCCTACAATATGAATTATTTTATAGCCCATTGGTGATTTGATTGCTTATAGGGGCGGTTTTAGACATCTACTGGAGATTATCGTGCCTAGATATTCGTAAAGAAGGTAGTTTCTTGTAGGGACTCTTATGTAGTTAATTACACTAGAATACGTAGTTTGATGATTTTTTTTGCATTTTCTGATGATGAAATTCATAATGGGCTATAAAATAATTCATATTGTTGGGTGCACTATTTGAAAAATTGATGTGAAGAAAGTTTAAATTTCGTGAAAATCATATAATATTTCTGACCACCCTGTATAACTCTCGAAGAAGATGAGTATTCCATATTATAGAATATGCTACCGACTACCAACAGTCTTGAATGATTCCAGAAATTCTTCGTAGGATGAATAATGGGTTTGTCTAAAAAAATGTCTGCATTTCATGAACCACTGGTATAACTTGGCAACGCCTTGTCGGATTTTCAAAAATAAAAAACCAATAATTTGCCCAAAGGAATGAGAGTTCAGATATATTGAAATATATGGGGTGTTCCATTTGAAAAAATTGATGTTCGATTTTGTGAGCCTTTCTTGCGCCCCTCGTATAAAAAATAGTAATTCCTGAAGTTAGCTCTCACAATGCGATATAATGTGAACTTATAATATTTTGAAAATTCCTATTGGTTCAAGAGATATTCAACTGTCCCACTGGTCTAGGGACACACTGTATATTTCAGTTCAGAGACAACTTTCTTTACATTAGCATGGATTCATAACCAATCGATCGACTGTTACAAATCTCGTCTTCATAACGCAATATTGTTCAGGAGCATTGGACGACAATAGTCAAGTGGATGTTATCTACACGGATTTCTCGAAGGCCTTCGATAAAATTGATCATGGTGTCTTGCTTAATAAGTTAAATAATTTCGGTTTTTCAAACGCTGCTAAGCAACTTATGAAATCTTATTTATATTGTAGAAAACAATATGTTTCATGTAATGGCTATGATTCTGAAATTTATACTGCTACATCTGGTGTTCCCCGAGGTTCGAACTTGGGGCCACTATTATTTCTTTTATTCATCAATGACTTATGTGAGATTATGGGGAATAACTGTTTATGCTTTGCTGATGATTTAAAGTTATATTCAAGAATTGACGACTTGCATGACTGTATAAATCTTCAGACCCAACTGGATTTATTGCAAATTTGGTGTACGAAAAATAAATTGAATTTGAATGTGAAAAAATGTAAGTAGAAAAAAAGTAGCGTGTGATTTTTTATATATTGTACAGGGAGCTACTCTAGAACGCTGTAACACAATTACTGATTCAGGTGTTATTTTCGACAGAAAATTGAATTTTGTGGACCATATTTCATGGAAAGTGTCAGAAGCCCTCAGATCCTATGGTTTCATAGTCAGAAACTGTAGAAATTTCCACAACATAAACTCTATGAAAGCGCTATACTTTTCCTATGTTCGCTCAAAACTCGAATATGCAAATATTGTCTGGAATCCGTTCTATGAATCTCACAAACTCAGAGTCGAAAAAGTGCAAGAAAGATTTTTAAAATTTTGTATTATCAAGATAGATGGTATTTATCCGGAAAGAGGTTGTAACTATGACGAACTATGCAGTCGTTCAGATCTTATGAGCTTGTAACATCGTAGGAATTGTTCGGCATGCATATTTCTCTTTAAGTTGTTGAATAATTTCATAGACTGCCCAATTCTTCTTCAAAACATTGATTTCAACATTCCATCCTATATGTCACGTTCCCGTCTTACTTTCAGACTTGTAGTTGCAAGAACAAATATGTTATTGAAATCACCACTATATACTATGTGTAGACAGTTCAACGATTTATCTCCTTACTGTGATTTATTTTTTGATTCTCTCAAACAAATAATTAGGATAGTAAATATACATTTGAATTGACATACGATATATTGCTTAGAAACAGTGTCTGTAATAAGACATTTGATTTTTTTTTCTGTTACATTTTTATATGATTTTCTTGATATATTGTCCTGTAAATGGGTAACAGTTGGACAATAAAGCTATATTATTATTATTATTATTTATTGTCGTCTAAACAAGTCTAGTCGGGTCCGCGAGGTAAGTGGTCACTGGCTCCGAGAATCGTGAGTCCTGAGCAGACGCAACGAACCGAGAATAACGGCCTTCTGCATGCGGCCGGCCAAGA
Organism: Zygogramma bicolorata; assembly: GCA_032362365.1. Classification (NCBI taxonomy): domain Eukaryota; kingdom Metazoa; phylum Arthropoda; class Insecta; order Coleoptera; family Chrysomelidae; genus Zygogramma; species Zygogramma bicolorata. Next base: position 747,002 of record JAVJAQ010002186.1, on the reverse strand, counting down.
TCTCTGCCGCATCACGGCATGCCGGTATGATCTTGAGCTCCGAGAGTAGCGTTGGTCTGGAACCACCGAGAACACCTATAATCAGAACCACTAACTTGACAGAATAGTCTGGGTGGAGCCTGCGGAGTTCGTAAAGTAAATCCTGGTACTTTGTCCGTTTTTCCTCCTCTTTTCGGACGATATTCGTTTCGGCAGGGGCCGAAAACTCAATAACGAATATCGTCTTACTTCGGTGGTCGAAGAGGACTATATCAGGCTTATTGGCCTGTATTTGCCTGAGGGTGGGAAATGAAAAGTTCCAAAAAATTCGGCACCTTTAATTTTCCACAACGGACTCAATATCCCCTGGAGCGTAAGGCAGCACCGGTGTCCTGTCTATTTCATACGAGTGCCGAAGAAAATAGTACAGCACTCGTAAGGCCGCGTTATGGCGATGGATATAGGCCGAGACCGCATAAACTGCACAAGACGACAGCAAATGCATCAAAGTCTCGGGCGCCTGTCGGCAGGTCCTGCATCTAGTATCAGGAACCTCTATACCCATCACGCGGCTCCGGTAGACTAGTGTGTTGAAGACACCGTCTTGGCACGCCATGATAAACCCTTCAGTCTCCGACTTCAGCTCACCTGACCTGAGGAAGGCAAATGTCAGCTTAACAGACAAGCCATGGTCTTCGATGTTCTTAAAGAAGACTCCATGCATGGGCTTGTCTGTATGCAGCTGCAGCATTTTGGCATTCTCTGCAGCCTTGATGTGAGCTTTTCTCCGTGAGGGCTCCAACTCGGTGACAGAGAGTTGGTTCACCCGCTCGGTGTCGAAGACTATACCAAGTTCATCAGCAGCGCGCCTTGCTGCCTTGAATAAAAAGGCTCCGACTCCTGCATGTTCGTGATGTCGGACCATGCAGTGTAGGGGATCCGAACTCCTGATGACTCTACAGGCTCCATCCAGCACCATTCTGTTGTGGAGACACTCCAAACTCAAAAGTTCACGGCCCCCTTGTTGTCGAAGGAGATATAACCGTGGAACGGACGATTTGGGATGCATGCTTCTGTGCATATGCATCATTTTGCGAGTCTTCACGTCAAGTTGCCGCAACTCTTCCTGAGTCCACTTGACTACTCCGAAGGAGTAGAGTAGAATCGGAATGGCAAGCATGTTGGTGGCAGAAACTTTGTTTTTGCCCGACAGCTCTGAGGACCAGATCTGCCGTAGTTTCTGCCTATACTTGCCACGGAGAGCATTTTTCACCGAGTCTACCTCTTGGGTGTGGCGTTGTTCCACACCCAAATAGGTGTATGTCTCTCCGGCATTCAAATGATGTAGAATGCTTCCGTCTACGAGTTGGGCATCCTCCGCGAAATCCTCGCATCGTCCTCTTTTGAGATGAACCAGTGCACATTTGTCAATCCCGAATTCCATACCGATAGCATGCGTGAACTCCTGCACCACCCTGAGGGACTGCTGTAGGTCCCTTTCTCCAGAGGCATAGAGCTTAAGGTCATCCATATAGAAAAGATGGGTGACCTTATGCCTCCGGTTTCCAGGGGTGCCGCAGTTATATCCCCGGGTTTTCCTGAGCGCAACGGACAATGGCATTAGTGAGATGCAGAAGAGAAGAGGGCTGAGGGAATCTCCCTGAAAAACACCTCTTCTTATGATGACCGGCTCTGTTTGGATCCTGCTTTCACCTGATGTTATGGTGAAGCGGGTCCTCCAGAGCGGCATCAGTTGTTCGATGCATCTCACTATTTGATCGGGTACCGCAAGGCACTCGAGTAAGTACAACAGCAACTCATGTGATGTTGTATCGAATGCCTTGCGATAGTCGATCCAGGCCATAGAAAGATTCCGCTTATACTGCACGGAGTCCTGCGTGATACATCTATCAATCAGCAGGTTCTCCTTACAGCCCGCGGAACCCCTCTTCGACCCTTTTTGCTCATATATCCGTTCGAACACCGGGTCAACTGCTTGGAGAGTACGCATATACAGGATGCGTGTAAACATCTTGTAACACGTATTCAAGCATGCTATCGGTCTGTAATTCTTAGGATCCGACAAATCTCCGTTCTTCGGGATTAGCACGGTTCGCCCCTCGACAAACCATTCCGGAATCAGCTGCTCTCCATTCAGCCAAGAACTGAATATTCTGGCCAAATGGTGGTGAGTGCTCGATAACTTTTTCCACCAATAGTTATTGAGGCCATCAGGGCCTGGAGCAGCAAAGTTCTTCGAACCCTCAAGAGCTTTCCGAACTTCATCCGTGGTTATCGGTTGACGCAGTATTTCGGGCTCAGGCTGTTGAAGCCTTCTACAGAAAGCTTCAAACTGCGTCAGGGCTGGAGTGTCTCGGTTGAGTGGTTGCGGATGCTCGTAGATACTTTTCCAGAAGGATTCCACCCGATCAGCGGCCGGCGGATTATCCACAACACGCGGAGGCGATTGGAATAGGCGTGAGGGTTTCTCGCGGAACTGTTTGTTCTCTGAGAAAGCCCTCGCCCGCCTCACTAGTGACTTTTTTGCAGTCACTAGCATTCGTATCCTCTCGAGGCAATGCTGCTTGATGGTGAGCAGCACCCCTCGATTCAATGTGTGATGGGATCTGCGCAGTTTTGCAGCGATTTGCCGCACTGCGTGCGTAAATGGTCTATTAGCCGCTAAGTAGTCCATCACACATTGGATACGAGACGCGTGTTGTCTCGCCGACTTGATCTTAGCCTCCATCTTGTGTATGCGCTGTTCATGCTTCCTAGAGGGGTCGAAGGATCTGTCACCTCCCTCTCTCCCAGAAAGAGCCTGAACAGCGTCATACACGGCACAGTTGATCTGCCAGATGTCGGCCTCTTCTGTAAGCGCACTACGAACCTCTGCATCCACTCGGGCCAGTTGTTCTGGCCTGAGGGGCTTCACTCTGTGAAGCATCCTCCGGGTCCCGATGTTGTGGGTTCTCGGTGCTTCCAGGCGCACCCTCTCCTCCACCAATCGCACTGGCGGTATTTCTACCGCCTGCTCAACCGGCCTCGGTGGGGCACGTACATAGCCACGGCCACGAAGATGGGATACATAATCCCTGAGATTTTGGGCGGAAAAGGCGGCATGCTCCGGGTGTGCCACGCACCACAGCGCATGCATTCTCGCCATGTATCCCCTTCGGGCGGGCTCACTACTCTCGTAGCACCGCATCAGGTCGTCTCTCAGTTCGTCGGTCCACTCAAAACGTTGTCCATGTCCATTGCCAGAGTCGTCATTGGGCTGTCCATCGGTTTGGGCCCCTCCACCTTGCCCTTGACCCCTATCCGAATGGGGTCGGTTGTGGGGGCCCTGTCCTCTAGTGACAGGAACCAGAGTTGAGGGCCTGCAAGGTGGTTAGCCCAGCAGGCCCACGGCCGGCACCAGAGAGAAAAAGCTTTTCTCTCCCGGATGCGCATTAGCTGCCGGTCCGATTTTGCATCCTAAGCTCAGGAAAGTGGTGGCGCTACTCACCAGAGACTGTTCAGATGTTGTTATTATTATTGTATCTGTCGTCTAAACAAATCTAGTCGGGTCCGTACTCCCCACTGCTCCGACCCAGTGGGCGGACGCGCTAGTATAATTAACCAATGACCACTCCCCACACCGCGGGGTAAGTGGTCACTGGCTCCGAGAATCATGAGTCCTGAGTAGACGCAACGAACCGAGAATAACGGCCTTCTGCATGCGGCCGGCCAAGATCTCTGCCGCATTACGGCATGCCGGTATGATCTTGAGCTCCGAGAGTAGCGTTGGCCTGGAACCACCGAGAGCACCTATAATCAGAACCACTAACTTGACAGAATAGTCCGGGTGGAGCCTGCGGAGTTCGTAAAGTAAATCCTGGTACTTTGTCCGTTTTTCCTCCTCTTTTCGGACGATATTCGTTTCGGCAGGGGCCGAAAACTCAATAACGAATATCGTCTTACTTCGGTGGTCGAAGAGGACTATATCAGGCTTATTGGCTTGTATTTGCCTGAGGGTGGGGAATGAAAAGTTCCAAAAAATTCGACACCTTTCATTCTCCACAACGGACTCAATATCCCCTGGAGCGTAAGGCAGTACCGGTGTCCTGTCTATTTCATACGAGTGCCGAAGAAAATAGTACAGCACTCGTAAGGCCGCGTTATGGCGATGGATATAGGCCGAGACCGCATAAACTGCACAAGATGACAGCAAATGCATCAAAGTCTCGGGCGCCTGTCGGCAGGCCCTGCATCTAGTATCAGGGACCTCTATACCCATCACGCGGCTCCGATAGACAAGAGTGTTGAAGACACCGTCTTGGCACGCCATGATGAACCCTTCAGTCTCCGACTTCAGCTCACCTGACCTGAGGAAGGCAAATGTCAGCTTAACAGACAAGCCATGGTCCTCGATGTTCTTAAAGAAGACTCCATGCATGGGCTTGTCTGTATGCAGCTGCAGCATTTTAGCATTCTCTGCAGCCTTGATGTGAGCTTTTCTCCGTGCGGGCTCCAACTCGGTGACAGAGAGTTGGTTTACCCGCTCGGTGTCGAAGACTATACCAAGTTCATCAGCAGCGCGCCTTGCTGCCTTGAATAAAAAGGCTCCGACTCCTGCATGTTCATGATCTCGGACCATGCAGTGTAGGGGATCCGAACTCCTGATGACTCTACAGGCTCCATCCAGTACCATTCTGTTGTGGAGACACTCCAAACTCAAAAGTCCACGGCCCCCTTGTTGTCGAAGGAGATATAGCCGTGGAACGGACGATTTGGGATGCATGCTTCTGTGCATATGCATCATTTTGCGAGTCTTCACGTCAAGTTGCCGCAACTCTTCCTGAGTCCATTTGACTACTCCGAAGGAGTAGAGTAGAATCGGAATGGCAAGCATGTTGGTGGCAGAAACTTTGTTCTTGCCCGACAGCTCTGAGGACCAGATCTGCCGTAGTTTCTGCCTATACTTGCCACGGAGAGCATTTTTCACCGAGTCTACCTCTTGGGTGTGGCGTTGTTCCACACCCAAATAGGTGTATGTCTCTCCGGCATTCAAATGATGTAGAATGCTTCCGTCTACGAGTTGGGCATCCTCCGCGAAATCCTCGCATCGTCCTCTTTTGAGATGAACCAGTGCACATTTGTCAATCCCGAATTCCATACCGATAGCATGCGTGAACTCCTGCACCACCCTGAGGGACTGCTGTAGGTCCCTTTCTCCAGAGGCATAGAGCTTGAGGTCATCCATATAAAAAAGATGGGTGACCTTATGCCTCCGATTTCCAGGGGTGCCGCAGTTATATCCCCGGGTTTTCCTGAGCGCATTATTATTATTATTATTATTATTATTATTATTATTATTATTATTATTATTATTATTATTATTATTATTATAATTATTGTAAAGTATTCGTCAGCTTCAAAATAATATACCGAAAGACCCCCTTTTGCATTCAGTTTCTTTCCCAGATGGCGCTCAAGCGCCAATATTCCGAAGTAGATTTTTCGAAATTCGCACTGCCCCTATAAAAAAATTCACATAATGCTCTCAGAAAATAAAGTATTGTTTCGATTCTCGTCATGCGATGTGAGTCGTCTTACGAGACGTGAGCCATGTATTCCGAAAAAAACTGCTTCTCACACAGGAGATGTGTTGTAATCGATAGCGAGGTAAATTTTCATTATTGATTGGTTTGTATCGAAAGATGAAAGAATGGGAAAACCGTCATCAGCTCGTCGAAAATACAGTAATCTGCTTTTGTACTTTCTGCAGTTTTCTCTGATTCAATTTTGTTGAATAGTTGTGGTCGAAAATCAAGAAAGGAATTGTGTCACATCCTTTTTGGTTTCTACGAGTATGCTCCGGCACATATAAATTTGTTTCTCTAATATATGGTGGCATCTATAGAAATATATAGCCTACTTACTTGCCGAATCGAGCCTCTTCATATTCCTTCCAATGATAATATAGTATTTTCGAATGAAGTACATTATCACCAAGAGAAATGCTGATGGTATTAACAGAAGCATATTCACTGTCGCAATCAGAACAATAAGTCCCGTCAAACCAAGAGAATGCTAAAAAATATTTCATTATTAAAACAAAGGTAGGTTTCATTGATAGTAATGTCAATGTTTTTGTATCATATTTTCACATAGCCAAACCAACGAAAGGGCGTCGTTAATGTCGTGAATACAATCATACAGATTCTTTTATTAATATATGCTAAATGTTTCTTCCTCGGTATAATAAGCTTTTTTATACCCATATAACGAGTGTTTTATAAGCAAATCGATTAGGAAACAGTGAAGTCAAACACGCTATTGGAGAAGGTAGTGGTTAGACGTTTCCTTTTTTTTTGTTTGTGAGTCTACGTATAAGTTTTTGTATTCCTCAAAATATTTATAATTTTTCCAAATCGTACGTTGAGAAGAGTAACGTCCATCAATGAAGTAACTCAAAGCACTCACCCTGAATACTTCATAAATGCTAAGTGGTAAAACTTCATCCGTCGTGTTCAGATCTTTCGTAAATCTGTTGATAACATTTCCCAAATAATGGCTGTCGAAAAAGGTCATGGAAGAATTCACTACTGAATTGGTCATGGCTTTGTGGAGGTTCCTTGAAGCTCTGAGGGAAGATCCCATCACCAGGTATATTCTGAGGAATGTGAAGATTGATACAGCCACTATTGAAGCAAAGAAAAGGTTCATATAATATTGGCGATCTTCGACTGTTTCGATGTAATCTGTGGAATTAGTCAAGTTTTTCACGATCAGTGATGATAGTTTTGGTTCAGTCTTCACCCTGTGAAAAGAAATGGAGTTTTTGATAAGTGACTGAGTGAAAGGTATGTCCCTGTAATTTCATTGTTTCAGGTTGAGCGTTTTTTATATCAGAAAAGGAGGGATGATCATATCAACGAAATATGCTGTTGATCACACTTACCATCTACTGAGAAGTTTTTCTGAGGTATTCGTGGCCACTTGGCATAAAACAAATATTCCCATAACAGCAACAAGAATCATCCAGCTACCGGCATTTTTAAAGTACCTTAGATACACTCCCCAGCTGACCTTACCGGGTAACTTCTCTTCGTGATAAAAATTGGTAGAATCTTCTCCCAATAGCTTTGAGGATTCGTCCAACTCTTCGTTCATATCCTCGATGTCGTCAATATTTTCATTGGGTGAATCAAAGTCGTCATCGATATAGTAGGTTATTCGTTTGTCCAATGATTGTTTTTGTTCTTCCAGTGAGAGGGTCCTACCGTTTTCTATGAGTACAGTGTTACTTCCATTCACTAGTTTGATGTGATTGATATTATTCGTAACAAGAATAACGATTTTATCTTTCAGAAATTCTCTGATACACTGTTTGAAAACAAACAGGTTCACACGATTATCTAGAGCTGCAAGACAATCGTCAAGAAGGTATATATCGCTGTCTCTGTAGACAGCCCTTGCCAGGTTGATCCTGGCTTGCTGTCCTTTGGATAAGTTAACTCCTTTATCACCTACAATCATTTGATCACCATTATCGAAGCCACCAATATCTTGTTTTAGAGCACAAACTCTCAAGACCTCGTTGTATCTGTATTCATCGTACTTCTGACCGAAGAGAATATTTTGCTTGATTGTAGAAGGAAAAAGCCAAGGGTCTTGTGGAGCATATGATATACTCCCAGTCACATACATTTTTCCTTTACTTGGCTGATATTCTTGCAGAATAGTTTTCAATAGAGTGGTTTTACCGCAACCAACACTTCCAGTAACGATGAACAATCCTTCATCAGCCGACAAGGATACGTCTTCCAGGACTTCGGTGTCCTTTACTGTCACTGAGACGTGTTCTAGGTGAACTTTCGGAGTTTGTTTGCTGAGCCCTTCATGGTCTGTTTCTTCTGCATTCAGAAACTCATCCAACCTCCTCAACGATGCTATCATCTCGGACCCTTGGGCGAGACCATATGGAATAGAGACCGCCAGGTAGGACGCAAGACTCTGAATGTTCGCTTGGATGAATGAGATGATCTCAGCGCTAGCTAGGTTGCCAGTCCATATATAGGTCATGAGGAGAATGTAAAAAGAGAGATTCGAAGCCAAAGAAGCCATGATAAGCATTACACTTTTTAGATAGTACACTGGAGTGAGGTGCCTCAATTCTTCCCTGAAAATAATGATAATCAATTGATTTGTTAGTCTTCTTTGCTCATTGTCCAGTTGAAACTTCTTAGAGATCAATTACCCTAACACCAAACTGATATTTTTGCACTCGACGCGCGTTTCGCCTATAAGGTTAATATCTTCAGGAGAAGAAAATTGAGTATCATCATTGATCTCTAGGAAAAGTTTGAACTTTACACCAAAGGTTCCAATCTCATTGTTTATAATTATTGTCCAGTGTTCTTTATTTTTGACAAACCTTGCCACAGAGTGAAAAAGTTGCTTTTGAAGGAATACCGCATTATCTCATTGCATTTTTTCTATTGAAAATGTGATGAAATGAGGTTGAAATGGAAAATAACAAAGTTCTGTACTGTTGTAATACGAAAACACGAGTTGTAGGTAGTCTCTCAGTGTCTATCTATTGAGGCGAAATGATAAAATGATGAAATTTTATAGAAAAATTTTCATAGTGTATTTTTGGAAAATTCAATAGACACGTTTTAGACACAAGAGAACAATAATTATGAATGCATAAATAATAATAAGTTTCCAATTCTACCGTTCTGAATGAAAATATGGATATGATATTTTCATTCTATACGATTTCAACTAGATACTAAGGTTGCTAGAGGTATTTATGGCCCGTGTGGACTATAAAGTAAACTTTATAACAGCACGAACCGTAAAGTTAACTTTATGCCCGCACGGTCAAACCGTTAACCGTTATGTAGTCGGCAAATAAGTAATAAAAACACTGAACTGATGAACTAGTTTGACAGAAATGAATATATATGTACCTACTTCCTCAAGTCTATAATTTTTCTTCCGAACACCGTTTCCCAGGTATACATTTTTATGGTTTTTATGGCCGACAAAACTTCTGTAGTCAGCTGAATCCTTTCATCCGTCTTTTTTGCAGATTTCATCCTGATTTCACTGACCTTCCTAGAGAGGAAAACTGAAAAATTTCAGACTTCACTAATAAGGTATCAGTGGCGCAACTAAGTAGTAGAAATGCAAATTAACATAGTCTAAAAATATACCGAGGCAGAAAATGAATCATTTATTTCGAATTGAAAATATAGGATTCGGAGGCAGAAAGCCAGGGTAAGCTATTTCTAGATTTCTCTGTAACTTTTACCGCTTCGAGTCAAATTTCAATCACCCGGTATACATATTCTTGTAACTCATCATTGACGTATACTTACACTGAAGTGGAATAATAAGCGAGTAGAATCCAAGGCTTACTATGATCGAAAAACCGATGCGATCGTAGATCACATAACCAATAATTACTGCATGTATCAGGCCAATCCACATATCGTTCACGAAAGTCAAGGCGTTCTCGAAAGCGAACACATCCTTGGTGATGAGAGTTACTAAAAAAAATAATATTAATGAAAATCAAATGAACATGCCTGTTAACAATATACTTTTCAATGGCATATCCACATATTTCTTTAAATATTATGTCATGGGGATGCGGTAGAGATTTTGATAGAATATTTGTTGCCCAAAAGCGTATCATAAGATTAATTTTTGATATGGAATATCGTGATAGCTGCAAACCTTTACTCATAAGGGGAAACTTGTTATCAGTTCCATGCATACATATATTGAAATGTGTAACCTATATAAGAAAAAATCTTGCATCGTTTGAAGTGAATGCGGCTACTCATAATAATTATAGTACACGTCATGGTGATATGTTGAGAATACCCTCTCACCAAGCGACAAAATTTAAAAATTCTCCACTATATAATCCGGTCACACTTTATAATAAACAGCCTAAATCAATTAAAGAGTCTAAATCTTATGTTATATTTAAGAATAGCACCAAAAGATTCTTGATTGAAAATTGTTTTTTTAGCGCCCAGGATTATTTAGGATAAAAATCCTAATTTCAAAATACTAATTAAATATATGTGCCTTATCTAAATGTGAAACTCATATATCATGTGCTGTTATGGTTTAATTTATATATGACAAATTATGATCTCAATTTTCTTTATATTGTGTAGTACCTGTATTGACTTACCATATGTACATAAGTACCGAAATGGTGAATAAATATTATTATTATCATTATTTTTATTATCATGTGTATTTACAAATTGCGGCTTCATGTAGAAATAAATGAAGTTAAATGGACATCCAGGGACACAATCTCTTCGTAGCTTTTTTAGGTTCTGAACCTATCACGATCTAAAAAAATAAGAATCAATATTGGAATCTAAACATCTTTATAAATATAGAAGGGCGGATTTTTCATTTACCTCGATGAGTTGCTGCGTTATTAAAAACAGTTCCTTCTGATTGAAATACGTTTTATTACTTAGCAACTTCTCGTAGATCTCAAATTTGACTAATAAAAAAAATGCGAGGACTACATATTAGTTTCATTCAGAAGTAACTGTTTTTCAATCAAGACAATCAACTTATCGGAGTATATTGAAATTCTACCCTTCTACACTTATATTTCAAAATCAATTCTTATTTTTCAGATGGTGGTGTTAAGAACCAAAAAAAAAACTACGAAAAAATAATCCCTCCAGCGCAAAATAATGACATTTAAACATGACTTAACGAACACAACATATTGAAAAATATGAAAAAATGACACTAAATTAATGAAAACCTATAAATAATCAGATACGATCATCATCATTTTCAATACCTATATCAGAAGGAGACATTCAGGATGTAATAATGTCTCCTAAATTAAATTGTAGATATAATAAGTTTGCCTCTATTACTCGTTAACAACAAAAGCATTGAATATGCAGTTATTCCTGATATCTGAAAAGAACTATTTTGAAACCGATATACAAATCAGGTGAACGAAAAAATGTTTCAAAATACCGTCCAACAGCTCCTTTGAATATATTTGCGGAAATATTTGAAAAATTCTCAATATTCAACTAACGAATTTCATCACTGATAATATTAAAATAGACAATTTTCAATATGCTTTCCAACCAAATGCGAAAACCTACTCTACAATAACTGATCTCACGAATAACATTCGTGAAAGATTATATGATAGTAATTATGTGGTAACATAATTTTTGGATTTGAAAAAAGATGACTATAATATTTTAATGGATATATTTATTATATAGTTATAGTATAAGAGGCCATGCATATATTCCAAAACTATTTTCAACATCGTGAATGGTACGTACAAAGCAACAAATATAAAAGTAATGAGAAACTTTCTAAAATTGGCGTCCCTCAAGGCTCACTTGTGGCTCCAATTCTTTTTTTAATTTAGATTTATATTCTGATATATAATGCATTTATAGTTTCTCATATCAGACACCTCATTATAGTTTGGTCTTCATGCTCTAAAAGACAAAAAAATATATATCGCCTAATGAACAAAGCAATAGAGGTTGTATTCAGAAAACCGTGGGATACTCCTTCTGCAGAAAAAAATACGGACCAAAGTCATATTGACTGTTCTGTCTGGAAGCTTGAATAAATGAATAAATAGCCGTATTCGGGTTCGCAATAAATACTGTTCTAGGACAGTCAAAAATAGTCACCCACCCAATTAATGTAGATATATTCGCGACAAACCCTTCACGCCTCAACCGTCCAACTATTTCGAACCGTTCCTGAACTGTTTTTGTTGTGAACCCGAATACAACCAATAAAACACCTTCTAAAAGAGGACAACATATCGCACTCATTTCTCTTGATATTCCAAAGGAAACTGCTGTTCGAATAATTGTAATTTATCAAGCAAGATATATTTTTATTACTATTATTTGGTTTGTATCGCTCGATCCATGTATGCAAAAACTCCTCTCAACTTGTCGATAATACAGAACGTGGCCTAATAGTTTTTTCCGATAATCGCTTGGAAATTTTGACATTTCGAACAAAATTCCTTGAAGAAAAAGACAAGATTTCCTTACTGTAAGGAAATGGTATATCCTTACTGTAATGAATGTTAAGCTTTTCCCACCTGGTGAACAAGGTACTATTGGATTACACAAATATGCTGTTTCCTATCTGAACTTTTTTCTGTAATCTGTGTTTCAAACCTACCTATTTTTCCTGTGGTCATGCTTGAAAATGATCCTGGGGTCAACCTGAGTGCCTTTCTATAAATCAGCGCCGAAACAGACGTTCTCACTTTGATTCCTATCTCCACTATGAACTGCTGATAGTTATGGTTGTATATGGTGGTGAAAAAAGTAATCCCAATGACCAATGCAGTATTCTGATACAGTTCGCTCTTTGATATGCTCTGTTGATTGGGTTGGAAGTAAGCCACTAACCTGCTTATCGCTGTTGGCTGGATGAATCTGTAATTGACAATCATGAGCAAACATTCTGATAAAAAACGGCTTCTCAAGAACAGAAGATAGCTTTTACGAAATTCGGAATATCAACCCAACTTTAAAATTTTAGTCACAATGCACCTAAAAAGGTACCCATTTTGATGATAGATGATCAATTTCGAGAAAATCTTAGAAGATTGTTTTCAACATAAATCGAATAGCAAGTATAATTCACAAATACATTCCATGATGAATTGGAAGACTTTTTGGTTCTACTTTTAGTTACTGTATCTCGATATTGCCCCGAAATAGGTTTGAAGGAACAACTTCCACTAAAGTTCGTACAATTTAAAAACTAGTATAACTACTTTTCTTCGGGCTTGAAGGCCGTCGTTCTTTGGAATTTCTTCCTAACGTTTCGCTAGCGCGAGTGGCCAGCTTCTTCAGAGGCTTACTCATTTCCGATGACTAAACGTTTCGATTTCTTAAGGCGTATTTATTTTGATGCAGGTAGTCTGGAGTGTTAATAACTTCTGTCGGGTTCGGGGAATAATTATCATTATTATTGGCGCACTACCTGCCGTGATTTCATTAGTGATTCTTGATTTCCTCAGAATGGGATTCCAAATTCTGTTTAGACTCAACGCTTCTTCTTTTCTGTTGAAATTGTCCGTATGTTTTTGGATCTCTATCGTCTCCCGTACCATGGAACAAGGCTCAAAGAGCATGAAAGGAACTGTAGGCTGGGGCAAACTGACAAATCGGCGGTGGCGGAACACGCACTGAGTGAGGGTAACCACAGGATTCTCTTTGAAAATGCTGAACTGATTGCCCCCAACCAGGGTTACCATAGCCGACTGGTAGATGTCAGAAGTAACTATTTCTACAACGTCAAGTATCTCGATGCTAGGAATTACGATCAGTAATTATCTCTCACGGGAAAACTATATGAGATCATTCGCTAAAGGTGCTTCCCAGAAACTTGGATTTCTATTTCGTGCGAAGAAATACTTAACTTCTCGTCAGCTTCTAATGATCGACCAGGCTCAGATGCGACCTGTCTTGGAATATAGTTCTCATGTATGGAGTTCGGCACCAAAACATTCATTGAGGCTTCTCGACTCTATTCAGAAAAAGACAATCCGTCATGTTGGTGATTCTTCGCTCACAGACTCGCTAACTTCATTGGAGCATCGTAGAAGGGTCGGAGACTTGTCTCTCTTCTATAGATATTTTCACGGTCGGTGCTCTTTTGAACTGTTATCAATAGTTATATCTACACGGATGACTCGACAGAACTCCCACCCATTTATTTTGAACCACTACTAATCGAATGAGGTAATAAAATCCAAACAAAAATGTTTGAGATGGATTCTTGATCAAATAGACAAAATCATGGTCTTGGATAATCAAAGAAATTAATGAAAGATATCGAATATGAAAAAGAGAATGAAGAAATATATGAAGTGATATGAACAAATGTTGAAGCCAAGTTTCAAGTTGAGTGTACTCACGACCGACGTTTCGACCACGGGTATCCGCAATCGTCTCCGAGTGATGACAGACAACATTTCGAGCTATGGTCGTTTATAAAGACCCGATTTCCCTATGTGGGGAAAGGGAGCGATGCTAACCATGAGACGCACTGATTGGACATTAATGTTACTGGTAAAGATGAAAATACTCACATGAGTGTAGTCCTCACGATGAACTGGACGATTCCCAATGAAAAATAACCCAGTCCGAAAGTGGATACTATTGCTCTGGCTAGAGAGCGCCGTTTCTTTATCGTCTGTCGATTCCATCGAGATTCCAAGTCAGTTCCTAGCTTTCTGGACTCCAAGTGATTCACTATGTCGTAAACGTCATCATCTTCCAAGGTATTCTTCTTCTCCTTGCTCTTTTTGAATAGATCGTACGCAAAGCTGAAAAAATTGGGTGACAAGTTATTTGACGCACTCACTATTTTTGTGAAAATTGACACAATTTATTCTCCGTTATTTTCTTCGATTAATAATGAAACATCGTTGTAGAAAAGATGTAGTTATCTCCAATATAAGACTTTTCTGTCAAAGTGCAACATCTTGACCACCAATCTAGAAACCACTTATTTTGACTGGACGTGCATGTACCAACTAGGTTGGCATTTCAGGTGAAAATAAATCCACAATTCAATAACAGTGCCATTTACAATTTCGATCATGTTTGTTTTCATGACAAAGTTGACACGCTGAAGGAAAGATGAACACCAGTTTTCATCAAACAAGATTGCATTGGAATAGCGATTGCAAGATTCCCAAAAACTAATGAAAATAAGTGAAAGGAGATTGGAAATTCTGGAAATCAAAATATTATCAAATATTATTTACCACTCGAGTATAGTATTTCAACATTATAACGTCTCAAAAGAATTGGAAGTTAGATAAATTGTTTTGTAGGATAAAACAATTTTCAAACTAGAAATGTTTTCACTTCTCCCTGAGTTTTCAGTTAAAGCTACAACTTCTCAACGAAGCTGGTAGTTTGAGGGCGTAGGTGTTTATTTATTTGAAACTTGGATTGAACTGCTCCATACTTGTTGCGAATTGTTAATCAACAAAAAATGCCTCAGTATTCTGTACTATTCTCATTAAAAACGGGTTCACAAAAGCGCGACACGTGTTTCGCTATACAATATCATAGTTTCCTCAAGCAGGTATTGTAAATCCATTTTTAGTGAGAATCGTACAGAAAACTGTGATATGTTTTGCGTTTTTTTTTTCGTGATTGGAGACCTGAAATAAATGAGTAGAATAAATAAGTCAAAAAAATATAATCCAAATGAGGCACTCGAATTCTAACAGAGAGAATTAAATGGATTTTGATCAAAGAATGAAAATTGAAAATTAGGTCGATCAGAAAATCAATATTCTTGACAAAAATTCAAAATACTGAATATAAATTGGTGAAATCAGCCAAAATTCAGAT
The DNA here is from genome assembly GCA_032362365.1 of Zygogramma bicolorata. Classification (NCBI taxonomy): domain Eukaryota; kingdom Metazoa; phylum Arthropoda; class Insecta; order Coleoptera; family Chrysomelidae; genus Zygogramma; species Zygogramma bicolorata. The sequence goes on along the minus strand of JAVJAQ010002186.1, from coordinate 731,598 downwards.
GAAGAAATATGAATTGACGTATAAACAATAAAAGTCTGAATCACTCAGCAAGAAATATTCTCAACCACTTTCAAGCGAAGTTTTTTTCTGGTACGAGTATGTATTTGAAGAATATTGGATTATTCATGAAGGCTCCTTCATTTTAGTATATGTACAGAAACAACTCCCATTGTGTACCACTATAATATCTTATTTCAAATGTTCGTGCTTCCCTGTTCGTATTATTTCATCTCTTGTATCACCTGAATGTCTTGATCAACAAGGAGTGCATTGTTCAACTGCTATATTCATCTTCACCCAAGTTCAAAGCTGTCACTTCAGCCACACATATAAAATATTCCAGTGAATATAGCAACTTTGTTGGCGAAACTTGCGTCTATTGCCAGTGCTTATAGATCCTGTTCAAAATGAATTCCACTCTCCTACCGGAAAGCCCATTCATAATCAAATCAAATATACTTTATTGTCTGAAGAACGTATTTCTCATTGACAAAGTATTTTACAATGAAGAACAAGACAACAATGATCATCGTTAAATATCTGTCGATATGACGGTCTGTTAAATAAAAATATAACAATCATAATTAGAATGAAACACAAATATAAAACAAAGAGAGAATAATAAAATTATTATAGACAACAACATGTGTAAGTATAAAATACAAGTTGAATAAAAATATAAATAAGTAATAAATATCACCGAAACACATCAAATTGAGCAATAATGTATTACTAGGACTATAAGACGAGGTCGGAACTCCACAACATTAAAAGTTCTGACAGTAGAATTCATCTAATGACTAGAAGGTATTCGTCAGTAGAACATTTTTACAGGCTGCTTGAATTGTTTTTATCTTTTAAAATTTTAATCTCGTTTGGCAGGTGATTGAATAATTTTCTACCATTAAAAAAAAGGAATTTTTTATTTGTGTCGAAGTTGGAATTGGTAATGTTATATTCAGTGTTTGCCTAGTGTTATATTTAGACATCTTATGTATTTCGTTTTTATATTTGCTTTGCATGAGACATACTACTTCTGAAATAAAAATACAGGGTAGTGGTAGAATTTTGAGTTTCATAAAGAGTGGCTTGCCAGAATCCCGGAATTTAGCTTTACACATATACCATTGCTCGTTTCTGCAAGACAAAAATAATATTGAAAAAATATTGACTACATGTTCCCCAAAAATAGATTCCATATCTCAGGTGTGAGTCGATTAAAGCACAATATACAACTCTTGCCATCTCTTCACCAAGTTCCCATGAAATGGTTCTTACTGCGAAACATCCTGATGCCAATTTTCTTCTGAGTTTTTCAATGTGACTTTCAAATTTCAATTCATCATCAATATGTGAAACCAGAAAGTTTGTTTCTGACTTATAACTGATTACTTGGTTTCCTATATGGAGTTTTTGTAGATTACATTTGAAAGTAAGGATGTTATTTTTTGATGTATTGAAAGACAGCTTATTCGCATCACACCAATCCTTGACTTTACTCATATCGTCCTCAAGTATCTGAACTATAAATTTTTTTCTATGGAATATATTCAAGAAAAGTTCCCTCTCATACCAAGAATTTCATTTATAACTATGAATTTTTTTTATGAAATATCCCTTTACTGTTGATATTTTGTATCACTATTAACCACTAGATGAAAAATTGATGAAGTGAAAGACACATGTATACAGATCGTTTTTTTCCTAACCTAACTCAAATATTTCAATTTTTGCAATATACTCACAAGAAAGTAATAATCGAAAAAATCGATGCTTTTTCTCTAGGATTCTTTTCTCTACGTTGCGTGACACCTGAGTCCATCTTGTGTAATCCACTAAATCAACTATTCAATCTATAATTTTTCAAGTGGGTGATAATTCTAATGTTATCACTGAAGATAGGCTGATTATGAAACCATACTCCATATCGGACTTCCAACATTTGAAACCATCACTTCGTCTTCAAATCAAGAGAGCTTCTTGGGCCTATCGGAGTTCTCTTCTGAGACACCCAGTAGTATTATTCAACACAATTATTTTGAATCATCTATAAAACAATAATCTGAATACTTATCTTATACAATGGCGAGAGTGAAACTCTGCCAAACATCGAAACCCTTATCCAGTCCGCATCGGGGCAGGCACAAAGTATATGCTCTGCTGTTTCATCATTTTCTAAACAGAAACGGCATGCCGAATCTTCCGACAGTCCAAGTCTCTTCATATGATGATTCAAACAACAGTGACCTGTAAGAGGGCCTATGAAACAAGGAGCAGAAAACCGATACTGAATCTGCCCTGGGAATAATCTAAATAAGTTGTCGTAATTGCAATGATGAATACATTGGCCAGAATCAATGAGCTACAGGAATTCGCCTCAAAGAACACTATGCACACATCATATACGTGAGAGTAAAATAATCCAGTTTTGCCCAAGAGTAAAAATTTCATTTCTATAGTGAAGTTTCCAAAGCCTTCGATTATTATTATATTATTGTTAATTTTTTTTTTTGGAGTGTGTGGGGGAATTGATAGTGCTACAAAAAATAATCATCAATGAACTTCTAAAACCTCTATAATATAAGTATATTATCACAAAACGCATTACTGTCAGATAGAAGTTTTCATGACACTCAAAAACATGAACGAAGGCAATAAGACTTTACGCCTGTGTATTCTAAACAATACCGTATTTGAGTGCATTCCAGCTCTTTCTCAGCACTCTACTCCGAAAATAGTTCAATTTACAAAAAAGTACATAGGGCTTTTTTTGTAGGTAATTTCACGTCGGACATTGTTTTCAATAATCTCTATTATTGACCTCGGTAATACTTCGGTCGCTATGAGCACCTTTTTTGAATTTTTTTTTGTGGAACTTACGTAATTCGGTCTCCTCTACAGAAAATCTTAATGAAATTTTCGGCGGTCTCGTATATTTTCGGAGATACAGGTCCATTTTGTTGTAAAACTTCAAAATTTTCCACATCAAATTTCTGTTGTTTGAACACATAAAATTCGTTCTTTTTCTGATCAAACGTTACTCACTCTCTTATTCACTCGTTTTCAACATTTTTAAGCAGAAAAAAAACAATTATATTTTCAAAATATCCAACTTTCTCCAAAAGTCAACATTAATACATTCAGTTCTCAACAATAACAATGAGAGCGGCAACACTGCAAATACATCACTTTCGACTGTCATTGCACTATGACATCGCAACAAATTGGTTATGGTTTGAAAATAAATGCATTTTTTGAAAAACTAATGGTTTTTTTCTGTTTAAAAATATTGAAAACGAGTAAATAAGAGAGTGCGTGGTATTTGATCAGGAAAAGGACGAATTTTGTGAGTTCAAACAACAGAAATTTGATGTGGAAAATTGTGAAGTTTCACAATAAAATGGACCTGTATATCCGAAAATATACGAGACCGCCGAAAATTTCATTTAGATTTCTTGTAGAGGAGACCGAATTACGTAAGTTCCATGAAAAAGATTTCAAAAAAAAGGTGCTCATATCGACCTTCGATTAACTGGTCACGATAGATTCACGAGAAACTGATTTCCGTGACGTTTATAATTTTTTTAGCCAGCTCGATATCAATGTCGATTTCTCACATCTCTTTCAGAAAGTTGTAATAATGGTGTAGGTATACAAAAATTCAGCTCACTAGGAATTTTTCCGACGTTAAAACCTTATAAAAAGTGAACTATTAATCGTCTTTGAACTAATAAGCACCTATCTGCAGAGAGTACTATACGATAATCAAATTTTTTTTTTGAAAATTGTAATTGGTGATTTGAAGGATAAAATACCATAAAAGCTCTTCAATCTCAAATAGGCCATTGCAGTGAATTAACAGAATTAACTCATTTTTCGATGTTCACAAACACCATTGAAAGTACTTCCATGATACCAAAAAATCAACGTTTTTTCATGATGCAAACAAAAAACGTCCCGAAGTAAAATATCCTCAGTAAATCATGATACCTGGTCGCTGACAGTGGTCTCAATATTTTAATGAGTGTTTTCGAAAAAAACAAAATGTCGGGAGAGATTGGAACTCGTGTAGAAGAGGTATTCAACTTTCAAGAAAAGCATGATGATTTTGAATCCCATGAAAAAACGAAATCCCGCGAAGACACCAACAAAACGAAGGTTAGATTTTCTTCCCATTAAATAGTTTCGAAAGTCCTTCGTATTCAAATTGTAACAGCAATCGAAGACTGATGTCATCTAGATACTAAAAAGCTGTTTACGATATGTTTTGTTAACGTTTTTTGGAAACATGTAATGCTTCTACAGGAAAAAATAAACATACAAATATCGATACACACTAATAATATCATCATCAACAAATAAATGCAATAATCAAATCAGACTTGTTCATAAAACAGTGTGAATACCAAAAAAGAAAAAAACTTAGTTATTTCAGATCATTTTTTTCATCTGGTCATAGAATTAGTTGATCTCAATTCATGGGGTAAACAATTATTGTAAAATTTATTTCATGAGAATACAATGATTCTCCTCCAGGTTCACTAATTTTTGTAGACTTTAATTAATTGGATTGCCATGAGTATCCCAATTATTTACCTCAAGATATTGAAGAATTTTCATTCTTATGTTTTGTCAGATAGGTTAAAAATACAGATCTGTATTGTTTGAACGTCATTTTTTGTGGTGGGTCAATATTTGTTCCGTAGTTTTCTGGGTTTTTAACCTACCACAATCTGGAAAAATAATTAATATTGGAATCTATACAAGTGTAGAAGGGCAGATTTTCAATCTACCCCGGAAAGTTGCTGCGTCTATTGAAAACCAGTTCTTTCTGGATAGAACAAGTCCAATTGATCAGCAACTTCTCGTATAGCTCAAATTTTGCCTATCAAAAAAATAATAAGAACTGATATATATGAAAATACTCATTTGTTAACGTTTCGGAAACTAACTCTGCCTCCGTTCTCAAAACTTCTAGACGAATTCCTTTCCAAGTGCAAATACCTCGATAGTTTTCGTTTTGACATTTGTCAAATTATTTCAAATTCAACACAACATTTTGTCCTTCAAGAGGGGCAGCCATCCGCGATCCATATCAAGCGAACTCATAGATATGCATTCTTCACCAGACAACATGATGAAAGCAGATTCCTTTAATTTTCCTTTCTTGCCATTGCTTTCTTTCGTTATGATTTTAGTGTCGTTCCATTCTACTGTGTGGTCTCCATCGGCAGTAAGAATGTGCCCTGATAATTTAGAACCACCTATCTGTCTGTTCCTGATGTACATCTTGTGTTCACTCTTTCGCACTTCAAATGGTCGCGACGTTTCACCGATATATTTTTGACCGCACGAACAAGAAATTTGACAAATGCATTATTTTTTTTTGTTTTCTGTTGGGTTATTCGGTTTGGTATGTGTGAGTATTGATCTTAATGTATTCGTTGTTTTGAATGTCGTTGTTCTAATATTATACCTGTTGCCGACAAACGAGGGACATAAGGTATAATGTTTGATACAGGTTGTGTATTTTGTTTAGGATTGTGGACTGTGTTCAGATTTTCAATTTCTGTCAAAGCTTTTTCTATGAGTTTTTCTGGATATCCATTTTCTTTCGATACTGATTTTATGAAGTTTATCTCATCATTGATTTTTTCTTGTGAGCTACATACAATTTTTCTATCATAAAGACATTTTACTATTCCTTTCTTGACACTTGTGTGGTGGTTTGAGGTGTAGTGAAGACATCTGTTGGTATGTGTTTTCTTTCGATATGCCCTTTTACACTTGTATAGATTCCAATATTAATTCGTATTTTTTCAGATTGTGTTAGGTTACAAACCCAAAAAACTACGGAAATCTGTATTTCGAATAGAGAGTGGAGCTCAGAGATTCCTTTGTCTATATAATTTCGGAGTTGTTTCCAAGAAAGATAATAATTTGAAAGTACACTTTATGGCCTTATTTTGCATGGACAGGAATTTTCGAAGAAGATTCTGGTTAGCAATGTACCGTACTGAAATTAGGTTTCGAATTCTTGAATAAATTAGACTGAATTTATAAACTGAAATCTCTCATGATATATTTTTTCAGGGTAAATTGGTATATTTTTCCCGATACGTGACTACAACATTATAATAAAGCAAAATTTATATTCATATAGGTACAAATGATCTGAACTTATATAGAATTTCAATAACTGGAGATATTTTCTTTCTGAAATAGATTGATCTACGAGTATTACCAGAAATTTCAAACATTTTGTGAATTTATCACTGATCCCTCCAAAGACAGAGATGATAATATATCAGAATCAGATATTTTAATGAACATAAAAAAAGATTTTCCAAAAATGAGCATTCATTTTCATCAATCTACAAAGTAAAGTAAATTCGAGACAGAATTCTATATTCACTTCGATTTCCGGAATATTTCTCCTATAATAGAAGGGAGGAGTATCGTCAGCATATAGTTTCAGACCACTTGGTAACTTTGATACTGAAAAAAAATTAATGTACCCATTTAGAAATGAAACAGGTCCAAGGAGAGATCCCATTGGTACAACACAAAAAGTGTCTCTCCTGTTAAGTATTGAGGCTCCCATATAAACAAATTGTTATCTGCTTACTGAATAATTTTCCAGATGTTTTTTGAAAATTCATTGACAAGAGAGAGCCCAACACCTATGGTCTCAATTCAATTTCATTTGAATATATCAGTCACAAGGTTCATAGCTGTAACATAGGTACTGCCACAGTGCCCATAATGAAAGAGGTGTATTTTCATGAATGAATCCTTTCTCAATCCTTTGCATAACTTTTTCAATAATTTCAAAATTGCAAGAGGTCTATAATTAATCATCAACAACCTATTACCACTTTTACAGATTGGTTATACTTTTGCAATATTGTATTTTATGGAAATGCTCCAGTTTCGAATGGAAGCTTGAAAAGTTTACCTAGCAATGGAGCTAATTCTGATTTTTCTATTTGATAGCTTTTACAATAATTCCGTCGATTCTTGATACTTTTCTGAGGTCGAACTGAAAAATAATGTCTTCAATCCCATTTATTCTCCTCTGGATGTTTTCATTACTTCACCTGAAAGCATAGATTTTTGGAGTGAGGGACACGGATTGATTTCTTGAAGATACCGGATATCAGTTCTCCTTCTGAATATGTCAACTTGGTTGGCAGAACGCAAGTTCGCGTGACTGCATGATTGTGAGCTACTGGCGTGTGGAGGTAAAGGGCAGTAAGTAACAAACAAACAGCAATAACTGCTGAATCTTCAGCAAAACACAAAATGAGAGAATTTTCTGTTTTGTATAAAAATAATGCATTTTCAATAACGTTTTTCAATATTTTTGTCTTTGGAATCGAAATAAAAATGAATTGTGTGGAGCAAAAAAGACTAAATTGTCAATAACTCGTAATTGTTTTCATGGCACTTACTGCTTTTTACCTTAACATGGCAGTATATTTCAGATAACCATTTCATCTTCTCAGTATATACTCAGCATATGATTTTACAAAACGAGCAAGTAGACTGCATATGCGCTATTATCATCAGAAAGAAAAAATTAAATGCTCAACATGTGTTGAAGGGCTTGCATATCTGAGCTGATGCCATATAATATGTTTCTATTTGTTTTTTCTTAGAGGTGGGGTAACATCAATGTCGTTTTATGTACGGCCAGTGAATATTATGCAACAGCACTGTCGAACGTCCAGTTTCAATCGTGTATAGGAAATTTTATAGTCACTACTTTGAATATTCCTCAATATACTTCTTGCGTCTTCTCAGAATATGGCTTCAAGTATATGTTGGGCATTTTTTTCTTTCAATATTCTTCATGTACGTTCCTTGTTCAATGTTTATATATAATCTTCGGTTATACCTGGATATACCTGGACGCATCTCTGTGGCATATGCATAGAACATAATATACAGTACATTGATGTTATTTAATCTATTGATGATTTTTGAATAATCTCAGCTACCTCTTTTTTCATTGCCATCTACGGTTATGACCTCCCGAATTCGATACGCTGAATCTAACAGAATCTTCTCCATAAATGAAATATTCCAATGGATTCCAATTAATGAAAACGGGTGGAGACAAAAATCAGTTTCCAATGTTGTTACTGAAGTGGCACAGACAAAAAAATCCAAACGGAATACGTCTTCAATGCCATGTGTACAAACATAATCGCTGTCTCTTATTTCAGCTACTGGGTTGTGAGATATGTAAGATCAAAGTGACAAGTTCCAGGATCCTTCAACGCCATCTAGAAGGAAGAAAACATAGGATGAGGGCGGAGAGGCAGGGAAAGGTTTTCAAATGCGACTTGTGTGACATTACTGCCAACAGTGAGATTCAACTTGATATCCACCTGAAAAGTAATTATTTTGTTTTTATTGCCCATAACTCACTGATTTTGAAAAAGATCGTTTTTGATTTTGAAAAAGACAATTTTTTTGTTGTAGGGACATAAAAAAACACTGTATATAGGGTGTTTTTTGATATGTATACATTCTACAGGACGATTTCTCAGTTATTTTCACGATATCTGAAATCCTGTTATAAGCATTGGTTCTCTTCGGGTTGTTGAACGTTGCTTTATATTTTTTCAAAATAATGCTTATATTTTCAACGATATATAAACTTTAAACAAGCTAAGGTTTTCGAAATGGGAGAGCGCCTATTTCTGTGTCTTTTTCTCTTCAGACAAATCATAACTTTCACTTAAAAGAGGCAATCTTGTCAATAGTCGAATAACAAACATATTCTCTTCATGGACAAAAAAATTCCAAACCTCCATTTTCGATCAAAAAGAAACACTTGGAACGTCAAATCGAAATAACAATTTCTTCACCATATCAAAAATAAAAGCTATGCGAGCATCTCAGATATAACTGAGGATTCGTCCTGTAGAATATTTGACAATTAAGACACCTTTCTTAAAGATCAGCGTACTGATACGATACCAATCTTCTTCTTCTCCATTTATTTTTATTAGAATCATTTGTCTCTATATGACAATAATTGAAAGTTCTGATACGAAACGAAGTTCGTCCTAATTTTCAAGGCATACTACAATATTCATTAAGATCATTCTTCAATTAATTTATCGGAAATATCTTGAAGCCACTGTAATCAGAATGCTGTCAAATACTTGTAACCAGATTTTTGTGAAAATTATTCATGCATAACAAAGTTACGACAACATCGAATATGAAAGTTTACGGATAACATCAACAGAAGAACGCCCTATATCGAGGAAAATTTTTTATATGCAGATTCACACGAAAGGGAAGCCCTGTAATGTTCGTAGAATACCGCGTGAATCAAGGGACAGGAGATACGAATTGACATTTTTGAATTTTTGAAGTTTGTAAGCCCCAGGAAAAATCTTTCTCGACAAGAAGTTTCAAAGCTCGGCTGTTCTATTGAAAAAAGATCCCAGGGTAAGAGAGGTTCGGCAGGTCTCCAAGTTCACAACAAAGGGATGGGAATTCTGTACTCGTCGAGTCATGCGTGTAGATATTGCCAAGGGTGGAACGATTGATAACAATTCAGAAGAGCACCTACCGTAAAAATATCTAAAGAAGAGAGACAAGTCTCCGACCCTTCTACGATGTTCCAATGAAGTGAGCGAGTCTGTGAGCGAAGAATCACCAACAAGATGGATTGCCTTTCTCTGAATAGAATCGAGAAGCCTCAATGAATGTTTGGGTGCTGAACTATACACATGAGAACTATATTCCAAGACAGGTCGTATCTGAGCCTTGTAGATCATTAGAAGCTGACGAGAGGTGAAGTATTCCTTCGCTTGAAATAGAAATCCAAGTTTCTGGGTAGCACCTTGAGCGATCGATCTCTCATGGTTTTCTCATGAGAGATTATTACTGATCCCAATTCCTAGCATCGAGATACTTGACTTTGTGGAAATAGTTACTCCTGACATCTGAATACTAGATGATGATAGATCGGCTTTCCTTGAGAAGAGACATGCCTGGGTTTTCCTAGCATTAAATTCCATTAAGTTCATGTTACCCCATTCTATTATTTTTACCAAGTCACCGTTGATTTTATTGACGTGAATGCTTCATTGAATTTTTGTTTCTTGAGCTGGTATTGGGACTCTGGAAGAGAAAATAGTATGGAGAGTACTGTCGTCCGCAAAACTATGTACTGAAAAAGATGTTTTCTCATTGATATCAAGCAAATCATTGATATGAAGCAGAAACAAAGTGGGCGCCAGAACTGAACCCTGTAGAACACCTGCATTTATTGGGAGAATATCAGATGATACTCCATCAAAACCACATTCAGGGACCTATCAGACAAGAAAGTCTTCAACATACTGAAGATAATGAAGATCTTTTTCCGCTACTTTCATCACATATTCATGCATTTATCAATATACTAGGGTTTTATTGGTACAACTGGTGAGGAAAATTATCACCGATATGACATAATTGTTTGAATATTTTTTTAAGGATAGTTGTCTATATCTTATTGTTTACGTATCATAATTTTCGTAAATTCGGAGATTGAAATAAAAAATAAAAATTGAAACGAAATAATATCTTGTGACTCTTACTTGTTCATTTATATAAAATGAATGCTCTGGTGAAAAATCAAACTTTATTTCATATTCTGTTTTAAGATATGTTAAATATATAGCATCTCAAGAGTGTTGAATACTGAAAAACCTAACTGATTTCGGAATATTTTCAAACCAATGTCCACCTACGATTATTGACTCTCCCTTCGCTTTTAATGAGCCCCAAAAATTGAATATAGTTTGAGACTGACTGATTGATTACATTGATTCGAATACATTCCAGGTTCCAGACATCGAGCGAAAGTTGAACGAAAAGAATACACTGATTTCGTGAGTACACCAAGCAATAAGGGAATTTGGATATTATGTTTCTGTGCATTCTGTATTTTCATAAATTTAGTATTGCTATTCAATACTGAGTTGAAAAACTGAGAAAATAATGCCACTTGTTCCCTGATCAAAGAAATTGTGTCCTTGAGTATGTGCATATTTTTAATAATTTATTAAACTGTTTTGTGTTATTTATTACTTATAAAATATTATATACTGGTCTTTGAAAATAAATTGAAATAAAAAAGAAGGGATTCATTTCAACAATTCAACTCGAAACAGTGAGACATATCTGTTCTTTTGTTATTCAGTATTGAATTTTTCATCATGTATGAAGTTTGAATCTTGTGCGAATCGCCATCGGCGTCTGAGTTCGAGTCTTAGATCATCTAGCAGATGGCGTTTCGCTTTAGACGTTTACATCATCTGCACAAGTCTTAGACTTTGGTTACGTGAAAAAGCAGACATGGTTTGTGTTTGCAAATGCTGCTGAATGTCACTGAGGAGACATAAAGCGGGTTGAAACATCTGTCTGGCATTGAATTTGTGATTGCAATCGTTTCGAACATAAAATTTCTGATGTGTGAAGTTGTGAAGTTATCAGTTTTAACATCATAGATTATGATGATTACCATTGACCCCGTTCTTGCTGATGAAGAATTTTAGGGATAATATTGACAAGAAATGGTCAGTTGAAGTACAATCAAATATATATTTTCCTAAATATCTTTTATATTCAAGATATGGCAGAAGCAAGCGTAACTCCCCCCATATGTTGTTACATTTTCAAAAATAGACTCTATTTAATTTAGTTTCTTGTCATGACAGAAATAATGATTGTGAAATCAGTTTAAATTTGTTGAAATGATGCACAGCCTGAGCAGTCACTTAAATATAATACGAACTGAAATGGAAATCACATACATTAAATGTAAAAAAATGTACAGAATCCATGGCAATAATCAAGTCAGATGGGAATATCCAGGTACTCATCAATGAAGTAAAAGCAATAGCGGAGGATGTGTTAACTTTGTTCCTGAAACTGTACGAGTTGGAGATTTGAGCTTCTAAGGTAAAAAGTTGTAGATTGTCATATCTGGAGTAGTCTAGGGTTAGGTAATCTGAAATGACTGTGGTCTCGGTAGTGTAGAGGTTAGCACGTCCGCCTTTCAAGCGGAACACCGGGGTTCAAATCCCCACGAGGCCACCGTGCTGGGTGATCGCACGTTAAAAGGTAAGGCCTCGTTAATTCATTGCTAGCACGTTAGCTGAAACGAACAATTTCAGATAAATTTTTAGAACATACCCTCAGATGATTTGCAGCTCGAGTTCGGTATTTGTGAAAGTCAGAATTAACAGAAAATATCTATATTGTTATGTATCTCTTCAACGGTTACGGTCTCAAAATATAATATTTTTCCAAAATTGGTTTGCAGTGGTCCTCATTTCCAGCACCAGCAATAATTCTGACTGCCTTGTTTTGTGGTGAAAACTTTTGAAGCATTGCAAGCGTTTTCTCAAAGAAGTATTCCATTAGCTTTGTGGCTGTGAAAGAAACAAAAATACTATGATTGTACTGCGTTGAAACAAATTTGATTCTCAAGATTACAGGAAAGATGAATCGTGCTTGATAACTTCTTGCAGAGTACTTTGATATGTGATAACCAAGATAATCTATCATCAACCACCATTCTGAGTGATTTGGGGCTATTTCCACCAACTGAAATTCTAGTTGACTAATACAAAAAATGGTTCTCCATCTGTTGAGTTTTTCAGAATATTGAAAAACAATAATTTCCTTGAATTGAACTAAAACAAAAAAAGGGTACATTCACAAAACACCTTTGAAAACTCTGGAAAAAAACTTCAACCAGTGTTTTCTCTGAAACGGTGTACATGTATTCTGATATTAGACTTTACTTGTATGAATTTGTATAAATGTATGACGAAACATTCATTCGGATGATTTTGTGAAGCTCTCATTTCCTTTTCATCAAAGAAACCTCAACTTGAATTTTTTCTTGACGGAAATTACTCATCAACAGGGTGTGAATCATCTGTCATGATGTTAATCAGGATATCGACAGTTCTCTGATAAAGATCCACGTAATATCGTGACGTCTCAAATTTACTGGATAACTCAACAAGATGTAGTTTTTTTTTATCCTTTACTGAATCTTTCATGCAGGACTCCATTGAATGTTCTTCGAAGAAAATTTAAAAATTCACGGCTGATAAATAAAATAGAAGAAGTCGGCAAAAAATATAATTTCAGAAAGTAAAACTCAAAAATACACTAATACATTTTTCTTATGAACACATCACTAGTAGTATAAAGTCATGTCACTGTATAAATTTTCACTGGCATTGGTCGTTCTCAGGAACATAAATCTAATCGGGCTGGAGAAATATTTCCAAAACACAAATTAAGTACGAATTATTTCACAGATTGAGAAAAAATTGTGTCGAGTTAACTCAGTATCGTCTTTTGAAACAAGTGAAACATCAAAAGATTCTGTTTTGTTTTTTAAACGCCACCTCCACTTCTTTCGACAGAAATCTTCTTCTTCAGCATTTCTTTTTCGTGTTTGATTTCTTCTAACTCCGCCATTCGGGCGAATCTGGAGTATGTCACGTGGCCTGATTTAATGGCAGACATCATCTGGAATGAAAAATGATTTGATGAGATTTTTGAAACGATGTTACAGTGCTAACCTAATACAGCTGTAAAAATGTGTCAAAATTTGCTAGATTTCGATTCATTACATTTGGGAATTTGTATCATTATTATTATCATTAATTTTATTATTATCAATTTATCTTTCTCATTTTGTTATTATATTTCATTTTATTATTCATTTCATCATTAATCATATTACCATATATATATTTTTCTCATTCTTTTAAATATTTCCCTACTATAAACATGTAATGTTTCTTGGGTAATAAAGTTGATTGATTGATTGATTATTATGTTATTTCATGTTTGATTTTTTGTAGCTCTGCCATTCGAGTGAATCTGGAGTATGTCACGTGGCCTGATTTGATGGCAGACATCATCTGGATTTAAAAAAGTGTTTGATGAGATTTTTAAAACGATATTATAGTTTTAGCTTAAGACAGCTTTCGCGAAGCGTCAAAGTTTTCTTGATTTCGATTCACTACACATGGGAATTTGTATAATTATTATTATTAATTTGATTATTATTAATTCATTTTACTGTTATTTTGTTATTTTAATTAATTCCATTATTTATTTCATTATTATATTTCATTTCAATTTTAATAACTTCACTATTATTATTATTGTTATTTCATGTTTGATTTATTCTAACTCTGCCATTCGGGCGAATCTGAAGTATGTCACGTGGCCTGATTTGATGGCAGACATTATCTGGAATGGAAAATGGTTTGATGAGATTTTTAAAACGATGTTATAGTGCCAGCTCATAGTACAGCTGTTGCAAGGCGTCAAGTTTACTAGATATCGATTCACTACACTTGGGAATTTGCATTATTATTATTAATTTTATTTTCATTAATTTATTTTATTGTTATTTCGTTATCATATTTTAATTCATTTTCAATAATTTAATTATTATTATTTTTGTATCACTATTATAATTGTTATTTCATGTTTGATTTATTCTAACTCTGCCATTTGGGCGAATTTGGAGTATGTCACGTGGCCTGATCTGACGGCAGACATCATCTGGAATGAAAAACTGTATGATGAGATTTTCAAGACGATGTCATAGTGCTAGCTTAATACAGCTGTCGCGAAACGTCAAAGTTTGCTAGATTTCGTTTCTCTACACATGGGAAATTGTATCATTATTATTATTTATATTATTTTGGTTACAGCCTTCGTTTCAATACCATTGAAACCTACATCAGAGTTGATTCGAAACTATTCCTAAAGTGTGAAGTTTTCAAATTATATTTCCAAAGTTTCAGTTACATGGTGTTACAAAACTATATATAGATGGGGGAATTTATATATTTCTCGAATCAATTCCACGAGATGTCAACTGGAAAAGTAATGAAATATCTCTTTGTGATTTTCATAATCTATCTATTGAAATTAAAAAATGTAATATATGTAATACGAAATTATGAATATGAATTTCTCGTATATCTATCTCACTCTACTTTGACGGATCTCGCTAGAATCGTGTTAGTTATACAAAATGTACTTTTTCGCAAAATAACTATTTTTGTGATTCCCAATTGGGGATAAAATTGCGATAAAAATCATTATGGTATCTTCTCCTGCAACTTCTAACAAATGCTTTACCCACGTGTATGAGAGTGATAAGATTCATTCCGACTTGAAGAACATAGTCTGAAATTTTTTTATATTTTTAGAAAACATTAGTGATATCTACTGTGAATTCATACCATACCATGAACGTAGATCATATACCTCGTGCACTAGCTAGGAAGCAATATAAGAACTGATGCTCAATATTCAATATTCTCCATGCACTTCAAGATACATATGCAAGCTGACAAATTTGCGATCTAGTCTAATTTCACAACACCATGAAAAAAAAAATCGAAGTTTGTTCAAGCCAGATCATGCAGTTATGTACATTCACCAACAATTTTTTTCTACACAACTCTCACAAACTTGCTAGCGAATACTTCAAAAAGTACGAAGGATGCAAGATTGGACGTATTCATAAGCTCGTTTACTTGCCACTACACGCCGATGACACAATTATTGTACTGCTATAAACCTAGTGGCATAGTACTAAAAGTTATTTTATGAAGCTAATCGTTCTGAACATGATTAATGCATCACCCATTCGTCCCCCAAAAAAGTGTTATGGGCTTGTAGTCTATAATTAAACGTTCCCAAATTCCTGTTACTCAGTCCAAAGTGTGAATTGAGGAAGAAAAACTCTTGTATGTTCATAATAACAATATTTCTGATAATTTGATTTGTGTACCCAATACAGGTGATTATATTGATATTCTAAATATCTTCCTATTTCCCATCAATATAAAGAATATTGAATGATATTGAAGATTGATCGATGTTTTCTGAGAACTGAATTCAAACTGGATCAGTCAAGAGAGGTCAGAGCTTCATAAGAAAAATTGTGTACCTATATATGTTTTGATAACTGCCCCCAAAAAGCATGGAGAAGAAGCTGATTGCTTGATGATGATAATACAGCTGCAATATTGAAAGTAAGTTATAACATCGAAAATATGCTTGAGGTTGTATTTCTTCTGTAATATTGTTCTCATATCCCCATTGGGGAAATGATTTGAAATTTGGTATTCATATAAATTAAAAATATATTTAAGTTATCAAACGAATTGAAAAATGGTCAAGACATTGAATATATCTAAATATATCGTTTGAATAAAGTTAATTCATGGGGATCGTCAGGAGGTTGAGAATTATAGAGTGGCGATTTCAAATTTCAAAATATCAAATGAAGGGCTTAGAATACAAAGGGTACAAGTACATTTTTCAGTCAAAATGACATAAGTCCAACTGAGCAAAGTTAACACAAATATTTGTCGGAATACAAAGAATCTAAGTAAGTTTTGTGACTTTGAGCGCCATCTCATGGCTACTAGAAAAAGTATGTGAATTGTAATGCAGTTTTCTTCAGCATACAATGGGTGTAAGTACACTGGTGCCCTTTGTATTCTTACTAGTCACTGTGAATAATTTTCAACAGGTGGTCTGGTATATTATTGCAAACGTAAATAATACCATTATTTAAGCAGTTATTTGTAGCAAATAGATATGGAAAGTGACGAAGGTGAGTTGAGTTTAATTTTGTTTTCATAGAATAGTAATAATACATTGGTATTACCCTCTACAAGTTCAATTTGCCTGAGCCATTGAGGTAATGATATTTTTTTGGTTCCAGATCCATACCAAACCGATGAAGACGACGTATATATTCCTTCATCGGGTAGTTCTGATTCGGACGATAGCAATGTTCCCGAGACCAACTCAACTCAAATGAATGATGCTATTCCTTCGGTGAGCGGTGTGACTTCTAAGCTAAGTGGAAGGACCTTCAATCATTATTAGACTACATACCACCTATCTTTCATCAGTTTTATAATAATCTGGCGCATGGAGAACCAAAAACGAAAGGAACGAAGGCAAAAAAAAACAAAAAAAATCAGGAGTCCAACACAGCTTCAACGTCTAGGGATGAACATGAATCCGATTCAGACAACGATATGGATGATAGTGCCATGATTGATTCAGATTATGAAAATATAAATTGAATTATTGTTTGTCACTGAGTCAATAAAGCATATAACACAAAAAAGTGATTTTTTTTTAAATGCGTCGGGATACAAAGGGGACAAGTGAATTTTTTATGGATTCTTTGTGAAAAACTTTACAATTTTCATCTTACTCACGATATCCACATGTAATCTTCCTTATACAAACTTTCTAAATAAAAATTTCAACCTTATATCATTCATAGATTTTATTTTGGCCAAATAAGTTTAGACTCAATTTACTCGAAATTGTTAAATGAGTACTTATACCCTTTGTATTCTAAGCCCTTCAAATGGCATAAACAATTGAAATCAGAATGTACCTGAACAAAGAGAACTTCTTCAAAGCGTATGATTTCATCTAGGAATATGTAGAGTTGATAAGCGATTTAGCACATCCTGGAAATTTTTTGGATGATAGTTCAGCTATCAACATATGTATGATTATTTCACTATGCTCTTATGTTATGTTGAAAATACATCGAAAGGGGAATTTTTCACTGCAGAAACTTTCTCGAAGCTATGAATCTCAAAAAAAAACAAAGAAAGAACTCCAAAATCATATCACCTCGTGAAAAACTCTTATCGAATATTCAAACTTGAAGAAGAGATGGAGCACACACTATTTTTCAATTCAGTGATCGAATCAACCATAACCTTGACCAACACGAATATGTTAGAGTTGATCTAACACTGTATACAACCGTATCTCAATAAAATTATAACACGATAAATAAAGAGATAACCCAGTTGTTGCCATGTACCTCGCGTTATTGATCAAGCTTCTAACAACGTATAAAAACATTTCCAGTACTCCATTAGTGAGAAACTATCTAGTGATTGAAACAGCTGAACGAACGAACTTTCGACTATTGCCCAGACAGTGAATACCAAGCGACTGGAATATTTGCCAGGTAATCTTTCACTTTCATAACCACTCTCTTTCATGAATGACCTTCTGAAGAATGCAAACATCAGACTATCGATCAAACAGTTTTGCATTGGTTCGACGAAAACAATGTCTTCGTGAGACCCACTTTCACACGCTTTTGGTAAACATTGAAGTAAAGACGTTAGAAGTTTTCAGTTTCTATCAAGTTTCAAGTGCGTCAAACATTCGGCAGTGAAGGAAGAGGGTAACCTGTGAATTATTTCGCCATAATCGGATAAATGAGGAAGAAAAAACGAAAATTTACAACTTGCTCGGAGTTGTTAACGCCGATGTGGCACCCCCTGTACATTTGGAACAGCAAAGTCGCACCAACCATAGCTACAGGACCTACTTGTCACTATGTGACGTTTGTACCTGACTCAACCAAGTCGTAACTTTTTTTTGTTGTGAAAATGACCCTGGAAGACAAACCCATCCTGAGGAGGCAGAAAATGCAGACCAAAGAGGCTCTTGAGATAGACGCCCAAAGCGGAGGCAGCAACGGCAAGATCACGAAGAACGAGTACATGTTCTCCAGTTCTCCAAGAGCCCTCTACACCAACAAGAAGATGGTTTCAGGTGGGGATGTCCCGATACCCTACGCCAACGTTATGTTCGAGAAGAGAATCTTCAGAGGCAGCAATTTCGCTCCGAATCTGTTTTGCCAAGGGGACGGTGAGTCAGGAGCTGCCAGAGCTGCTGAGGCGAAACGTAGAGCAGCTGCTAGAAAGAAAGCAAAGAGCCAGTTCAAGTCATCGCAGCTTCGTCTTTCTTCCCCCCCAATAATTCCGGGGAGGAAACATGAGAGAGTCCAAACTGAGCTCTATCTCGAAGAGATCTTTGTTAACCCCCCAGTTACGGATATGTGTACCCAAACTGACTTATTCCTGGAGAGGCCGGTGTCTCCATTCTACGTTCCAGCCAAGACAGGAGCAGACGTTGCGACTCAGATATATCCAGGAGATCTCTTCGACTTTGACATGGAGGTGCAACCTATCCTCGAAGTTTTGGTAGGTAAGACCATAGAGCAGGCTCTGATAGAAGTTCTTGAGGAGGAAGAGCTCGCTGCTCTCAGAGAACAGCAACGCAGGTTCCTCGAGATCAGAGCTGCAGAGACAGCCGAAGCTATACGCCTTGAAGAAAGAGAAAAGAGACTCATCAAGGAGAAGGAGAGAAGGATAAAGGAGTGCGAAGAAGGACTTCAGGCGCAGAAGGAAATGGAGGAGAGGATTGCTGCTGCTGTTCTCATGCAGGGATATATGGCGAACTTGCTTCCCTCAGTGCTGGAAGGGCTTGAATCTGATGGATTCCTGTTGGACAGCATCAAGAAGGATCTGGACGAAGGATTCATGCCTTGGTTGCTGAGAGAAGTCACGCACGAGCTACAGGAAGTTGTTAGTAGTCGGGATGTGCTGACTGAAATTGTCAAGGAGATTTTGGAGAATCGCGCCGAAATATACGAGGCGTTGAATAAACAGTTTCCGCGGGAAGAAGTCGAAGAGGAAGGTCCCAGTATCGAGGATGTTGTTTTGGGTGAGCATCTCAAGCTGCAACAAGAGATAACGAAGCAGTTGGAGGGTACAGAGGGAGATAAAAAGGTATGATGGGTCATGATTGTTGACTGTTGGTACTCTGGGACATATTATGGAAAATGTACAAATTTATATATACAAGAACAATAAAGTTATTCTTTGCTATGTGGCTGTGGTTATTCATACTTTCGGCCAGTGGAGAATTGAATGTTATCCAGATGGTTGTATCTATTAGAAGTGCGGCGAAGGGTATGATATTTCTTTAAAATTTCTACTGCCCTCTGATATTGTAAGAAGGCAATTCCAAAGAAAAATATTTCGAAATCGAGATGATCGGAACTGTTTTATCACATCATCATCATGCCATGATGGTTGGCAAAGTTACTCAATATGTGATTCTTTCATGAAATGGAGAAATTCAAAAGGTGACGTACAGTCGCCATCTTGAGATTTTCATTCGGCAATTTTACTCCAAAATATAGTATTAGTGCATCAATTTCATTTTCCCAACTTTCAATTCTTTGAGTTGACTTGTTCAAAATATAAAAGGGGGGAGGACATTAAAGAAAGTCACTGTATACAGGGTGTAATTGAATAAGTGCAAAACATTTAAGGAGGTGATTTCTCATTGAAAAAAAAATAGGATCCTTTATATAAAGAAACTTCATTGGAGTATCCCTTGTTAAGATACAGCCACTTAAAGGGGGTACAAAAATTTGTATAACAATTTTTATCACAAGTTACAATATTGAAATTAACCTGGCGTTTTATACTACCAAAAAGACACCTAGCCAGTAATTTATTTGGTTTACCCCATGGTTGTAAGGGACTGAAAACGCAACCACTAAAATTTATTCCCAATGTAACTTTTTGTCTTATTATTTGTTTACCATTCAAAAATTTATTTCCGATAGCCTGTTTCATTCTAAACAAAAAATGCCTCTTGGGTTTTTTGCCCAAAATAAACTAGTTCGCAGCAAAAAATTATTCTGCGAACTGGATTTATTGTTATTTTGTAGTTAATACCTGCATTAAACGATTGAAGGGTAATAAACAAAACTAAATGAAACTTTTTCAGTGCTTGTGAAAAAAATTGTCATACAAATTTTATGCACCCCTTTTCAGGGGTTCTTTCTCAACAAGGGATGCTTCAATGAAGTAACTTTATATAAAATATCCTATCTTTTTTTCGATGAGGAATCACCTCCTTAAATGTTTTACACTTATTCAGTTACACCCTGTATAGTTTATAATAATAATTCTTTGCCGCAACTCGTTTTTATTTCGCGAAATATGAATGAATTAACATTCAATATACTATGCAAATATAATTTATTAGGTATTAATCGAAAGCTACGAACAATTGTTCTTTTTGTCCTTCTCATTCTTCAGTAAAATGTTCTTAGAAATTTTTGTAATCAAGATCGCACATTTTTAATTTTTTACTTTTGCATTTGAGCTTCAAACAATGCAGTCCAACAGCTTTTATGAAGATCTATCGACCTGCTCTGGATTTCGACGTATAAATCCTAGGCGCTCCACTGATACAGGGTGGCACAGCGAAAACGAAACAAGGCGTATTCTTCTTATTTATCGTTCACAAAAAAATCCGACATTCATCAATGATCCGTTGACGTGAATCAATCATTCAAAGAATCTGATTGAGTTTTATAGATGATACTATTCAAGTGACCACACAGAAAAAATTCCAACGGGCTCAAATCTGGTGACCTTGCGGGCCACTCCACTGCTTCGATAGTATTTCGTACAGGAGCACCGAATTCCATATCAGCAAAAACTACTTATAGTCCAAGAGTACGTTGCAAAAAGCTGGTCTATCGAGTTACCTGATGAGACTTGGTTTTATTACATCCTGCCAGACCTATAGCTGAACATGGTGTACCAAAAATTGGTGCCAACTTATTTATTTTCAGAGACAACATAAGTTATTTCACATGTTTTGATTGTATTTAAAAACTACTTTTACTAGATTTTAGACAAAACAAAACAAAAACATCAAAATAAATATTAGTTTTTTATGGAAAAAAAGTTATACGAGAAGTTGCTGAATGTTGCATTTAGAAAGTACATTCGGGGTAGATCAGAAATCTGCTCTTTTACACGTGTATACAGGGTGATTTACAGTATCCGAAACTTGACTAGTTAGGTATACGCATGATATACATAAATAGAAAGCAAGTTCAAACAGCTACCTGAATTTTCGATAATATACAGGGTGTTCCATTTGAAATAATCAACTTTCAGCCACTTTTTGAAGAAAACGATAAAACTGTATTTTTTTAACACCCTGTATTGAAGAAACAGAGATCAGGCTGAAGTGTGGGAAGCCCCCAATTAGTATCACCTAACTCCAAACCAAATTTCATAACATAATATTTCTCGATTCAAGGATATCATATTTTTTAGAGGTCATGATTCCCGAAGAAAACTATTGAAATTTATTCATATTTCGAAAATGGTAACAGATAGGTATAGAAAAATAGCAAGGGAAGTTGTTGGGTTACTGTTGTAGATTCCAAAAATAATATTATATATAGGGTGTTCTATTTGGAAAGAAACGTATGTGTCATACACCGTGAATCACCCTGTATGTTCCAATATTATTTTTATATTTCTTGTTAATTCGTATCTCCTGTCCCTTGATTCACGCGGTATTCTTTGAACATTACAGGGCTTACCTTTCGTGTGAATCTGCTTATAAAAAAAATTCTTCAGATTGTAGTAGGTCTACAACCCAGAAAAATACGATATAAAATTCATTGGTTTTTTTTTTACCAGCAGGTACCTATGTTATATGCAAATTTCGGATTTAGTGTACCGAAATAGGTACTTTCATACAATCAACTACTAAATTCCATGAAGACCCAGGCCCACAGGTAGGTAGACAGTGCTGGTAGAGGTACCATTTCAAAAACGCAAATCTTTTGTTCCGGTGAAGGTCAGCGGATGACTCCCGAAAGAATCTTCAAGCGAACAACAACTGACCGTGAACGGGAAAACCACGAAATAATTTTATTGCCAGGCAAAATAATCATTACCTACCTACATGATAGTTCTAACGGGAATTCAACGTTCCTTCATTGTTTGTGAAACAGTACACGATCGCGCACGTGTGTGCCTTGTTTTATTGTTCCGCGAGTGATCTACAGGGCAACCTTGATTTCATCGGACATCACATCGGAGGTGTTGGTGAGTGAACTTTGCGATACCGTTCAACTTAGGCGTTTCTTCGAAATTAAGAACTTTTTTGGTTCAAAATTCTTTATTAGCGGCAATAACGTGAGCCCAGAATTTAGTTCCGGGGGACGCTAACACCGCTTTTCTATGCGTCGCCATCTGTCTATTGTAAGCCAAACATTCAGTCAGGCATTGTCAGTACCCATTTTTCCCACAAGGGGTGCTGGCACTTTTTGATTAACAGGCAAACAACGCAAAGTATATGATAGTGATATATCAAACATTTTGCCGCCGTTTTCGTGAAGTGTTGATGACATTTTGGATTTTTGTATACAGGGTGGCCAGTTTTTTTGAGCATACCATTGTCATCTCTGCAATTGTAAGGGTTAGAAAGTGGGTTCAATGAAGAAGAAGTTGCGTATACCAAAAACAAGACTTTCTCGATGAAAATTACCCCAACACTAAACTTGTATTACTTGCACTAGACAGTAGCAATCTTCGTTTCCTGAAGATGCTAACTTTGTTACATAAACGCGTCGAGTGCATGTAATATCAGTATGGTGTTAGGAATATTGTCTCAACTTTCACACCATAGTTTCCAATGTCATCATTTATACCATTGATGAATAGAAAGATATTCAGATGTACCTACTCTCGCTCTCAATAATGAATATTGGTTATTGAAAATAATCGAGAACTGTTATAAAAATAATTAATATTATGATAATAATATTTTGATGTACCATCGAGATTTTTTGAAACATCTTGTAGGAACTGGTTTTTCTATGTGATATAAAATTCATTCAATTCCCGAAAAAGTTTCGAAGAATATCGACTTTTCAAAATTCTTGAAAATCTATCAATAACCTAGTGCTATTCAAGATTCGATAGACCACCTGAATAGACCCTGTTATAAATTCTGAAATATTACCTATGCTTTCCGAGATATGTGAAAAAAATCCAAACTAAGTATTTCGTTTTTCCGACCCAGAAACTGCAGTGATTCACTGGAAAAACCTTATAAAAAAAATGGACCAACTAACGATCAACAATATACAAACAAATAAATATTGAGTGTGGACGGAACAATGAAGGTGAAAATAAGAAACTTTTTATTGAAAATGTGATGATGTTTCATGAAATATCTCAACACATTTTTTGGCTTTTTGACAAAATTCGGTTTCTATAGAGCGAGTAAACGAAAAGGTACAATTTTGACTTTCTCCTGTACAGAATGTTCGTTAATACAAATACTCGAGGGTGTAAATCAATATGAAAAACTATTGATCGGTTGCTATATAATCTATATGAACTGAAAATGTGTAGGTGCGGAAATTCTAGATGTTGAAGTTTTAAGAAAAAAATTAAATGCTCCAATATTGATATTTGAGTGATATTCTGAGGGCGGTGACAAATAATAAAGATTTATATTTTCGAAAACAAAAATCAACTTCAACAATGGCGTGGATCTGGGAATTGACTTTAGCTTTACACCCCCGAATACACATATCATTAAGGAACACCCTGTATATAGGAAATCTTATGAATTCTGCCATATTTCTTTGATTTTTAATCCGTCAACTTTCTCTCAATTCAACCGACTCTCCCCTACAGTTTCGGAGATCCCAACGATGAGCACCAAAAAAGTGGTCACCCTGTACACAACTCTAGTTGAAACCCAAGCGAGATTCATCTCCACAGAAAACTTAGGGCGATACAAGGAGATAACAATCTTGCTATTGTTTCTCCTCCAATTGTCACAAAACATTATCATCTGTATGCAGAAATTTGAGTATTTCTGTTGAGAAAACAGGTATTCTATGATGAATTTTTTGGCTTTTTCTCATGCGAATCGAGTGATATGAATTGAAATACTTCTATTATATCTACCTATTAACAGAGAGTGTTCAGTATTTATTTTTTTTATTTTACTTCTCCCAAAGAAGTTTTGTGATTACTGTTTTACTGCAAAAAACAAACAAAATATAGTTCCTCATGATCATATTGGCCAGATTAGAAGATACGCATAACGCACAACGCTAGTATAGGGTACCTTCAGAGTAAAACTGTCACTTTGAATTGGACTAAGGCGCATGCCTCACCAATAGGTATTTCTTCAGCCAAAACGGCTGACCCCAGTGACTCTTTCTTTGACACAAGTTCCTACCCTTAATTTACTGGGAAACGAACTACATAGGACTGATTCTAGAGGAGCAAGAGTGAGAGCCATTTTCTAGCTTACGATAAAAATTCAGGACAGCCTCAGATCTGCAAAGACACACGAGATACATCATTTACTCCAGGAGGGTACCGAATATCGTGCAGTTGTGGTTTTGACTACATTGGAATCACTTAAAGGAGCATTGAAACGAGCTTAACGGAACAGAAAAGGAGTTGTCGATATGGCCATACACAAAAATCGGCGCAGTGGCCGAACACGCTCTGTTGAAGTGTCATGATATTGATTTCAACCGAACACAAGAACATACAAAACAACATTAGTCGCAAAGAAGAAAGTTTCAATATGCCAGCGGTTCCTAACAAACGGACTCTGAGGAAAAAGCTTCTAAGAGTCAATTGAAGCTTATGATTGGCGGTCCAACACCGAGTCATTCAATAAGAACAGAATTATTGTTCAACCACTTTCAATAAGAGCGTTGCAACAAATGCCGCAACGCCTTCTGAACTGTATGTCGTATATGCAGACGAAACGCTAGGCTCAAAAACCTGCAGAACACAGCTCAGAAACCCAAAAACACCTGAAACTTTGTTGATTTGACCCTAGGTAAAACATGTGAATAATTGTCATCATGTAAAAGATTGTGATATAGCATCACTGCTTCAATATGTAGTGGTGGTGCTCATTTTGCTGGTTCGTGTAATAATCATGCAGAACAAAAACAGAATTTGGTATCGTGGTGAATGATCTGATGATTCGTTTTTATTATTGATTGACTATTGTGTAAGAAACAGCTGTTACGCAAATCAGGTGCAAAGCTCCAAATCCTACGGAAACCGAAGGCAAATCACACAAAAAATCACCAAAAGTCACCGATCACAAAGTATCACACTGCGTGCAAACCAAGCATCTATAGTGGATACAATTTAAAAACTGTTGCATATTATCGATGACGACATGAAATGGATTGGAAGGTTTATATTGAATTTCAAATTTGGCGGCTGTTATTCTTTGACATTTGGCTGGCAGCACTGGCGATGTTGCCGCAATTTGTTCGAAGTCTGCTATTTGCCAATTGACAATTGTCATTCGAAAGTGTCAGTTCTGTGTTTAGGTCTTTCTGGTACTTCAAATTAGATAATTATAATCAAAAACTGTCTAGTTCGATGCTTCTATAGATAGTATCAGTCTCAGGCTATTCGTAAAATTGACAAAAGAGTTGGAAACTATCGCTGCCAAGAGTGGGTGACATCTTCGATTAGTTCTTTCGAAAGAGAGCCGGATTATAATGTCTCTTCGCTTCCCTTGATGGCTGTTCAGGGGAGCTAAATCGAATACAACGTAGTAAATTATATTTTTAATCTACAGTCAGATATTCATTCTATCGTGTTGCAGCAGTCAAGTATGTTCACAAACTACAAATACAAATACTGCAGTACTGGATATAGGTGTTACGCATAAAAATAATTATAATATATAGAAACGCAGTAAGTAAGTGTAGTTGATAAATATGGAAATATCTCGATTTTTCAAAATAGTTTGGATGTATCTATCTGAAATATATGATTTAATCCTTCGGAAGGACATATAACTTGAATATTTTCGATTTTTCCTCCTTCATATGAAACACTTCACTTTGACTTATATCCAAAATTCCATAATTCTATAACAATCCGGCAACAGTGTACTTCAATATATAACCACGCCCGTGATGACGTGCAACAGTTTTTAAATTGTATCAGCTATAAGTTATGTTGGCAAACCTGTAAATATTCATCGAGTTCGACTTGTCCGTTCATATTGCTGTCGATTTCTCTTAGGATCTCGTGGAGTTCTTCCCCCGGAACCTCTTTTTCGCCGTGTTGCTGAAAGGAAAAAAGAGTTTAGAGGGTGATTAGTGGACTTACTTGCAGGTAATCGGATAGTTCCAGCTGTCCGTTGTAAGTGACGTTAATGTCCGACTGGAGCGTGTGCATTTCATCGTCTGTTAGCTTTATTCCTAACGACTGCAAAAGTAAAACGAATCAATATTTCTAGTGAAAATTTCTTCAAGTAGAAATCCATTGAAATCAGTTAATTTGAAGTCATCTGATGGAACACAACCAATCAGAACAACATTATACTGAATATTTCCATCATATATAAAATGTCCCATAAGAGCAATGCAATTATCGAAAACTTACAGCGGTAATTGCATTGTATCAAGTCACCATAACAACACATTCGAAACCGTATCGCTAGAAGTCAGTAAACAACACAAATAAATGTCAGATAGACTTCAAAAATAGAAAAACATTCCGCGTTTAGGTGAGTACTCCATACAATCTATAGAGGAAAGTATAAATGAACAAAAAATAACATTTCCTTGAGAATTTCTTTATTCGTGAAATATTCCAATGAATTACATTCGTGCATAAAAATGACCAGATAATTTTGCATTCAAGCGTGATATCTTATACAAATTGCATTCGGTTATCTTTATATTTTGTAAAAGAGCCCTCGTCCTTCGGACTCGGGCACTTTCGCCAAAGTATGAAAATAAACTTGCAATTTTTAGATATCACGCTTTCTTGCAAAATTATCGGTAATTTTTATGCACTCGTGCAATTATGACCGAAAAGATCCCATGAGCTCTTTTCACTTTATTATGTTACTGCCATGGATACATACAAATTGATTTATTTCGATTTTGACATTTCAAATATTTAATATTTCAAAATGTCACCATATGGTTGTAAACTATCTGGAATATCAATGAAATTATGAAATCAAATATACCAAAAATTACAGTTTATAGTCGAGAATTTGTATGGAAAGCATTTATGAACATTTGCAATGATATAAAGCATCATTTAGATGGAAATCGGGGGGCGGAAGAATTGGCATCATTTTTAAAGGATTGCTCTGTGAACATGAGAACAAAAGACGGTATAGAGTTTACGATCAAAACCATGTGGAACTTAGCAGGATGAATTGGTTTTTCTTATAATTTTTATCAAAAATTAGGAAAAAATTCT
This sequence comes from Zygogramma bicolorata, assembly GCA_032362365.1. NCBI lineage: Eukaryota > Metazoa > Arthropoda > Insecta > Coleoptera > Chrysomelidae > Zygogramma > Zygogramma bicolorata. Next base: position 703,570 of record JAVJAQ010002186.1, on the reverse strand, counting down.
CTATCCGAGATAATCCTCGAACATTGATAAATGCTCAAAAATTTTATAACAACTGTGTCAAGCTTGTTGCTCATAGGACACAGGCCTCCACTCACGGCATCAGTCTGTTTCCTAGTTTCGAAATATGTTACAAAATTTTACTATTATTATTACTACTGAAAAGATCCCATGGGCTCTTTTCACTTCACTGTTACCATGGATACATACAGATTGATTTTGATTTTGACATCTATAACAGTTTTTCGAATAATTATCAATTACCTTGGGTTATTACTATTGAAAATAAACCAAGAAAACTTGGTAACTGCCCGATGTCAAAGGCGGAGGGCAGTTACCTGAAACTGATGACATTGGAGTAAAACTATAAGTGTTCTTTTGTGTTCGTGAGTTCTTCGGTCAGGAGTATTTTGCAGTTTAAACTCAAGTTGAAACATTCAAGAACATGTCTTTTCATACCCCCTGGATGTTTTAGCAATATACAGTGAAATTTTTTTCGTCGTGAAATTATATTTCAGTATTTTGATTGTTATGGGCAACAATAAGATAAACCACCAAGAATTTTTCGTAAAAGTGACTTTCCATGAGTGGAAAATTGTATTCATTATTCATGATCCATTATCGAACAACTGTGGAAGTCATAGATCTCATCAGTTGTAATCGGTTAATAACATATGAAAATATTTATTTTCATCTCCACTGCAGAAGAATATGTATTTGATAAAGCAGATAATATTACTTTCATCAAACCTGAACAAATAATATTATTTATTATTAACTAGTCAATAGACAATATACGGTGAAGTCCATGAAGTGTGCAAAAAAAATGTTTATGCTCACAGACTAAGCGTCGAAAAAGTTTAAACGGCATTGTCGGGGATTCAGTCGGATGATTTGGCAAATCATTCAAGACCTATGATCCTATGATATTCAGGAATTTCCATCATAGTTCACGTTCGTTCGTTTTTCGTTAACCAGCTGACGAACGTCAACCCTCAGAAGTCGAAACTTGTGCGAGCAATGGATCAACGAGGCCTTACCTTTTAACGTGCGATTACCCAGCACGGTGGCCCGGCGAGGATTCGAACCCCGGCCTTCCGCTTGATAGGCAGATATGCTAACCACTACACTACCGAGATCTATTATTATAAGGAATATATATTTAGTATCCATGTATTAATAATCAATTGTTCCATAGAACATTCATGTGAAATTAAATAAAATCAAATTTTATATATTAAAAGTTATGCATGTGAGGATTGCACGACGAAGCCGTAGGCTGAGTCCTGTAATCACATGAGTGCGTTAATAATGTAGTATCCCGCGTATTGCGTACCAAATTTTATCTACAACTGTCAACGTTTCAATAACTATCTTTAAATGTACCTCATTTATATTCCATTTCGACGTATCTAATCATGACACTTTTCTGATAATTGAAAGTTGCCTGTGATCATTTTTATAACCATAGCAACGGTAGGTATAAACAAAGCCGTTTATTGATGTCAAATTATATTGTCAGATCGATATCCAGAATCATCATTAAGTTTCTTGACTGAAAATGTCTTCAAGTGAAGATGATCTGCCATCCGATATTGAAAATGTGGCGACAAGTGTAATTTCAAATCTGGTGCCCGAGAAATCCCGAGAAAAATACCGTTTAGTGTATGATAGGTAAGAAAAATGTTGCTGTTACTGAGAAAGGAAGGTTGTTAACTTGACGAATGAAAAGGGATTGCTAATATACTTCAATGAACTAAGCAAATTACAGAAGCCTTTATCTCTTTGGTGCTATTACTCAATGTTGAGGACAGGATTTCTAATGAAGCAAAACGTCGATATTAAGAAATATACCTACTAATTGTCATTGTTTATGGATCAAGTGAGTTTTCATATGATTCTTGAGAGATAAATAACGTTCTGTTGAATTCTTATAGTTTCCTATTTGAATTTCTTTGTATTCATTCAATAAACGATTTATTTTAGTTGAAATTTATTTCCTGTCTCATTACCGCACTAGTGCGGTAATAGATCCAGCACTAAGGCAGTAATAAACGTATTTATGATATTCAAAAAAGTGTCAAATCATAATCATTAATTAACACCTGTAGATAAATGTGTTTTCGATGAATATATTTTTTTTGTTCATTTCTGGTTCAGAAAAATTATGACCCTTTCACAGAAAACCTCGTCCAGAATTGCCTGGCACTCTGTAACCTACCTTAAGGCTCCTTCTGATGTCGTTTATAGACACGTATCCCTTACGGTCTTTGTCGATGATCTGGAATCTCTTGATATAAAGCTGAATCTCTTCTTTGCTGAGATTAATTGGTATTTTATCCCTACTAGCACGGTTCACGTTCTGTCCCATCTCATCCCTCAGGAATTCTGAAGCTTCGTTTAATTGTCTTTTCTTCTCATCTGCATGAAATAAATTCGTTGTACACAAAAATCAATGTACGATAATGAAAACATAAAATAATGAACGGAAAAGTGAGTGCGCATAAATACAATGCTAGGAATAGGCACTTTTTGGAAACATACTCACGTAAGATTTTGTTCTAAGATGTTTATTTTTTGACATTCCAGTCGCATTGGAAACAACATATATCTGTTCCAGATATGACTTCATCGGCAATTTCTCCAAAAATAAATTTCCGTATTTTGTAATAACAATTAATAATTAATTTTGTCATGTTGCATGAAAACAAACCTTCACGTAGCTGGAAAGAGTAACTGTTTCTTGTAATAATAAATATGTTGTCACAGACAAAACCCCAACAGCAACAGTTCAGGAGAATTGAAAACATATTTTCACTCTTCAGAAAAAATCCGAATCTAGGACATTACTGTTTTCAACACAATTGATTGATAAAGAAGTAAAATGACTTGAAGAGTCATTAATACAAACTTGTTCGAATTATGCATCAAGTTCAAACGAAAAAATTGACAGATGAAGCACGCATTGAATTTTTAGGGATTATCGGCTGTATTCATTTTATGATTTTCTTTGCTAACTAAACCTTTCCCGAACAGATATATGCTATAACTTAAACTATAAACTTTTTACTAACAACAACGTATCGAAAAGTCTGAAGATTTTTTACTTGAAAATAGTTCAGAATTGCTAATAACAGAAAGCAACATAAACCCAATATTACTCTTCATGAACTTGCATTGAAATAGACAATTTTTTTTCAAATACACTTCTTGCTCCAGAATACTTGTTGTGTAATTACAAATTGATAATTGAAAGCGTACTCAGGTTTTGGACATGTCCAGCTTGAATAAATGATTTATGTGAAGAAAAAATATATCTTTGTATTTTTTTGCACCATTAAACTCTCCATGATGAATATCGATATAAAATTTCATATTCTCATAACTTTCTTCATATCGATTGAGGTTCTTCGTGATTGTGAATTAATATCCAATTTATGTTTTACCAATCCCCTCAAAAATTATTGAGAAAATTATGATTAGTCGATTATATGATTATTTGGAAAAACACTATTTATTATATGAGGGACAGTATGGTTTCCGCAAAAGCAGAGATACAGCATCAGCAGTATTAGACATGTTAGCTAATATTCAGTTGGAAGTGAATGCAAATAGAAAATGAGGTCTCTCGTCTCTGGATTTGTGAAAAGCGTTTGATACCGTTGATCACGCCATGCTACTTCAAAAGTTATATCATATTGGAATCAGAGGAAAAAGTCATATATAGTTGAGAATTCATTTATTCAGAAGTAAACAATTTGAACAGTGTAATGATGAAAAGATTTCCTTGGAAAATATAAACTATTGGGTTCACCAAGGATCCATTCTCGGTTAAGTTTTGTTCCTAATTTATATCAACTCTATATCTGAATTAAAACTTATCGGTAAACTGAAATCATCTGCAGATGATACAACAATAGTTCATTTTGCTTATAATTCAACCCAACTAGATGATTTTATGGAAAATGATTCAGGAAAAATTTCATTATGGCTTCAACAGCACAAATTATCATTGAATCATAGCCAATCCTCTTATAAGTAGGTATATTTCCAAACGAAACCTGGCAAATTATAATATATCTCTGATTCTCGAAAATGAAACTATCAATTACAAACTCATTATGAAAGTTTCAGAATTATACGTTTATGAGGAATTGTCATGGGATATGCACGTTGCGAAATTGAGAAAGAAACTTTTTTCCTTGATTGGTATATTATTTGAAATTAGAGATAATTCACCACGTAAATATTCAATGAATATTTATCATTGATCAATTCGAATTCACAGTATTTGATATCTGCCTAAGGCAAGCCAAAAATTCAGTATTAAAACCCTTTAAAAAAACACATAATAAAACAATAAAATGCATTTACATTCTGAAATATTAGGAATCTACAAAAAAATTATATAAACACAATCGTTTACTAGATATTGAATCTCTTCATAAATTAAAACTGTATTCACTTCCAAAGAAATCAAGGTAAATTTCCAAATTTGAGATTTTCGAGGTAAATGATGTTCATATACACAATACTAGCCAAATTCATTCATTGCGGCCTTTGAATGTGAGACTTACCTTTGGCCAAAAATCAATATTACATAGTGGTGTCAACATTTATAATTCACTTCCACAAGTTCTTAATTACGTCAAACAAGAACCATTATTCAAGATACACTCGGAAAAATATTTTCCGAGTTTTTGAAGTTTTCATTGAGAATTGTATTTTTAAAAGATTCTGTTAGATTGTCAGTATATTAATTTTTTTGAAAATATTTATATGTTGTTTATCCCTGCCATAAACTGTGAAAGTTTCTTGGGATGAATAAATAAATATATGAAAAAAAATTCGTGTTTTCAACTCTGAAGTATCAAATAACTTTTTCAACAAAAATACCTTCGGACCATCCCAATTCTTCTGCCATTATAGCTACGATATCCGGGAGAGCTTCTTGAGCCGCTTGAACGTTCAAGAAGGCCAACCTGACTCTTCGGGCTATCATGTCGATGGCTGTCATGGCGTACTCCTTCACTCCATATCGAACTTCAGCATCGATGTAGGGGAATTCTGGATGCAACTTCTTACCGATGATGGGCCAACGTTTTCCTGAAAAAAGAAATTAAACGATCAAATGTTTATACCAAGAGATAATTGGGAATCAAACATTGATTTCCGAAAGGGCTTTCTTGAACATTTGGAGATGATGGATGTGTTGCCACTTAGAGTCTTGTTTTACTCACATACCTGTCAGCGATGCCATCTTAGCGACAGCAAACGCTCTATCACCATAAGATTTGGCTAAATGTTGGGCCACTTCGCATTCCAATCCGAAATCTTGCACCAAACGGATGTACATGGTGGGGGTCCAATCCTCAGCACCGTAAAGCATCATGCCGTCAGTTTGGCTCGTTCGGAATTTTGGTTGGAGGTTGCAAGCTGGAAAATGCATAAAACTGATTAAATGTGAGGCGGTACTCTCAGTGGATGAGGCATGATACATTACAGTTTATTTCACAAATGATGAGATGAACAAAAATAGCTTACGATGATGTCAATCTGGTTGGCGATACACGAGTCGAATGCAAGTGTTACACCGAGTAAAAATATATCGAAGTGAATCGAAATACACTATCTCTGTGATGTATCCCTTCAATTTTGACAGTAGTTGGTAGATATCCGTCAGAGGCAAAGTACCTCTAGGAATAGATATCTTACCGCACATTGAATGCCGTTTTTCTGAGAGATATACGTTTGATAATATCCAACTAGGGTTGAATCGCTGGGGGTTATAAAATATTCTGATCTTGATCTGGCTCAAATAATAACATGGTTCGTATATCTATATGAAGATATAAAAAAATGTAGAATAAATAAACAAATACAATAAAAACTTCAATAAGTCAAACACGTTATGAGTATATAAACAAATTCAAATGAATGCAGTAATTTCTAGTTCTGTTGATGAGATGATATGTTACTTTGATTTTTCTCTTTTTTCAATTGACGAAAAATTGATTTGAAAAAGGCTTTCGATACTGTTCACCACAGTATACTCTTGAAAATACCATATCACGTCGGGGTGAGGGGAAAGATTCACAATTGGTTTTCAGATTATTTAAGAAGCAGAAAACAGTATGTGTATGTAGGGGAAGACATGAGTGGGTATAATACTGTTGTTTGTGGAGTACCACAAGGCTCAGTTTCAGGCCCTATTATGCTTCTAGTTTATATAAATTCTATAAAAGATTTGGTTCTGGAAATAAAGTCATTCTTATTTGCAGACGATACTACTCTTGTTTATTCAGGAAATAACTCTGAAGAAAAAAAAAGATTGAAGATTGATGATATTGATGATCTGATTCTTTTATCGTCTTGGATGTCTTCTCTTAAATTGAGTCTAAACTGTGTTGAATCTTCGTTCATGTTTGTTTCGGGAAAAACCATAACTAACTCTTCGAGGGTTCCGATTGAATTCAAGAAAAAATCGATTGAATATTCCACAAACACAAAATTTTGGGGTTATATGTCGATCAAAATTTATCGTGGTGCGAAACACATAGAAGGATTGAGAAAGCGAAATTCGCCAATTTTGGGTATTTTATATAGAATCAAGAAACATATCCCGATACATTATAGAAAATCAACATATTTTCCAATAATTTATCCAAGAATCCAGTACCTCATTTCAATTTGGGGAATAGCAAATAAAACAATCATCAAGCCACTTCAAACTCTTCAAAACAAAATTATAAGATGTATATTCAATTCAGAGCAGTAAGAACCAACAATTAATCTTTATTAACCAATGAGATATTCTTTCTCTTTTCAAATACAAACTTTCAGTATTAATTCATTCAATCAAAAATAACGTGAAAAATTCGAATTTGAAATAAATCATAAATGTCCATGCCTATTCAACAAAAAAAAAACAAAAGACTTTTCTCTACCTAAATGCAGAACAAATCATTGTAAGAAATCTATTTTGTATGGAGGCGTCATCTGCTATAACAACTTGCCGATAACATTGAAACATACAAAATACTTAATAAAATACTTATTATCTTGAACTTGATTCACGTTTTTTATCATTTTATTATAACTTACCCATGACTATATCGTGTATAAGTGCCTGAACTCAAGATGTTCCCTGTTATGAATGTTATTTTTCGGGAGCAATAAACGATATATATTATATATATATATATATATATATATATATATATATATATATATATATATATATATATATAGTAGTAAGGAAATCAACAGTTTGCAACGGCACTATATAAATATTCCACTGTAACCCAAGTCTCACCTTCTATCGCTGCATCAATTGTCTCAGACGCCATAGATCTATACGTGGTCCACTTGCCTCCAGCTATCGTAACGAGGTTAGAATCACTGACATGAACGATGTGGTTTCTTGCGAGTGACTGGGTGTCAGGTTTGTTCGGATCAGACACCAAAGGTCTGATTCCACTCCAGGCTGATAGAACATCTCCCCTCCTCACTGAAAAATACATTCAATCATAATCAGTATTCGTAGTTATAGTCATGATCATAAAAAATGACGTAACCAATTATAATTTGTGATCACAATCATACTTATAAGCATAATTCGTGGTCATGATCATATCCATGATTATAATCGTTTGTTCGTAGTTTTTTTTGGAAACTCATCCTACAACAATCCAAAAAAAAATCAATATCGAAATCTATCCTTTTCAACCCGCTTTTCAGTTGAGTTTCAGTTCAGAAATTAATCATAATAATGAGTCGTTAACAGACGAAATCCATATCGGACCTAAAATCTTTGCAGGGAGTTTTAGCCCCACCTTAGATTGTAAAGTATGTGAATAGCCGATCCTAGTTTTGAGATTCAGTATCAGTTTTCTTCTTCTGAAAACCTTGTTGGCGAAACTGGCGTCGAGTGCAACTGATATAAGTTTGGTGTTATTGATCTCTTCGAAAAGTTTCATAATCATAATGGTGGTCATAATCATGCTCATATATTCGCAATCAATAATAATTATAGTTATTGGTATTATCATGCTCGAAATCATGATGGTCATCAATCGAGACTGATCATTGCGTGTGTGCCTTCACATTTGTTAGCCGTGACATGCAGGTTGAGCAGGCGTTGTTTTCAAGTGACAAGAAATAACACTTCGTTCACTGCAGCATCGACTGCCATAATCTCTACTGCAGTTGTAGACGAAAAGTCAGACCCAAAAAACGGCAGACCATGGCTAACAAACCCGAAACCCACGATTTATTCAAAAATGAAAAATGTGATATCGAAGTTGGAAAGCTGTGCTTTCTGGAGAACCGCGTGCAGTTGTAACTCACCTTCAACATCAGGATTGAGGTAGTTCTTCACTTCTTCCAGGATGAACATGATTTCATCCTCTGTGGGTTTCGGATTGTGGGTCACTTGACAAGGCAAATCTGTGGTACCTGCGATGGTGTGTTTTTGCCAAGGCAAGAAGAAGATTACCCTTCCGTCGCTTGTCGAAGGGTCCAGGAGGCCCATTTGTTCTGGACTGTAATAGCCTGAGAGACAAAAGAAAATACATAATTTCCAACTTCGCAATGAATATGATGAGGCTGAAATTGAGTTCATTAGAATATTCGGTGCTGCCAAGATAAGGTCTGGAACATATGAAAACTTATTCATCATTGATTTTCGGGATATTTCATCATTCATCAGAATCAGACAAATTAATTCTCATTCAGGAGTAAGGTGCCCTAATTCTCCATGATATCGAAAATTTTTGCTTGGGAATATTATTTGTAGATATTTACAGATTGTCAACTTGAGTTATTTACACCACGATCATTTTTTCTTACATATTCTTCCTGGTTCTAGATATCAACTGTTTTCATTTGATGTAATATACTCTTTTCATTCTCCTCCATTCAAATTAGTATGATTTTATTTTTCTTTTATATTTCTGTGAAAATTCGACAAATTAAAGATTACCTCAATAATCATCAATGATTGTAAGTAATGTGAATGTACTTTAATTCCATCTCATATAGCCTACTGATAATTATTCTGAGAAATTGTGAAGTCAAAAGGACGAATTAGCAGTAATAGTTCGAACTGGACAAAATTTATAGATTATATAGATATATGATTCATTTCTATTTTCATTATTGTTCCCCCCTCTTATTTCAACTCAATAGGACAAAAATTGAAGTTTTACAAGAAGAAGGAAACCATGCATCGAGAGTGATCCTTAATAATTGTGATAGATACACTCCCATCAAGCACATGCTGGAAAAAACTCAAATTTTATTTTTATTTATTTATTTATTTCATTCCATTTCAAATCATATACAATCAATAATACAATATATTTGGTAGCACTTCATTGGTAAAGCATGAACAATCAAACAGTATTTTTGTACTGCTATGAGATTGCTCACAAATCATCAAAAATTTTTTTTCAATGTAATAAATAAATGAAAGAAAAAAATATACAAATCAACGCAAGAAAATTATTTTATAAGGAAAAGGATAAGTGAAAGAATTGTAAAATAGATAAACACCAATTCAATTTGAAATTCTTTTGAGGAGAATGAATTTTTTTAATCGAAATTTGAATTGATTTATATTACTAATATTTTTTAAATCCTCGGGTAATTTATTATATTTAGATAATGATTTATAAACAAATCTTTTTTGTCCAACTACAGAGCTAGCAGTATCAAGATGAAACAAATTATGTTGCCTAGTATGATAGTTATGAATTTCTGAATTCCTGGTTAATATGAAGTTTGACTTTATTAATTTTTTAACAATGGAATCAGAAATTTTCAAACTATCCATCAAGAAATGTTCCTCCAAAGAAAATGTGCCCGTTATTGAATAAAGCTCATTTGTTGGAGTATCATAGTATCAAACAAACTATAATGATAAATTTAATGATAATTAGGTAAAAAATTACCAATAAATTATATTTGACCCATTTTGCAAACAATATTACCTTCGTCAATGATATTCTTACCAATTCAAATAGAAGTTGTAAGAAGTTGTATAAAAACGGGCAGGACAATTTCGAACAAAATAATATTTTCCATAACAGTTTAATAATATGTAATGATCTTCCAAGAGAAACGAAATATTTCCGAAAGAAACTTATCATCATGCCCTCATTCAAATTTCAAATTCAAAATAATGTATGAATTTTTTTGGTGAATTATGTAACAACTTGCAATTCAGCATATTTGCTGGTAATGAAGTATTATTATCAAAGTAGTAATAAAATGAACTAGTAGATAATAAATATATTTTTGCTGTTGGTGATTCAACATATTTCAACGAAACAGAGTAGAAATGATATAGCTCAGCTGATAATAGAGGCCGCGAGGAAAAATGATGAGGGAGTAAACAATGTTTCATTCATAATAAAAGATATCTTGAGTTACAATTTCGGTATTGTTCGTTTTTATAAATAATATTTTCCAGTAGAAATTTTCGATATTTTGTAAACAATCTACTAGAAATGCCACCTGTATTGGTGGCGCTGTAACGAGAAAATAGTGGTGAAAATATATTGTACACAAAGGTGGCTACTTCATCTCTAGATAATATTTTATGACGTCCCTCGTTCACGTTGAAAAAATATAACTTTCAATTATGGACAACGAACTTGTGAAACTAATTGAATTTTCTAGAAATTGATAATAAGTAAAGTGCAGAATTTTTAGCAGGCACTGTATATGAAGGACATACAAGACTTTCTCCAGGTGGAATTATCGGATTATATAAGGATTAGCTATTTTGTGTTTCCACTGAATAACCCAACCGCAATGCTGTGGTGGAAAATATACACTCGTCGGATTTGTATCAACCGTGATATGACCTGGATTCTTGTGAAGGTCATATCTTGGAAATATCAGAATTATTTGGGTATCGAGAGTTCTTGAGAAAACCAATTTTTATGAAAAATGGTTCCTTGTGATATCTCTATTGGCAGTCTTATTACGAATCCAAATTAAAGTTTCAAATTCCAACTGAATTACCTGGTAATGTAATATGAACCCCACTACTTGGCGAACAAATCTCCTTCACAGTTGGATCGTCCATCTTCCTAATACTATCGGTGAAAGGTCCTGTCGCATTGATGACGCATTTCGTCGGTATTGTCCACGTTTTCCCGCTGATCTCGTCTCTAACATCCACGGCGGAGATGACCTCTTTCGTACCTTTCTTCTCTTTTTTTAGAGACGTGACTTTAACGTGGTTAGCGATGGTAGCACCGTGTTTGGTAGCTGTCAGCGCTACAGCTAGGTTCATCCTCGCATCGTCCTGTTGGCCTGGAAATGAAGGAGATGTCTGTATAACATTTAGGTATTCTTTTATATGGCCAGCTGGATGGCCCGATCTGACACCAACAAATGAGTTTCGATAGGATGAGGTTTTCAAATGAAAACCACTTCCGTCAACGTATTATCTCAATACTTCTTCGAAATGGAAAATCATTATTGATAAATCAGACAATTTCTGATGAGATAAAAACTGGTATACTTCTGAGATTCCCTTCATTAGAATTGTCATTTTTCTGTTGGGGCAATTTCTGCAATCATTTCATTCTTTTGAGAATTCATGTTCATTCCAGTTCACCTGTTCATGTATACTTATTGTTTACATTTCAGGTCATTTCTCTGACCTGATAGGTATTTTGAGATGCGTCAGTGGGGTAAATTATGTAGCCAAGAATAGATTTTAAATATTATTTCCTGATGAAATATTCATTACAATACTCTTGCAAGGATTCATCGCTTTCATTTTGGATTTCCCACCTCTAAGATTTTTGGTAGGTTTATATTTTTATCATTCATGCGATTATCACTCATTAACATTATTGATTCCTATAATTACAATTGATAACTTCTCAATATCTGATCAACTATTCATTTACATTTTTTGTTGAGATCAATCGTGTTTTAACCACTTTCAAATTTCCCAAAAAATGCAATTGTTGTTGTTTGGCACGTTTCATCAGAGTTATTTGTATTAATATCGATATTACTGATATAATTCTCAATTACGATATATTTCCAGATGTATATTACATTTCAGGGACCAATCTCTAGAAATACAACCCTTTTTTAATTTTCCATAGACATAACTCATCGAAACCTTTTTGTATCTTTTTCAAAAGAATTTCAAACCTGTCAAGTGATTTACTGTCAATAAAGTATAATGTTTTTCTTACCATCGTAATATACTATGCCACCACAAAGTTTGTCTCCTCGTAACATCGGAAACAATTCGAGAGCATTCTTCTTGGATAAAAAGTAAGAGGACTTAACTGTTTTCGATCCTGCTACGAAGTCGTACATCTTGATGCCAAACCAGAAATAAGGCACCTGCCACCATCTGAAATATAAACCAACATCAACACCCAATAAGAAGAATTGTTGTTCTAAAATGAATGGAACAAAACATTTTTCTGGCACTTTTTTGGAAATTGAAAACTTCAGTAACATACATAGGTATATACCCCAATTTGATGTATACTATAGATTATGGTCACACAGTATAGACTTCATTATATGTCAAACTATCATGAACCTCATAGTAAATCATTCAATCACAGAGTGCTAAAATTTCCATATTATTTTATATTTGTGATGATCGCGCAATATATGCTTTATGTAATCCTATCCTTGCAAAATCTACCCTGAACGTAATAGTTTAAGTTCTTCTCAGTTGGGTTATTTCAATATTTCAGAGTTGGAGGTCAACTTACGAAGACACACATCCATTCAAAAATCTCAAGGAACATTCTAAGTTACAAACTTCATCAAACTATCTTCAACTTTTCATAATTCCAAGTTGTCACTTTACGTATATTGAAACCTGCAGATATATATCATTTTTCCCTCATCAGAGCTGTTATACCATTTTCTCTGATCGATCTGATGTTGATGAACATCTCTATATTATATGTATATACAAATGGTATTCTTTCTATCTCACAACATGAACTGTCAGACCATGAACCTACTTCATAACATCCTGTATATATCAGATCAAGTATATTAAATATAGATGTAGTTTGGTCTTTCAACTGAATTTATAATTTGTTGAAACTTTTCTTAGGGATCAATTACCCTAACACCAAACTGATATTTTTGCACTCGACGCGCGTTTCGCTGGCAAGGTTGGCATCTTCAGGAGAATAAAATTGATATTGAGTATTTTCTTCTCCTGAAGGTGCTAACCTTGTCAGCGAAACGCGCGTCGAGTGCAAAAATATCAGTTTGGTGTTAGGGTAATTGATCTCTAAGAAAAGTTTCAATTTTTACACCAAAGATTCCAATATCATCGTTTAGTTATAATCTGTGTCTATCTACTGCGTTCAATGTCCTACCAGTCGAATAAATATATCATGATGTATATATCTTAACTGATAATATATTGCGGAGACAAGTGACCTACATAATTTTAATGTTGATAAGGAACTGATCAACTATCGAGAGAAATTCAACTAGGTTGATTTTAATAATTTTCGCAATATTATCGGCCACTCTTTCAACAATCGTCATAGTTTTGTACCTCATTTGAACCTGTTGGGAAATTTGTATTTTTTTTTGTATTTCAACTGAAGCTTGAGCTCAACCCTAGAGCAAACCAAAATAACTAACTGTTCTTTCCTGATTCATCATCATCAAGCAGCTAGAGGTAGATTATTGTATCTAGATTGTGGAGGATAAGAGAAGCTCATCAACCTCTAGCCATCCAGTTTTGCAAATGACTCCATTATACTAAAGAGTCCAGATACTGATACACCTGATATAAATGAATATGGGTTAGTTCCTTGATGCGCCTCAGAGAGTGATGTCCTAAGATTAATTCTATAACATATTCTTGGGAGTATTTTCAACCTCAGTTAGACTTCCTTTGGCAGAAAATTCACCACCCCTTTCAGTAAGAACTCTGGTCTGAGATATCTGGGCTGGTCAAGTTTAGCAGGCTCACTTCAGACTTGAGCGTAAATAACTCGAAAGCTTTTGATGCTGTTCAACTATCTGATGAAATATAGATACCTACATCGCAGGTATTTCTGGAAGTGAACACAAAAGTTCCATATGGAAATTTGAGTGAATAACAACTATTCTAGAAGGGATGAGGAAATGGAGAAGGCAAAGTATTAATATACAGAATTAGTTGAAATAACTGAAGAAAAAAGTAGATTTATCAAAGTTGCCGTACCGTTAAGACTCGTTATGGATACATTCTACATGAAAGATATAAAAAGTCTTGTGTTGCCCACCACGACGCTAATAAAAATAACTGAATTGTAATTTTGTAGAATAATCGATCAAAAGAAGAAGAATTGGATTGTCAATGCATTCGAGAGTCTGGAAATTGTGGAGTAGAAACTTTCTCTAGAGTATCAGTTTGGTGATAGGCTAATTGATTCCAGAAGAACCGTTCACTTATAAACCATTTTTTTTAATCTACCGATTTTTCCCCTGAGTGTAGTAGAAGTGGTGCGGTTCGTGAAGGACTCCAAAGTACGTTGAATAACATGCATAGATTATAGATTTTATAAAATTCTGAGACTAAGACAGAGAGCATCTATAAAAAAAATATCGTTGTCGGAAATATGACAATACCCCATTAGCTTCCCATTTTTGATTTAACTTGTATAGTCGACGACTTTGAACTTTTTTTTATGGGAAACGCTGTTTGGTTCCGCTTTTTTTATCTTTGACTATTCAATTTGTATAATATCGAATTCACAACTTCTTTTTTTTTTGGTATTTTCGGATCTCTGACGTTAGCAGAAGTATGAGCTCTTCCTTTATTTCTGTGCGTATGGGAATAAGCATAAAAATTACGTCATTTTCCAACCAAGAAGTTATCCTTCACAGTATCCCCCTTTATGTTTTCCTAACTGTGTTGAATGTACTTTGAATGGAAAAGTCACGTGACAGCCAGTGCAGGTATTTGATTAGTGAAGAAATCAATTTTCAGCCAGACATATTTCTCATGAAGTAATCAGGTATTTGATCAGTTATAGTAGATAAGTCCAACATTTTTATTGGGTCAGTATCAAACTTTATCCTGACTATACAAACTTTGTTGGCAAAACTATCGAACCAGCGAATGCTAGTGAATCAATCATATCCATAATTCTGTAATGTAGTGATCAGAAACCTTCAATCGAAGAGAAATTTATAATTTTTGATGACATGAAACACACACCTGTACACTGGAAGCATTATAGGTAGGGGATGCGCTAGATGCGGCGCTTGGTTCAACATGGCCGCCCTCTCGTGTAAAGCTTCCTTTACCATTCTGTATTGCTCGATGTCCAACTGCATAATGGCCTTCTGCAGGTACCTTACTCCACCGTGGATGAGTTTTGTGCTGCGGCTTGAAGTCCCACTGGCGAAATCGTCAGCTTCGATAAGGGCAGTTTTCAAGCCTGAAGGAAAAATCATATCAAGAGTAATTGAATTGAAGATAAGGACACATGGTATGGTATAATTCATTTCGCCCTCAAACCAAAGATGATGCATAACAAGCCACCACTGTTCAAAAAATGCGGATATATTTGCTGATATGTTTGCTATAAATTCTAATTTGGTCTCATCAGGAAAATAACCCCCGAGTATCGTCATATGCCTGAAATAATTTTTCACCAACATAATATAAGGAATATTTCAATGGACCTGAAATAAGCAAGGTTTGCGGATCTGATGGAATCCCAATAATTATTCTTGAAGTGTGTGCCCCCAAATTGACACCAGTACTTTGCGAATTATTCAACCTTTCATATAACTTGGGTTTTTTTCCTGAGTCCTGGGGAACAGCAAGAATTCAACTAGTCTCTGAAACAGGAAATTAAACGCCACCTTGTAATTTCAAACCAATTGCATTGCTTTTTATCATTTCCAAAGTCATCGATAAAACAATCAATATAAAGCTTATCGAATATCTGGAGAAATCAGGAAAAATTAGTGATCGGAAATACAGATGACGTATGATTTGGAGAAACGTTAGCTGTTGCAGTCGACATTTCAAAATCGTTTGACCAATTTTGACACCAGGGTCTACTTTCTAAACTGTGATCTTATGGTTTGTCTCCTCAGCGCTGTGCTTTGTTGAAGAGTTTCTTGTCTGATGTGGTTGTTGATGGAGCATCGTCTGATATTCTCCCAATAAATGCAGGGTCTCCTCAAGATTCAGTTCTGGCGCTTTGTTTCTGCTTCATATCAATGATTTGCTTTTTTCCCTGGTATTTCAAAAAATTAACAGAAAGTTAAAAAACTTCCTTGAATAAACTTCCACATTTCCACTTCTGTTTTATTTTCATGGACATAAACTACGTAGTTATAACAATTTTTTATCAGAATATATCAACTGTACATACAATAGCTTCAGAAACTTGTCTTCAATACTTGTTCTGTTGTCGACGTCTTGGGTGGACTATTGTGAAGTAACAAATTCAAAATACCCCTTGGGATTATTCGAGTTTGAAAATCCATTTTGGAAATTGATGACGCTTTGGCGAAATGAAAAATCTACTGGGGTACAAAAATGGTTGAAATTTCATTAAAAGTACCGTTGAACAATTCACAGAATTAAAGTTGGTTAGTTAAACATCTTGTTGTTTATCTGCATTTTCATCGTCGAGTTCTTTCATATACTAAAAATCAAACAATCCAGCAGAAGTAATTTTTCCCAAACAGAAATTATGATTTATCTCTGAATTTTACTCACCTCTAGTGGTCGCATCTAAGGCGCACCCAGCGCCTGTGGCGCCCCCACCGATGATGACAACATCGAAGGAGTCATTTTGGAGAGATTTGATTTGGTCGGCTCTAGATGGCAGTATACGTTTCGGTTTAAGTTGTGCTCGTTCAGCCTTCACTGTAGGCCACTATAACAAATCAGAATGAATCGATATAAACAAGCTTAAAGTCGAATATCAGATGACTTTATTCACAGCAAGCTGGACACCACTGCACTTCTCCATATTTCCTGACCAAGTGTGAGTATTATGTTCCTTGAAACTAGTTTTTGTTCCTCGCCAACTTTGACCAATGTACTTTGCTACTGAGTCTGTATATTCCTACTCAATTCAATCAGAAAAACTGAAAGTTTGCTCTAACTGCCATAGTCAGAAGAAAATATTTCTTGACAAAGGACTAGAAGGACCATTAATTAATTGGTTGGATTATTTGTTTTCAATAACAAGTTGTTTAGATAATATATAGTACAAAAATCCAGAAGAAGAGTGTCATGTGGCTTGCTCGAACTACTTCATAGTCTTTCTCGGACTCTTACATATCTGCCAGTAATTATGATAAAATCACGATATTGTCCTCAAACAATCATTATATCCAATTACCGGGACTCATCTGTGACGTAGCAATTGAGATAACTTATGTATATATACTCAGTGGATTGATTATGTATTTCACTATTGTTTGATCTTGATAAAGGTTTCAGTGCCCATTTTGAAGTTCGATACATTTTAATTAGTACGTAATTGAAGATGCGGAGCGCAAATTTTCATTTAAAGTAGATGAAAATGGAAATCAAAATGTACTCACTGTTCCCGCTTCTTCTTCCTTAAGTAAAAAATATGTGGCTACTCCTGCTCCTACTGTCCCAGCGAGACTTCCAACAGCTAGTTTTTTCAAATTGGAAGCCATTTTGGTTCAATTTCGTTCTGAAATACAAGAATTTGGTCACCCATTTTCAGAATGTAACTGAAGTTTTCGAGGTTATGCCTAGTTGTCACTCTGATGTAGTTTAGAGGCAATCTCATATATCTTCTACAGGGTCAATTTTTCAAATAGAGAAATCCATAAAACCACCATTTTTGAAACCACCTCATAAACGAACTCATAGAGGCTCATTCGAAAAGGAAGAAAGAAAATTATTTGAAAAACAGAGGGTTTCCTGAATGCTGCTTGATACACCTACATTCCTTGAGCAAATAACCTGTCGAAGAGGTTCTGTATTGAGCCCACTTGAGCAAGTTGAGGAGACCTTTTACATCTGTGTAGTAGGAGTTTGATTCTTTGGTCATTCAGCAGATGACGTTTTTCTTGAAAAATAGAAACACATTATATGTAAGAATGGTCAGTTGAGAAGACGCACCGAAAAATTGCATGGCGTTTTAACTAATATCAAAGCCTATGTTCATAACTTGCAATAATACGAGTCCTTTCCTTCAATAACAAGTATTCCTGGACAGTATAAAAAACAATTCTCAATGAGAAAATACTTCAGATTTACTTTCGATTCACTCAAACTTTTACGAGCTTTGATGAAATTGGTAAATGATTATTGGTCCACAAATGAGTTACTTTATACTATTAATATCATGTATATCTTTGTTCGACTTCAAATAACTTTTATTTTTGAATACATAGATCGATAGCTAATAAATGAATGAGCTGACTAGAGTGAAAATACGATGGTTGGTAAACGCTTTTCTACAAGAATCTGTTTTCAAAATAGTGAATATACATCTCGAAATAGATTTTTGAGCAATAAAAATATTTTTGGCCACAATGGAATTGCCCCACAAGCAGAAACCATATCGCAACCTAGGTTTCACCTGAGCAAAGTGAACATATACTGTATGGAATTCATTTTAGAAATCAATTTTCGATAATGTGCATACCAGTTGACGTTCATGTGCACGTGCATGCCTAAAAGTTGAACACTGGTACTGATATCAGGTCGGGTTCATTAATATTCAATTCCAAAGGCTCGATTTTTTTATGAACATCATTGAAACGAATGATTTGAGTGTTTTGAGCATTGAAAAAAGATCATGATCACAAAAAAATTTAATCCACAAGTGAAGCATTTGCACATTAACTTTTCAAAACTTGCTGACAGTAATAAAGAAATATCTCCTTCATATGCGAGATGGTTCTAATGAGGAATCTTACTCCTAAGCTACTAATGTATAATATAAATAGTACAGGTCCAAGTATAGATCCCTGAGGTACTCCCAACTGAACCTGACCTTTTTCCGATGTCACGGATGTGAAGCAATCTCTCGCTTCAGAACTGAAACACATTGAGAATGATTTTGAAGAAAGAAAAAATATACATTCACCCGACTTTCCTCTCAAACCGCATGACTCCAAAATATTCACCAGATTAGAATGGTTGACACAATCGAACGCCCTACACAAGACGCACAGAATTGCAGTAGTGCACTAGAGCCCCCGTCGATCATCTTCACCAAATCACTCATAAAGCTTAAAAAACTAGTTTGGGTAGATTAACCTGCACGAAAACCATGTTGTAATGAACCTATAATATAACATTTATTGGTGAATTTCAAATAACGATCTCACAACGAATATTCGAATACTTTTGATAAACTTTGTGGAACAATTATCGTTCTGAAATTATCCAATTCAATTGATGTCGTTTTACGAATTGAAACATTTTCCATTTTGGAACTTATTGGGAAATATCCAGTGAGGAATGAAAAGTTCACGAGAGAAATGATGGGTTCAATTATAACAGGTGAAATCTTTTCAAAATGTGAACTGGCATTTCATCGAGAAACAAAAATTCAAAGAAACATTCACGTCAATAAAATTAACAATGACTTGGTAAAAATAATAGAATTGAGTAACATGAACTTGGTGGAATTAAATGATAGTAAAATCCAGGCATGTCTCTTCTCAAGGAATGCCGATCTATCATCATCTAGTATTCAGATTCAGGAGTAACTATTCCTACAAAGTCAATAATCTCTCATGGGAAAACCATCTGAGATCGATCGCTGAAGGTGCATCCCAGAAACTTGGATTTCTGTTTCGTGCAAAGAAATACTTCACTTCTCGTCAGCTTCTGATGATCTACGAGGCTCAGATATGACCTGTCTTGGAATATAGTTCTCATGTATGGAGTTCGGCACCAAAACATTCATTAAAGCTTCTCGACTCTATTCAGAAAAAGGCAATCCTTCTTGTTGGTGATTCTTCGCTCACAGACTCGCTCACTTCATTGGAACATCGTAGAAGGGTCGGAGACTTGTCTCTCTTCTATAGATATTTTCACGGTCGGTGCCCTTCTGAATAGTTGTCAATTGTTCCACCCTTTGCAACATCTTCACTGATGACTCGACGAGTACAGAAATCCCGCCCCTTTGTTGTGAACTTGGAGACCTGTCGAACCTCTCTTGCTCAGGAATCTTTTTTCAATAGAACAGCTGAACTTTGTAACTCCTTGCCGAGAGAGGTTTTTCCTGAGGCTTACAAACTTCAGAAATTCAAAGTGAATGCTAATTCGTATCTCCTTTCCCTTGATTCATGCAGTGTTCTTTGAACATTACAGGGCTTCCCTTTCGTGTGAATCTGCATATAAAAAAAATAACCGTGCGAAATCGTGGCGGGTCGCTAGTAATCAAAAATTATGTGTCATTATAGGGTTCTAAAAACATTTCGAAAGGATTACAATCTTCCATGTACAAATTACAAGTATTTATAGGCTGTAATCAACATGTCTCACTAGTGTCTTTGGAGGTTCAAGAAAATGGCAATTCAACTTCAATACAACCTTGAACGGTTTGTAAATTTGTTTACACCATCTGCACCAGATGAATATGTCAATGTGGATATCAATAATGAGTTAGTAATGTGTGATGGATAGTGGATAGAGTGGTAAAGTGGTATTTTATATGGTGTGGATAAAACCGAGGAGAAAACTCCATCATCATAAGGTGATTGTGATTGTGTAATAAAAGAAAGCCAGTGGGTAAGTCGAATTCAACATTCACATATCTACGGTATTCATCATGAGGTAACTAGATCAGAGTGAGCTGTGCTGATTGTGGATTGATAGTATTCACTCTTGGCATTGAAAAGTTCCATTGCCTTACTGACTTCCAATTAACACAGGTGGGTTGACCTCTTGTCACCATATGGAAGATAAACGTATTTCAATTCGATTGCGAAACTATTATCGGCACAAGTACTAATTTTAGTTGGTATGTGATATTTTGGCATTTTCATTAAAAACTTTTTTTGTTCGCTCCTGTCTCCTGTTGGAGATTTGCCAACAGGTTAAAAATACATGGTTGAAAAACTGTAAATTTTTCCAATGAAAAATCAAGCTGGATCATATGATGAACTATTGTTTTCAATTGCATCACAACTGAATCTTTAACACTGTGCAATCGTGTACCTTTCTATCTATTATAGACCTAGAATTTTCACCACTAAATTTTGATCACTTGTTTGTACTACCTATATGATACATAAATTGAAATGGAATATTAATTTTAAGTGACGCACCGATATCAAATATTAAACGTCACGTAGAATCAAAATATTCGTATCTCTAGCCGAACAGATATCTATATGAGATAATCATTTTCCGGCATTGAATAACATAATCACCCAGAATTTGGAAAAGAAAATCAGTTCATAACTGGAGAAATATAGCTTGAATATGATGCCAATAATTACTCATGAATATCTTGTAAAGAATACTTATACAATGGATTGAGATAAGATAATCGGGGGATTAATCTTTCAGGTGAAAGTTGATTAATTAGAAAATACTTCTCAAGGACACTAGACACCTGGTGAATTTTTGTGTGTTGGCTTTTGTACCCATGCGAGGACATTTGTCCGTACCAGATAGCCCATGTGAGGACAGTTGATGATGCGAGGACACACAGCAGGTCCTCGTATCGTTTTAACTTCATTTTGCTGATCTACGCATCGCTCCGAGCACGGGTGTACCTTTGCATCGAAAATAGCCGATGTCCTCCTAACAATAGGATCCTACGGACGCTTAGTTCACCTTACACACCGCGAGAGGTGCAGTGGTCGTTTGTTCGACACACTCGTACCTAATTTCACCATAAGCTGTGAGGACACACAAATTCAAAATCTCACACACAAGCAAGTGCGTTTTCTGGCTTCTCCGAGGACTTCAATTGTATGTCATTACGGAAACGTATTCTTCGTTTACGTGTAGGTACGAGGACGTATGATAGGAAAAGTAATGCAAGATGTTTCAGAGGTTCAACTGATGACATTTGTGTTTCGATATAAGATCACTGGCATAGGTGTAAGGGATATGAGAACTTCAGAGTTCAGTTGCCAAAATAATAATAAAAAAAACAACAAACTTCACAACAAATACTTCAACCGAAATTTCTTGATGATATCGAGCTAAGTCATATTCATTATATCTTCATGCTGCTAATTCATATGAAGTAAAAATATTATGTCATTTTGGAAGCAAAAAATACATTGAAGAGATATGAGCCTCCAAAATAATTCACTGTATGGTGTTAAACATGGTGATCAGTATCTGTTGTTGTGCCTTGTGGAAATATCATTTTTGTCGTGATTGTCTCAAAAATTGTTTTTTTGGAATTCTGGATCATCTTGAATCTTCATTAAAGTGTTTAAAAAAAAAGTAAACGAATAGATTATTCCAGTAATTGCATGCTGTGATATTGATCAGTATTCACCTATTTCATTTGTAACGAACTTTTTATTCTCCATATACGTTCCTATAATAGTATTTAATACCACGGGTCAATAATGTTAGCTATTATTTAGGAATTTTTTCGAACCAAGCCGCTTCAGCGGCGAGGGAGTAATATTCCGAGAGAATATTAGTCATTATTGCGAGAAGTATACCCTACTTTATTCACGACTGATTTATTTATCATAATATTCAATTCGAGAAATTTTGTGATAAGATTACAAGAGGGAATAAAGACTAATGTAAGAATGTAGGCTTTCACGGCCGGTGTTAATACATCTCTGGTTTTTCGGGCTTGAGGGCCGTGTAGTGGAATTTTTACTTCCGGAGCTTTCGGCTGCCGCCGCTGAAGATGGCTGCCGCAGATGTAGCCGAAAGCTCCGGAAGTAAAAATTCCACTACACGGCCCTCAAGCCCGAAAAACCAGAGATGGAATAAAGACTATTTTTCACTCGCCTTTTTTCCCCAAGGGAATAATATATGGTTCTATACTGCAGAAACCATATATTATACTTATATTATGTATTAGTCGTACATAATATACATTACTAGACATGACTTAGCATATCTCGATCATTCACTAAGAACAGCATGCTGGAATACTCAGTGTCGATAATTTTTCCTGATGTATCATACGAAGTATTTTTTTGCGTATTCACATATCAAGAAAGTGAAACCAAAAAGTTGACAGAACAAAGGTATCTATATTTATTTTTTATTTATTTTATTTATCCTGATTTTTCCAAAGCATTCGATAGAGTTAATCATGTACTGCATTGAAAAACTGAGGGCTTTAGGTATTGGTTATGGAATAGTTACTTATTGGCATATGAATTTTATCACCCGCAGAACTCAGATAGTGAGAATTAACAAATATATATATCAGATGAAATATCGGTTCACTCAGGTGTTTCACAGGGCTCTCATTGTGGACCCTTGTTGTTCAACCTGTTCGTTAATGACCTCACTGATGCACTAGTTAATGTTGAATATCTGCTCTTTGCTGACGATCTAAAATTATTTCATATTGTACTCGATATTCTCGATAGTCGTATTCTTCAAAATGATATTTATAATTTGCATAATTGGTCTAATTCGAATTTTTTAATCGTGAATACTGATAAATGTTTAGCAATTTCCTTTTCACGATCCAAAAATTTGTCTCTATATGATTGTAGAATCAATAGCTTAATTACCCTTGAAGATCGTCGGTTTATTTCCGAATCAACCCTCATGTTCAAAATTCTCAGTGGTGTAATCGACTGTCCAAACTTATTATCTGAAGACAACTTCAATGCAAATTAATATTGCACAAGACATCCAGCTGTATTTAGTATAAAGTTTCATAGTCCAACTATGGTTACAATTGACCTTTGTCTCGAATACTTCAAAATTTTAATAAAAATAACGTAGATCCTTTCAAAAATTCATTACGCACTATTATCTGACAATTAATAGATGATAATGTATCAATCAGTACTCCCCATTTTTGTTTTCTCGGTCTTGATATCATATTTTAGCTACGGTGATATATTTTGTTCACATGATAAATATTATATTATACTTCTTTGAAAATGGTGATACAGTTAATAAATAAATAAATGAATTTATATGGCCAAATTATTATTCGACAACGAAGATACTACCTTTTCAACAATTTCCCATTAGAAACTAGAAGTTCGAACTGAGTTTCTATTGGCAATGGAGACTACTGAATAAGATTGCTCTCCCTATGTGCATAACTTCTGAAACACTCAGAACATACGTATGAAACATTGTGAAATTTTAACACTCTCCACGAAAAGTCCCAATTTGGAAAGCGGTATAAGCTATTCCATTTGAAAAAACATGACACGTATACTCTAAGCTTTCAATCAGTCCCCTGTATATTAGAGAATCATTTGAAAAAGGTAAATTTGTTGACATCAAAAAATTTTATAAGAATCATTTTTCGGTAGTTTCACTCCTCCACCTCAAAGTTTTAATGGAAATTTGATGTGACACACACTGTCACTGTTTATGGTCTCAACCCCTAGTCCGGGTATTTTCCCACTTCAAACTGGCTGAGGTTTTACAGATACAGGGTTGAGGTAGCAGCAGAGGAAAATTCATCATCAATTTCGTGTCGAGTAGGGTATGAAAGCATTTACCACTGAGTCACAGAATAATTTACTATACTATTCAGAAGCGAATCGGTAACCATAATTGTCCCAAAAGTATTTGACCTCAACTGAACTTTGGCACTTCCATCGACACTGAGAAATATGTCAATATATACCAACAATAGGAGTAAAACCAGCATGCCAAAAATGAAGTACGCTCTCATTGGCGCACTTTGAGAAGGCGTGGCTTTTACCGAATATGTCATTGGATTGTCTTCTGTACAGTAGTTCAATTATTCTATGACTGATGCCCGTATGCACCGCTCCTATTTATTGATGGTTTAAATGAGCTGGGTTTTGTTGCTATGGATTTACCAATCAGATTCCTTGTCTGTTAGAGATAAAGCTAAGCTTAGTCAAACCTCCATCAAGTAGAAGCGGTGCATACGGGCGTGAGTGATATTTACGGACGAGGCGCCTTATATAATTGCTATTGAGCTTCACAGGTAAATACGTTGAATTGATCAATCAAATTCTTGATCAAAAACAAATATTCAGAATCAAAATGTGATACGTCTCATACTCTCAGTTCGTATCACAATCAATGAATTGTTGCACTCGCAATATAATCTGGACATGCCGCTCGAAAAAAAAAACAAATAATATTCAGTATCTTGAAAGGTGAACAAGTTCGTACACCAAGTGTTTCTGGAGGAACGATATCCCTTGAATGGAGTTGTAGTAAGTCAATGACGTTTTCAAGACATGATATATGCAAAGTAAATACCGCTAGGTCAAATTAATTACCGGAAATTGTTTCGAAGTCACAAATATTTTGAAAATTATTCCAAGTCGGAAACAAGGTATAACTTGAAACTTTTCATAGAGATCAATTATCCCAACACCAAACTGACATTATTAGCACTCGACGCTCGTTTCGCTCATAAAGTTAGCATGTCCAGGAGAATTGATACCAGGAGAAGGAAACTCATACTGGTATCAATTTTTGTGCAAATGCTAACCTTGTTAGCCAAACGCGAGTTGAGCGCAAATGATATCAGATTGGTGTCAGGGTTATCGGTCTCTACAAAAAGTTTCGAATTTCACACGAAAGGTTTCAATCTGTGGCTAAAAAATTTCTGAATAATAATCTGTGTGGTATTCTGTAAAAAATACTATATGTCAGCAGCAAGTGGAAATTTTCCTGCCTTGAAACGACAATGCGGTCATCAGTCAACTTTATTGAATTAAAAAAAAATCTTTGGGAACAAGTGATTTCAGCGAAAGATTCGTGAACAAAAACTAGGTATTCCAAACAACTGATGGCATTCAGTTTCCAGATAATTTTCAACGAAGATGGATTGATCGACGGTGATAAGGAATTTCGAGCAAGTGACGCCATATAGTTGCAGTATTTACACATAACTAATAGGCTAATGATACATTCTAGGCTCCTCAACGTTTAGGCTTGTTCGATTCCAGGAATTGAAATATACAGTGTCTCGAAAAAAAATTTGAGTTTTTTTTTTTCAATAACATAGTAACAGGTCTTAATTCAAGCATTTCAATAACTCGAATTCCTAGTCAGTTCAGGAATTTGACAGTCACAAATTGAAACTTGTGGTGTGAAAAGTGAAATTTTTTGTAGAGATCAATCACCAAAACCGAACTGATATCATCTGAGTCGTTTGGCTAACAAGGTTAGCATCTCCAGAAGAAATTTATACCAGGAAAAAAATTACTACTGGTATCAATATTCCTGGAGATGCCAACCTTGTGAGTGAAACGCGCTTCGAGTGCAAATAATGTCCGTTTCTACAGAAAGTTTCAAGTTTATAACTTGTTTTCGACTCGGAATAATTTTCAAAGTATTCGTGACTTCAAAACAATTTCTGGCAATTATTTAGATACTAGTGTTATTACCTGTAAATATATCATATCCTGAAAATGTCATTGACATACTCTAATTCCATTCAGGGTAAATATCGTTCCGTCAAAAACACTTGGTATACAAACTTGTTCATCTTATATACTGAATAACAGTTGATTTTTTTTCGAGTGTCATATCTCGATTATATTGCGAGTGCAACAATTTCTTGAATGTGATATGAACTGTGAGTGTGAGAAGAATGATCTTTCGATTCTGAATATTTGTTTTTGATCAAAAATTTCATTGATCAATTTAACGTATTTACCTGTGTAGTTCAATCGCAGTTATGTGAGGCCCCTCGTCCGTAAATATCATTCAGTAGTAAATGCTTTCGTACTCTACTCGACATGAAATCAATGATTAATTTTTCTCCGCTGCTAGTTCCACCCTATATCCGTTAAATCTCACCTAGTTTGAAGTGAAAAAATAGACGGGCTAGGAGCTGGGACCATATACAATGACCGTGTGTGTCACATCAAACTTCCATTAGAACTTCTAGGTGGAGGAGTGAAATTATCGAAAATTGTTTCTCATAACAGTTTTTGATGTCAACGAATTTACATTTTTCAAATTATTTTCTAATATACAAATTAGGACTTTTCTTGGAAAGAGCGTAAAAAATATATCGGGTTTCATTGGTATACACTGAGTGTTCCAGAAGTCATGCTCATGGGAAAAGCAATCGCTTCAACCGTCTCCATTCCAAATAGAAACTCAGTTTGAAGTTCTAGTTTTCAACGGAGAAGTGTCGAAAAGGTAGTATCTTCGTTGTCGAACAATAATTTGGCCATAGTACCTTTGATTAATACTGGGTAAATCAGAATTCGAGAACACGTAGTTCTCAAATTGAACACCCTATATATTATTGTGTGTGAATTGCACTTGGGAAGTACTTTCCAAAAAAAAAGATACATGGGTATAGTAGCTGTAGCTACCTAACATTTTCATCATTTCTTTCTCTCACAAAACATTTCAACTCAATTCAATTGAATTACCTCCATGTTATACCTATGATTTTTGATGATTAATTTATGAAAATAACAAACAAAATTTATTAAAGAACTGAAGCTCAGAAGTAAGTACAGTATAGCATATTCATAAAATTCCGAAAATGAGAAGAACCTACAAAACAAGGAAAAAATGTAATAAGAGGTTTCGACGCACATATTCGAACCGACACTTACAAGCCTATCATGAATAGTGAACGGTGCACCAACCCGTTGCGTTACTGGGACACACAATCAACTCCCTAGGGAGGAGAAGTACGACTTCGCTCCCCACAATGAGGAAAATGTATACTTTTTATAAAGGTAGACGGAAATAATATTTTGTTCGACATAACCTTTATCTTATGAGGTATTGTAGTTTCATTGCATTACTGGCATTTTAGGTCGTTGATATTTCCTTGAAGTAATAACTTTACTCAATGTTCGTAGAGAATTTGTTATTTCTCGAATCGGATAAACTTGAAAGAAATAGAAATTTGGAGTTATATTAACTGTATGTGGAATCGAGATTACTGCATAATCATATTGACAGTGAAATTTCCCTACCGAATACCAGGCGTACTGACTTGAATCATCCTTGAACATTTTTTCTTGCTCGCGAATTTTTCAAAGAATCTCAAAATATTCGTTATCTCGAAAAAAATGCGAAATTAATTCTAGCACTAGTGGAATTAAAAGTGGAAATATCACATTTGAAATAATGGATAAAAACTGCTGGCATATTTAGGAACTTTGTTCTTCGGAAAGAAAAACAAATCTGAAAAGGGAATGGAATTATCACTCAGAATACCACAAGAGCTAAAATTATTACCGAAAATTTTCTAGAGGACACGAATATTTTGAAAATATAATCTCGAGTCGCGAAGCGACGAGTGTTATTTTTCAACATTCGCACCGGAAAAAAAATCCAGTAATAATGCTAAAAAATCAGATGGGTTGGTACTAGTTCAGTATATCTATCGCCCTTTCATGATTTTAGGTCACTAAATATGGTAGAAATGTATTCTGTATCATTCAGACATTATTTAAAGGTTGGAGATCATGTTTATTATCGTGGCACCTCTAAAAAAATTCGGAATATTTTTAATTGCTATGGTAACCAGTCAAAATTGAGCCATTTATTGAAAGAAGTTGTCCAGTTATGAACTGGAAAGTTCTCAGCGAGTCAACTATCAATACATGTTTGTGCGACTACTCGGAACTGTTCTTGGACCGATTCAAGTCGTTAGGAAGACAAACCTAATTTGTGTGCTTATAGCTTACATGAGTTCTCACTATCATTTTTGTCAAACTGATTGTTATGTGTGAGTATAGCATGACGAAATTTCAACAACCAATATTTTTCGCATAGATGAAAATATCAAAATTGACGAGAATTATAGTTGTTTATGTTCGGTGTAGCTCGTAGTACGAGGAAATCAAACTATAAAAACTTTCCTGGCATATTGGACTCTTCGGAAATCAAATGAACCCTGAGGGATGAATTATATATCTAACTGAGAATTTTCTGTCTGTGTGTTTGAACCCATGAAAGGCTCTGATTCAGACCTATTGCTATGGCAACGATTCAATTCAACTGGAAATTAGCCTGCCCTACTGTGATAGTTATTCATGTAACATGGGTATAAAGCAGATATGATTACACATCTATTTATACCCGTGGTACTGACGAACTTTCATGTCATACTATATATTATTACATTACATTTGGGAAAAATCGAGGATTCCATTCGATTTTAACAAGATAGTATGGTTGATGGGGAAACATAGTAAGAATCCAAACGTTTACATGTGGAAAAAATTTGTCTCTTGATGGCCCCTGCGGTACATGAAGTGAACCTTATGTCCGCATAGGCATAAAGTACACTGTTATGTACTTGGTAAATAGGCAATGAAAACACAATAATGAAATAGTATGTCATGAAATTAATAGGTGGATATCGGCCTAACTGAAAACGTCACTGCACATATCACTTAACTCTGTTGTTGAAATTATATAACAACATATCTCTGACAACTGTCAGCCAATTGTTTCGTGTTTATATCCCCATTTGGTAATTTTTTTTTCATTCGTCTCTTTCACGATTTTGAATAATTCAATTGGACTATCGATGATTTCAATTGAGATTATAAGCACAAAAGTTCAGTTTCAGATAGTCCTGACATGGTTTTTTTCGCCAAATATCATACGTGTTTGCAGTTTTTTTGGATTCTTATTCCAGCACAATCTGGAAAAATAAGTAATCATTTTGTAATCTATAACTGCGTTTATTAAAAAAAAGTTAACTTCTGAATGGAACACGTCGTTCTATCAGTCAGTAACTCCTCGTATAGCTCAAATTATTGTTTCGGCTAGGGTACCCAAGAGATAGAATATTTCTGAAAATGTTATCATTTGTCTTGGGAAATGCAGTGAAAAACTGTAGTTTCTGATTTGTTCGATAGTATAAGTGTAAAATTTACGTTTCTCCTTTTTTGCGAGGACAAGTCGTACGCGCTTTCCTTAACCAATACTCAGATGTCCAATTCGATAAGATACCTACTCTATATGCGAATGAGGACGTGAACGCAGAAAGTTCTAACCCAAAAAAAACAAATTCGAAAAATTCTATCTGCACTGCAGTCATCTTATGACTTTGTAAATGGAATTTTATATTGGAATATCTCTGAAAACGATCATTCTATACAGACCTCGTTCAAATCTGCTCTGGGTCACTTTTTCATCATTTCTTTCTTTCCCGAAATCATTTCAAATAATTCAAGTGACCTATCGATGATTTCGAATCAGATCATATGTGCATAACATCAATTTCAGGTAATTCTAGCATTACATTCTGTCACCGAATCTCCCACGAGCTTGAATTCTTTCCGGAAAATATTCGCAACTCGAAAAAAAAAGAAATAATTCATGCTCTAGGAAAATAAAAATCAGCGCCGTTGCCGTGGTAACCATCACATATGTCGGAAATTAATTACTTGGGTACCTTGGTCACATTTTAATTTTGTATTTTCGCTTTTCAGATTATTGATAATAATAACTAGGGCATCAGAAAATAGACTATTGAAGACTATAATCGTTATACGGAGTGGAAAGTCGAGAGGTACTCCCCGGCAAATATTATTCGAATCGCTTGGAAAAATACCTCGAAAACCAAATCCTTGTAGCAATGCATATTCTCCCAAAACTAACATAAAATTATGCTCTCAGAGTTCATTTAATATGTGGATATATTTTGACGTAAGCAGAAGCCGCCAGTATGGTTTATTGCAGAGGTTCACAATTTTTTTTTTCTCATAGTTCACTTTCAAAATTTTGCTGGTTCCGGTGATCCTCCTGCATCTATATTTCTACCACCTTCCCAAAACTAAATGAAAAATCTAAAGATTAGATCTGATGATGTTTATTTTAACTGTAAACAGTTGAGATTTGTTAAAAGTTGATAATAATGGAATACCAAGATTTAGAGTTTGAAAATACACCTCCCGATATTGTTCAGAAAGCATTGGGTGTTTATAATGATTTATTTCCAAGCACATCAGGAGAAAAATATGAAATGTAAAAATGAGTTAATGACGTACATGTATCATATATTTCAGTTTTGAACAGTTGAAAATACCGCATCCGTAAAAAAGCACAGTGTTCAACAAGTGAGGAAATGACATAATTCTCGCTCGTTTGATTTGCGCTCTTGAGAAATATGTCATTCTTCTTACTTGTTGAACAATATACAATGGCCCACCATCACAATGGTTTTGACAATATCGGATAAATTGCCAGAGTTGAAAGAACTTTCATAAATAAAACTGGCTTATCAGGTATGTTTCATAGTTCAACATATCTTCCCAATGCAACCTGGAAGAAAATTTCTGAATGAAAGGTGGTTTTCCCCATTTGATTCTAGCATTCCGTTTTCAACAACAATTTCAAGAGTGAGCAATGTATCAAAGTTGGGTTCGTATACAATACCCAATGGCTCCACAAAATATAATGTTTTTTCTATATATCAGCGGAAAAATGAGATACCCATATCCATTATATAAGAAAATTTATTTTTGAGCACGATAACGCAGTGATAAAAGACAAAATTCCATTAGAATGTACTCAAGTACTTCGGTTCAGAGTACCGACTTTTTCACCAATAGATGTTGCAAATGTTTTATAATGGTATAGACCATTTATAATATTTGAGCTCATTTTACAATCATGGGGTTGCATTTGTATATATGAACAGATATTGTTCACCAATCGATGTACAACCTAATTAGACAAGATCATTCACATATCAGTTCACTATTATTTGAAATAATATTATCCATTTCAAAAATAACTGAATTGGAAATACCTCAGAAATACACAAAACAGATTTGAAAAGCAAAACAGACAATAGAATATTTCAACGATTTATTACTTGACGTAGAATGTTATATATGGTATTTCTATGTATGTGACCATTTATGTAGGCTTTGATACTAACCCCCTACGCCATACCTCAGGATCAGCATGGTTAGTCGCAAACCAGTGAACCATGGAACGTGGAAGAGTCTTTATTCAGTACGACAAAGAGACATTCTCAAGAGGAAATTATCTGTTCAATTGGGGATCGAACCCTCGACCTCTAGATTATTAAGCCTGCACGAAGCCACAGCGCCAACTCCCTAGCACCCATGATTCAGTTTTGTGAAATCCTAGCATGTTATATATTCACTCCAATGAGCGAAGTAAACCTAATTAGTCCAATACACTAGTATTCAAAGGTTCATATCTTCAAAGTACATCATTCGATTCGGAGTCCTCGAATCTTGACATAAATGTAGAAAGGAAACTCGCATCGATACACAAAGTTGTTCTGAAATCTCTTCGAATTATTCCACTCAATTTTTCAGTCAAGATTACATTTCAAAAATGTGCAAGTGCAGTCCTCGCATCAGCATCTTACGTTATCTCAACTCACACACACAAAAGGCGCAGGTATAAAATGAGGTCCCCGCATCGACACACAAATTTGGTCCTCACGTTGACCTTCATCCAACAACATGTATATTCATTTCAAACTATCTCATATATTTGAACTCGAGTCCCCGAATATGAACACGAATGCAGATGAGGTCCTCGCATCAGAATTCAAATGATGCACCATCATACACACGGAAAAAAAAGCGCGAATCGAAAGTGTCCTCGCAACCCAAAGCTATTACGGAGTCCTCGGAAGAGACACACAACTTTTTCAAACAACAATTTTGAGAAAAATAGGTAGATATTCGGAATGTAGACGAAATTTCATGGTCTGCACAGCAGAAATAGTTGTCCTAGGACCCTTCCTTCACCGTGTCCTCGGAACCTTATAGATAATTCCACGGTCGTCGCTTGACCACCCAGTCACGTATAGGTGTCTGGTCCAAATGATCGATATCTCAGTCGATATTTTATGAAATCTCTCGATAATTTCGGCAAATGGATAGAACAGATTGTAACAGTGTGACAGCATTTTTACCTGATTAGGGAAAAAGTCATGAAAAATTGAAAACCACTGATATCAATTTGATGCTATGCAGTTTATTGTACTGATAATAAAAAAAAATTGTGGAATTTCAGGAAAATATCGAATTTGGCAAGGCCGATGAGAATAAAGTGCAGGCGTTAATAGTCATCCTCCAACTATTTAACGAAACTAGATTTCAAGTGCGGACCTAATTGAAGTGAAACGGCATCATTTTGAGTACCTATTTTATGTCGAAACCAACAATTATGTGGCTTCACCCGCTGTCAAGGAAGTATTTTTTGAAAGGAAAGAGCGGTCTTGTGATTTCTTCTTCGATACAACTCTCAATTCACCCTTCATCTACAACCTAATTATGTATGAGCATATATTTTTTCGCAAAATGAATGAAGGCGATTTATTACTATTATTATCAAATCTCCATTCAACTTTCGAGAATAGTTGGAGATGCCGTTCCTGAATTACTATGACTTTTCTTTGATTTTTGGAAATTTTCAAACAACCAACTGAATACATTGGCCAGAGCTAACGAGCTTCGAAATTACGTGTCAAAGAACATTGGGAACACTCAAGATACTGAAGGATAGAAAAGTGCAGTATCGCCCGACATGCTCTAGACAATGATCACATAATTGGTGAAAGAAATCTGAAACTGACCAAGGATGTTCATTCGATAATCCTGAAATAGCAAAACGAAATCATAGTATGAAAAGTGACGAAGGGCATATCCCTCTTAGCCCGATTTTTAGTCAATTTTCGATGAATTAATCAGAATAATTTTATAAGTAGTAAACAGACGAAGTCTATATCGGACAAAAAACAGGCAATTTTTGCAATATCTTATACTACGAAGTATATAATTAGCTAAACCGAGTCATGAGATTAAATATCAATTTCCTTCTCCTGAAGGTGCTAAACTTATTAGCGAAACGTACGTAGAGTGCGAATAATATTAGTTTGGTGTTAATTGATCACTGCAAAAAAGTTTCAATTACCAAACTGACGAAGAATCGTAGTTTCAAGCGGATTTTGATTCAAAAATTTGCTCAAATTTCTTCCCTTTCCTTTTGAAAAAACAAGCCTCTTGGCAACGACTGACCAAGTACCAAAAATAGTGCCATTCAGAATAATCTTTGACCTCGGTATCTAGTCTAGTTCAGAAGTGCAGAGGGTAGAATTTTCACGGCGTCACTGTAAGTGCGATACTTGGAAAAACTGACAAAACCGTGCCTGTAATTGCCGAATGATATATAAAAATATTTATCTATACCCGTACTCTAATAATACACTTATATGCTCACAACCCGTTTTATAATGAAATCCATTACGATACAGATTTTCATTACGATACAGATTTTCAACTAATAGAAACCCATTATTTTTCAATCAAGCATGATGTGCATTATGCTTTGCATTTTGACGTTTGTCAAATTAAAATCAGTAGGTATTGAATTTTTGAAGAATTTAGTCAATTTTCGATAATCGAATGAAAATGTCTTATAGCAGTGATATGGAAGAATTACCAGCGACTTCTCCACAGATGTCTTAGACAAGAAAAAAATATACAATCGAAAGGATTATATTTTTCATTTGACAAATGCAACACATATGTTTTTATTTTCGACTGAATCAAATGAGATCTCATGGCCGAGTGGTCAATGGCGCCGGCAGTAATCAGAAACGTCCGGGTTCAATTCCTGACCTCAGCATATTTTTTTTTTCATTTTTTCTTCTCGTAATTTCTAATTTTTTTTTTCAGTGGTTATACCATTAATTATAATTTTATAGAATTATTTAAAGAAATACGATTAATTACCTACTATTATTGTGTTCAATATAAATACCTAATAATATAATATTTTTAGTTCTTCATTATTTATTGGGTGTAGATAAAATAGCGTATGCAACTCTCATGTAATGGTTATTAATACACTCGCATAAACCATACGAAACTCACCGTCGGCTCGTTTCGTATCCCGGTTTATTCTCATCTATTAATAACCATCATTACACGATCGTTGCATAATATACTATTCTGTACCTTGGAAGAAAAAGGGCCAATGTCCACATTTTGGCAAATTGAATCATTTCACCCTATGGAATATTGCAATATGCACGTAAAAAAATGGCCAAAGTCCTAGTTAGGTATCTACAATGAGCAAAAATAGCTTTATAATGAAGGCTGATATCCATTCTTGCGTGATAAAATAAGGATCAATGTGGGACATTGGCCACCATTGTTACATTGATTGTGAAGTGAAATTCCTGTGAGCATGGACATAAGACCTACTAGCTATTCGTTATTCCACAATTGACAAGCTACGGGACATCTAACCATATTCTTCCTAGTTGATTGCGATAGAAAGCAGTGACAATGCGTTCCAGAAATAAAACTTTCAAAATTAGTACTTAAACGAACTTTGAATATTTCAAAAATGTACAAACAGGCTACAGACGATGATCAGTGAATATAGGAAAAATCCCTTCCTTGCAAGTCGTATAGGTGACACAAACGAATTTCCTAAATTTTTGTGTTTGCCAAATGGACCACTTTTTCATCGAAAGAAAACGAAGATGGACATATCATTACCTGGATCCAGTATCAAATGAATGAAATACTGCCAGAGATATTAATTTCATATGTTTCATAAAAATTCATTATTGAAAATGCCAAGAAGATAGAATTGAGGAGAAAAAGTGTAAGAAGACGAGATGTAGGGAACACCAACAACTGAAGATATAAAACCAATCAACACAGAACCCTTACTAATTTAAGCTTCTTCCCAAATGACTAAAACAGACCCATACTATGGAAATCTTCGGCAATCCTCAAATCTGGAAACCAACGAAATCCCAGATTTAATCGGCCATCTCGATTTCAGTGAATGTAAATTTTTATTCTCCATTCATTCCCTCTACTTAAATAGTATATTATGCAACGCTCATGTAATGATGGTTATTAATACACGAGCATCAACCGGGATACGAAATGAGCCGAAGGTGAGTTTCGTATGGTATATGCGAGTGTATTGATAACCATTACATGAGAGTTGGATACGCTATTTTGTCTACACCCGATAAATAGTGAAGAACTACAAATATTATATTTAAATTTGTTTTGCACACAATAATACTAATTAAACGAATCTCTTTGAAAAATTCTACAAAATTATAATCAATGGTATTACTTCGAGAAATAAAACGATGAGAAATGAAAAGATCAAAAAAAAAAAAGATTATTCGAGGCCGGAATCAAACCCATGTCTCTTCCAACTAGTTCAGCTAGCTAGTATAATCTCGGCGCCTTTGACCGCTCGCCTACAAAGAGCTCAGAAAATTTGATTGAGAAAATAAAGAAATGAATCATACATTTGTCAAAGGAAAAATTCAATCATTCTAACTGTATTTCTGCCGGTGAAGGTGTCGAAGGTGATTCTCCCATATCGCTAGTATCGGACATTTTGTTATGATTATCGAAGTTTGGCTATATTCTTCGAAAATTCAATACCTATACCGATTTTGACTTGACAAACGTCAGATGCAAAGCATGCACATCGTGCATGATTGAAAAATAATGGGTTTCTATTGGTTGAAAATCTGTATCGTAATGAAAAATCTGTATCGTAATGGATATCATTATAAAAAGGGTTAAGGTCATATAAGTGTATTATTAGTAGAGTACGGATGTAGATAAATTCCATTATTGGGATTTTGCGACTGTTTTTCATTTCTACACTACTTTTTTTCTATACTGAATAAACTTGTTTCTGTAAACTAATTTTTTCATTGCATAACGATACCAGTCTCCTTTGAACAATGTATTCCTCATGCCCAAAGTCCAATAAAAGAGACCAATGTCCTCTTGAATGATAAATGTTGCACGACCACCAATTGTGAAATTAGTTATATGTCCAATTATTTGTGAAATCATACAAATTGATAGGTTTCAAAAAGTACTCAGACTCATGTAACGTTATACAGTTCTTGAAGACGAGCATGATTCTGTACTGAAAATCTTTGCTCTCCTTTTTGTCGAAACAGCGAAATTGGACATTGGCCCTTGTTCTTCAAAGGTACAGAGTTATGATTAGAAATTATCTTAAGCAGCCACGAAAGTGAAACATATCATTACTGGTTAAGAAAGGTATGAAATTTTGACTTCTACACCAATTTTGTATGAATGTCATTTCATATGAAACGAGTTCAAAAATCAAGTGTTTATTTCATACGACATGAAATTTATAAAGTAGGCTATCATGAACAGTTTCTGTACAAGTTGCCTGGTAGATATTTATGAAACCAGTTACAAAATGTTGAATTTTGTACAACGAATGCGATTTCTGCGGGAAGAGCGGAACATCATTTGCAAATACAAGTTTATAAACTTCGACTAGAAATCATTGTTTGCTTAGACGAGAAATACGAAACAGTGATGAAAAGTCCAGGTTTACCGAATGATACAGAAAAAATGACATGGTATAATTTTATGGGGTAATATTGCAAACTCAAAAAAAAGTTTTTACCATTCAATAGCGGGCTATGAGTCATAGCTAATGCAGGAAATAGGGATCACTGCCGGCCGCTGGTTGCCGAGTATGGAATAATGTCTGTACCTTTCATATACATCGTTTGCTTGAAAGTTTCCTATACATATACCACAAACTTCATATACATAAAAACAAAAATCCTACCATCTAATGCGGAATTCCATAACCACATTACCAGAAATAAAAATTTGATAAGATTACCGAGACATCGTCTAAGCAAGTCAGCCAGAAACTCATTGGTAGTAGGATATATAACAAATTACCTGACGTAATTAGAAACCTAAATTACAATCAATACAAAGCAGGATTCAAGAAAATATGCCCCCATCACTGTTTCTACACAGTTGATGAATTTATGACCTGCATTATATAAAGTTTTGTCGTATATTCGTCACACACTTATGATACATATTCACAAATCTGCATCCTTACACATTTTGCTAATATACTCCGCTAATGTTGTTTGTTTTCCTGCTTAGCAACTTCAAACTATTTCATGTCTATGTGATTTTTTTTGACTTTTCAAGTGCATATTGTGTTCTAATATTTTATACATGCAAATTGTCAACACCTCATGACCTGCTACAAATGTAACTCTTATATAACGTAGTCAATAAACATCTACCTATATATTTAAACTATCTATCTATCTGTCTGTCTGTAAGATTTTCAACGTTAATGCAAATGCCTTTGTTTAGGAAGTAAGACAACTAAGATTATATAAACCGATAGAAACCAAATATTCCAATTCAATAACAATTTTTTATTAGGTATTGACAAAAATAAGCAAGAAAATGAAGTGATAAAAACGATTGTGATAAGTAAAACGTTTTGACAGTGTTAAAAAGTGTTACTTCATCTTTGTGAAAATCATTATAAAAACAAATTTGACGTGTAAAAACCACTCCATTGGTGCAAAAAAAGTTTCAAGTCACTCATATTCCGCTGCAATACGATGATAGACGAGTGCAACTAAAATATTATTGCCCTAGGCCCTAGGCTAATAGAGAATTAGTATACTTCTACTATATTCAACACAGTAAAGGTGATGGTAGAAAAAATATATTTTATGCCCAATAATCATTCATTCTATGTGGTAAAATTCAGTTAAACCTGATTATTGACTTGGAAATGGGTATTTCAAGAGCTTTCAAGAACTGTATTGTGAAGGAAATTGAAAATATTCTAACGATATCATCGAAACACCATGATTCTCGTGAACTACTCTGAAGTTCTTAAAGCTACTTGTGTATGTATCTTAGAATCATTTCATGTACCTATTCCCGGAAGAAAAAAGAAGAGAAATGATATTTTTTTAACGAAACCATCATTGTGGTTGTTATATAGATGGAGTAGTTAGTGCCTCTTCATTCATTTCTACAGTGTGACACTCTTGAGATGAAGACACCCCCGAATTTAAGTCATTTTTGAAAGCAGAGATTTGATATTGAAATAGGCCTAGACCTCCGTGGGCCGCATTTTTCGAAATACTTAGCCCGAGTGACAGTCTCAAACCCAGCCTATTGCGATCCCGCGAAAAAGGCAAATTCTCGATATTTTGTTTTGCTTTGGGGATACCGAAATTTCACCCAGAATTCAAAATTTGAATTTCTTCTTAAATTTCATATTCACGCCCGATTTTCAATAATTGGTTCCGATTTAGAAGCTACAGAAATGATAAAATTATATTCTTCAATTTCAGTTATTTCAATGTATATAATTGATTTTGACTATTTTATCATTTATGTAGCTTTTCATTTGGAGCCATCAATTAAAAATTAAAATTTCCAATTTTGAGGTGAAATTTCTTATGTAGGTAGGTTAAAAATCGATTCCCAACCAACTTTTCCAAATAACTCATTTTGGTGTCTCCAACGCAACGCAAAAATCGAGAATTTGACTTTTTTGCGATATCACAGTAGGCTGGGTTTGAGGCTGTCACTCAGGCTGAGTATTGCAAAAAGTGCGACCCATGAAGATCTACGCCTGTACCAGAAAATCAACCCCTGCTTTCAAAAATGTCAAAATGAGAATTATAAAAATAAACATAAATAAATAAATTAAAATTGAAATGAATACAAAAAACATTATTATGTGATTTGGTGTATAAATGTTGGTATAATTTGAGAATATAAATAGTAATATTATAAATTTACGATCGGAAAATAGAATCTGATACACAATGTAGGATTATACACCCAATGAACAAAAAGGAGCCTATGATAAAGTTTCATCGTTTAAATGAGCAATTGCTAAATCTATGAGTTGTCTTGATGAACAACAATGGATATCACATACACCAGAAATTTTATTGAAATTTGTACAGCTGACATAAAGAGGTGCTTTGAGGTACAGATTAGTATGAGGTCTCTTACAGGAAAAGAGTACGTTCTTTCTCACATTGGCTTGTGGAACACGAAAGTTTATCTGTGCCAACAATTCAGTACAATCGATATAGCTGCGTAACAGTTTGAGGAGGAAAATGATCGATGCACACTTCCTTCTAATATTCAATGTAGGGATATTAAACCTGGTAACCAAAATATTATACGAGATCCCTCTGTCTGGATAGACATTATCTATTTTGAATGATAAAAATTTCAAATATTTTCGTTGAACACGCTCGATGGAATTTCTGTGACAATCATAGAGAGGATTCCAAATAATAGAGCCATACTCTAACTGTGACCTAACATATGCATAATAAACAGCTTTCAATGCTCGGATATTCGTGAAAGATCGACAATTTCTGATTATGAACCCGTACATTCTATAAGCTTTAGAAATTGTTGAATTTATGTGCTCGACAAAGCTGAGACGATTATCAAAGATAATTCCCAAATCTCTGATAGAACTCAAACGACTCAAAATTTCATCATCAATTTTATAGTTGTGAAGAATCGGTTCAGATTTTCTGGAATAAGTCATGACATGACATTTACCTACATTGAGCAGCAATTTGTTTTTATTACACCAGTTTTGCACTTTATCCAACTCTCTTTGCAACGTGCAACAATCTTCAGTCGAGTCAATTCGTTGAAAAATTTTCAAATCATCAGCAAAAAATAATTTGTTAGAAGTAATTATATTACTCAAATCGGCGATGAAGATAAGGAACAATAGTGGTCCAAGGTTTTAACCCTGTGGCACTCCTGAAGACGCAACATACTTTTGAGATGTGAAACCATTGTAGGAAACAAACTGCTGTCTATTAGTTAAATAGGATTGAAAAAATGTCATCAATGGGTAAGCGAGACCTACACCCAAGAGTTTGTTTAAAAGTACACCATGATCAATTCTGTCAAATGCCTTTGCAAAGTCAGTATAAATCACATCTATTTGTCCCTTGTCATCCACTACTTGTGTGGCGTGTTCAGTAAATACTGCTAAATTTGTAATAGTTGATCTTCGATCCATAAATCCATGTTGGGCAAATAAAGCTATTATTATTATTTACTGTTGGGCAAAAATGACTAAAATACAGGGCTGTCTTCATCTTTAGTGCGACACACTGTATATCAAAGTGATATTTCTAGATTCCTCTCTATGCCGAATTCGTTCAGTCCTCAGAAACATGCGTTAAAAATTTACGTCAATCAATTGTTGACCCACTCAGGGATCGTATCTCATCATTTATTTACGCGATAAATTTTGACGGTCAATGTCATAATGACACCAAAGAAGAATGTCAACTGTTACGTAATTCTCGACAACTGAAACTAAGAAAAAATTGCACAATGCTCTCACATACAACAAAGCGGGAATTCATTAAAATTCGCCAGTCCAAAATTCCACGAAACTAATTAGCCCATGCTCTCCTAACACTAATTATCTTCAAAAATAGGTTCGGTCAATGTCAAACCTCGCAGCTCAGTGCTTCTTCTAGTAATAACAGGAAAAGGTCGATTCTCCTGCTGACACACACTCATGCACAGGGGCACAAAGGGTTGATTCAAAAACTCACTTTTCATTTCATTTCTTTGCAGGTTATGAAATATTCGCGCACTCACATGCAGCGGCGTCGGTGTTCGCCGCAGGAAAGTCACGGCAGGAAAACGCGACGAGGTAGCAGGA
Organism: Zygogramma bicolorata; assembly: GCA_032362365.1. Taxonomy (NCBI): domain Eukaryota; kingdom Metazoa; phylum Arthropoda; class Insecta; order Coleoptera; family Chrysomelidae; genus Zygogramma; species Zygogramma bicolorata. The sequence continues at coordinate 661,899 of JAVJAQ010002186.1, read as the reverse complement.
ATAGAAGTGCGCGCGATTGTTTTGTCTGCTACAAACGTCGAACTGCGGCGAAACTGTGGCATCGATCTGATAGACCGGGCAACAAAGACAATTTTTGTTCAGGACAGTCTCAACTGAACTTAACATTAACAGTACAGTGAAAAAATGACTACTCCCCTTGCTAATATAATGGAGGACGTTGAATTATATCCGACATGTGTCTGTGCAGGATTCTTCAAAAAAATTATTCCTGTGTATGCTTTCGAAGATGCAACTGCCGGAATTATATTCAATCATTGGGACGGGCACACTTGTGCACCAATTTCGGGCTATTTGGCTTCTCTTCAGCACAATGTAGTTCCCATCTTGAAGTCGATGGTTGCCAATAATCAAAAATTCCATTTCTTCGAGAGTATCTTACTTCGGACAAGGCTTCCCAAGTAGTACAAACATATTGGACCAATATTGGTTCAATATTACGGGAATATTAACCTTATATTATAAATATCATATTGGTCACAAAAAAAATGTGAACATTCGGCGATATTAGATCAACATTCGAAAGCAATGTGAGGATATATCGTTTCAACTATATTGGTACAATATTGTTAATGATATATCGACGAAAAAGGAATATTCGATTGATGTCACTAAGTATTATTTTTTTGAATTATTCGGGATCATACATATCATTTTCATCGAATAGTCAACTTGAAAATTTCACTCATCTACATTAAATAACCGATTACTAACCTGGAAAAACTGTGTCTGCTGCTGCGGGGCTTGAACTCACGACCTTCAGAAGAGAATTATTTTTGTCGACCACTATACACTCTACGGGACGGAGAGACTTGTTTTTAAGAAGGAGTTGGGTGGTATAGATGTGGTGACTTCAAATTAGTTATGTTCGAAACAACATAAAAATGTTAGAAACATTCAACAATGAAATGTATTCGAAAAAACACTGAAGGATCACTGTCTTATGGGATGGCGAATTGGAATATCAAACTTGGTGTGCCAAATGTTCTGGACGTAATTTTTTGGTATTGAAATCTACCAAATGACGATATTTCAATTTTTCCAAAGGGGCCGTTCATAAAATACGTTCGCATACAAGGGGGGGGGGAGGGGTCTGGCTGAGTGTGACAAGATGTGACAAGGGGGGACGGGGGATATACGGCAACGTGACGTTCGCCGTTTATTATTTTTTGACATGAGCGCTAGAAGCCAGCGTGACCACTTTTGGTAGAAATCTACTTTTTTAGTAGATTTCTAACGAAAATTAAAAAATTTTGTTATGAAAGAAATCTTCAGTAGATTTTGATAGAAATCTACGTGTGCGACATCTTCTAACGAATTCCTAATCTCGTCAGATTTTTTAATCAAATCTATAGTGACTCCATCTTTGCGAATGAATTTTCAGTTGAGAATGCGAATTAATCTTGTTACAGTACACTGTATTTCACTAAACAAATGAAACAAAATAAAGCGATTTTTTACTGTTTCATTGTGTTATTGAGCATTGAATCTTCTGATTATGTAAAATATGTATATTATTTGTGGCCATCGATAAATGAATATTTCTAATTTTCAGAATTTGTGTACTATCATTTAGAATTCATCATACTCAGCAGGAGGGGGGGTCTTAGTTTTTGTGACGAAATATTTCTAGGGGGGTCACAAAAAGTGTGACATAGCGTGACAATGGGGGGGGGAGGGGGTCAAAAAAAGCTGATTTTAGTGTGACGTATTTTATGAACGGCCCCAAACTTTGTTAGGAATAACTCGTGATGAATATTGCGTTACCGATATTGATATATTATGTTTGAATACACTAAGTGATCACTTTCAAAATCCCGATACCCCTTTTCAGGCTGTGATTCTAAAATGATTATTTGAATATTTTCATTTTACTGTTAAAACAATATTCAAGCGATATCAGAATTCGCATATCTATATTGCAGTATCATGCCGATATGCCACCTAAAGTGATAATACAATATTTTAATCTACGCTCCCAAACAATGTCGAATAAACATTAGATTTCGATGTTAAAAATTGAGTGTACACAAAATATGCAGACAATATTGAAATATCTATGTTGTTAAACTGATATTATTCATTATCACCTGATATGGTAATTCAGATATTGGTAATGAGTTATCAAACCCATACAGTGTCACCGATAAAGTCCGCATCAAATGGGAAACTTTTTTATTTATCGTTTTATGTGAAATTTGATTTTGGAAGTAGATTTTGCTTAAGAAATGGTCTCAAATGGCGTCTACAAAATAGGTCACGTGATTTCCTTAACCTGTCAAAATTGACATTTAAAAAAAGAAACATCGAAAAATGACATTATTCTTCAAAATATCCAAAAATATCAAAGGATAAAAACATTTTCTTTTGTAATTTTATACCCACACACCAAGTTTCACACCCATAATAAGTATTTTATATTTTCACTATTTTTCCGCACTCCTGCGTTTTTTAATGAGCAAATGGCCTCACAATATGAATTAGAACAAAACGGAACATTAGGAAACATCATTTCGTGATTCTTGAAGCCCATTCAATAAAAGAAAAAAACTCATAGTATTTACATTTACCTACTCCGCTAACAACACTAATTTAAAAAACCTTACAAAATGCAGTTGAAATTTATTGTCAATATTGAGCCAATATTCATAATGAGATATCGTTTTCTCAATATTGATTAATATTAGTTCAACGTCAATTTGTCACTTACGATGTATCTATATTGCACCAATCTGAACTCGGGTTTCAGCCAATATAATGTGTTACTTGGGTTGAAGCTAACGACAAGCAAAACAATTCCACTACCAGCGCTTTTTTACTACAAAGTTTTACGGGTATGACACAAAACTGATCTATCTCAACTATTCTTGATAGATTAATGGGGTGAATTGTATGTCGTCAATTTCTTTCCTAACCTGGTGACAAAATCACTCCATTGTGTTACATATGTAGTATGTCTTCAATTTCATTTTATCACCTGCTGAAGCAAGGACTTCATTGTCTTACACTTGTAGTTATTATTACACTAAATCAGGTCGTTAAGAACATTAACTCAATATTTTGGTATCGATGAAAAATTCAAAGGTATTACGAGAATTAAGAATCAATACATTCACAAGTGAAAGGTTTTGATGTTTGTTATTCTTAACGGGGCTTTTTAAAAAGAAGACAACACGATTTTGAATTGATTTATTGGAATATTACTTCAACAAAAGTTGAAAATGTGGTCCATTTGCTTCCATACAATATTACAGATTCAGTTGAAATTCATTTCTGAAATTTTGTTATCCCCAACTTTCCCTGGATGAATGCCTTAAAAAAACAGTAAGTCCAGCAAAACTTTTTTATGAAAATGAAAGTTAACAATTTGAAGTCGTTCTGGAATGGTATAAACCATAAACAAAACTGAATCAGTGATACGACTGAAATAAACGTTTGCCTGAATTATTTTTCTACACTGATCCGCAGTATTTCCAACGATGAAAAAGCAAAAGATGAATGGGGGATTTGATTGTTATGAAAAATTTCAAGATTGAAATCTTGCTTTCGTTAAAATGAAGTAATTCTAAAATGTTTGTAGTTTGTAGTTTGTAGTTGAATCACAAATTCCAACACTCATTTGAATTTTTCATCAGTACCAAAATTATCCGGTTGATGTTCTCAACGCCAATATTGATGTGAAAATTTGGGTAAATTTCAACAGATAGAAAAGATGATTCACCACTTTTTCACATGATATATTAGTCGACTCCACATTCCATTTAAAATATCAGGGTTTGAAGACAGAGGTTGGAAAATATTTTTGAAATTGTTTCCCTTCGAAATCAAACTTTATGGAGCCGAGCATTTTCGCTTCAAATTCCAAATAAAAGAGAAGAGCTATAGGGGCATACTTTTCGATGGACCACCCTGTATAAGGGACTTCATACCTTTCATTCATCAAGTATTTTTTTTGCTCCGTGGAAGCCGTCTGACCTGTCTTTCACAACCAGGTCTCAGTAAAGCACCTCAGCCCCTAGGGCTCATTGCGCTTTGCTTCCCTAAATTTCATGACACCCATTCCAACAGCCTTGTCCCCTGCACAAGTTTGTGTAGGTTGATTGCTGGGTGTTTGTCATGTTCTTCTGAATCCAGAATTGGTTTTCCATATATTTGTTTTCTTTTGTGATCCAGAGCCTCACATTCGCAGAGTACGTGTCGAGCTGTCTCCGTCCCTTTGTTACATCGTCTGCAGCCAAGGTCGCCGTTGTACAGCCCTATCTTGTTCTCCCGTGAGCACTGCTAGGTAGATTTTTCCAGTAATCTCTGTGTTTTGTTCTCACCAAATTCCTCATCTGATTCCGTACCATCATTTTGGGTACCCCCACTGCTGGTTCGAGGCCAGTATATGGTGTCGATGATCCTTGCCTTGCAAGCTCATCAGCTTTTTCATTGCCTGTGATACCTGAGGGACCTGGGACCCATTGTAGCGTAAGTCTATTATAGTCTGCCAGATTTTTCAGTTCCTCGCGGCATTCCCATACCAGTCTTGATGTCACTCTGGGGTTTTTCAATGCCCTAAGTGCAGCTTGGCTGTCCGTAAAAATATTGATCCTCCCATTTCGTTGGGACCTCAGATTGATTGTTCTCGCGCATTGGAGTATAGCATACATTTCTGCTTGAAAAACAGATGTGTATTGTCCGAGCGGGTAACTGTACCCTAGGTTCCTACGCACAGTATACACCGGCCCCTGTACCATATTCGGTCTAGGATCCATCTGTAAACCAGTTGCTTCAGCCGGAATTGATTTCAGGGACATTGTCTTTTTGCCACTCTTCACGATCTCCTATCATTACTGAGAAATTCGTGTTGACTGTAAATTTGGTTACCATGTGGTCCGTATTCATGTCAAGTATATGTCCCTCCACATGTCCCTCGATATCTGTTTTCATCTTTTGTATCCCGATGAATTTTTGAGCCTATCATAAGATGTAAAGGGGGAAGATCCAAGAGCACATCCATTGCTGGTGTTGGTGTTGTTTTCATTGCACCTGTTATGCCCAGACAGGCAAGTCTCTGGACCTTGCTCAGTTTGTTCATTCATTCATTTATCAAGTATAAGTCGATTTTTTATGCATACAGATTTACACGAAAGGGGAGCCCTGTAATGTTCAGCAGAGAAATCGTGGTGAATCTGTATTACCAAGGCTGGGGTGGAAAACCATATGAGTGTGTCGTCATGAACCCTGAGTGTGTGAAGGGTTTATTATATATCATGTAAACACCTATAAGTGTGAAGTTTTCGATGGAGGTTGAAAAATTAATCTCCAGCTGAACCAAAAGTTGTACTTTCCCAGTCACATTATTGATTAAAGGTTGAAGATAATTAAGAAATGAATGAGAAATATATTCATCTGGAATTTTTGTCTCGATTGACTGGTCTATCATCATCTGCTCGATTATCGTAGAGATATTGCCGGTATGAGTCAGAAAAATCCCAGCTCTTGTTCTATACAGCAATAAAGAAGAACAGTTGCATCAAGTTCAACTTTAATGCGATTGTGAATTACATAGCGATTATACCTTTTATGTTGTTGTATCAGCTTGTAGCTTCAACATTTTTTCCGTGTTGAAAATCACAGTTTTTGCCTTCGGTTGGGCTCGACTTGCTTGGGAAACACATGGTGATATCATGTTGACGTATTTTATTGAAGCAATGAACTAATTGCGAGATATTCTGCAACTTGAATAAATCATGATCAAAGTATTGGTGGAAAAAAATCTGGGAAAAAAAATTGATTTGTTAATTTCACGATAGGATTTTGAATCGGAGCCGCATCAGAACGTAGATGAAAACTACATGCTGAAGTAGAAAGGTAGAATTTACACTAATTGGACTCAAATGGTCAAGTTTTGTTGAGATGAGCTGCCAGTGCGCATGACAAGCCTCTAGAGGAGGTTTGATGGTGGTTGTTGATTAGATGCTAGAAGTAAAACCTATTTATTGAGTGTGTCGTCAACTAGTTTTCCCTTTCGAAAAGTTCTCACATATCTTCGAACTTGCACGAGCTGAATTCTGGACTTTGTTACTAAATCTTTTTTCCTATTATTTATGGTTATGAGCCTTGATACGTAGTGAAGAATACGGCATCCATTGAAAAAATTCTGTTAGTCTTCAATTTTACACTTCCCTACCTTCTCATATCTAACCTTTTTTTTTCACATCAAATATTCCTGTTGGAAAAAAAACCTACATGAAATGTTCAACATGTTTACCGGAAGAATATAAACTACCCCTAAAAATTCGTCATGATTGCTACAAAGTTCGTATTGTATTTATTATTCAAAGTGGAACTCATTTATATTCTTTTGAACCAGAAGAAAGTTTTCTCCTGAAGATGCTAACCTTGTTAACGAAACGCGCGTCGAGTGCGAAAAATATCAGTTTGGTGTTAGGGTAATCGATCTCTAAGAAAAATTTCAACTTTTACACCAAAGGTTCCAATCTCAACGTTCATTCATCATCATGTCCAGTGACGTCCCAGAAGGCACCTCAACCGATATTTTTGACTAAAAAACATGCGCCACTGATGTTTTTCAATTTTTGTATATTTTTGAAGCCCCTGAAAATTCACATTTTTTTATATCGAGCATTTTTTTCATATCCTGCCTTGCTTTCTAGAAAAAAATAAAAATCTTTCTATTGCATCTTTGGGACGATAAAATGAAAATATTGGAATACAAAACCACCAACAACCAGAGTATATTCGTGTTTTTTTCCATATTAATAGTCTATTCTAGTCTGAGATTTCGTCACCGAAAGTTATGCTAGCAATAAAAAAAACTTTTTTTCGTCGGCGTCAAAATTGAGGTGATTTACTGGACGCCACCGTACATGATGATATCAATCTAGACAGGGCTAAATAAGATACTCACTTCTCGAAATAACACTCTCAGTCTCAATGAAATCAGCAGAAGGATTATTAAGATATTTCAATAAAAACTATTTCTTTCACAAATGTTGACACCCTGTATCTTATAATCGAAGCATTAACAGAATGTTTGAATGAACATCTCGCCTCACAATTACATACATAATCCTGTTCAGACTATTAATGAGCCATTTTCACATTCAAAAAAAAAAGAAAGAATCGTTAAAAAAAACAAATTACAGGCGGTGCCTTTATTATAGTTATTTTTTTCATAGCAGCAGACATACGAAACTATTTTTTGGGCCAGATATTGAGCATGTTGGTAATATATCAAATCATCCAAATGTGAATAATTTTATTTTCAAACAGGCGTGAGATCAAATAATTGTGTTAGTAGTATATGTTAATTTATTGGGGGAAAATATATAAATTTATTTTGAAAATGCCAAATTCGAGACAAATAAATCCATTCTTAAAAGATGACGATTGCTTAGCTCTCAACTACATTTTCTATTGACAATACAACTCATGTATAAAATATCCCATAATCCTGTTCAGAGCCATTTTCACATTCAAATAAAAAAAAAAAAGAAAGAATCGTTAAAAAAAACAAATTTCAGGCGGTGCTTTTATTATAGTTATTTTTTTTCATAGCAGCAGACATACGAAACTATTTTTTGGGCCAGATATTGAGCATGTTGGTAATATATCAAATCATCCAAATGTGAATAATTTTATTTTCAAACAGGCGTGAGATCAAATAATTGTGTTAGTAGTATATGTTAATTTATTGGGGGAAAATATATAAATTTATTTTGAAAATGCCAAATTCGAGACAAATAAATCCATTCTTAAAAGATGACGATTGCTTAGCTCTCAACTACATTTTCTATTGACAATACAACTCATGTATAAAATATCCCATAATCCTGTTCAGAGCCATTTTCACATTCAAATAAAAAAAAAAAGAAAGAATCGTTAAAAAAAACAAATTTCAGGCGGTGCTTTTATTATAGTTATTTTTTTTCATAGCAGCAGACATACGAAACTATTTTTTGGGCCAGATATTGAGCATGTTGGTAATATATCAAATCATCCAAATGTGAATAATTTTATTTTCAAACAGGCGTGAGATCAAATAATTGTGTTAGTAGTATATGTTAATTTATTGGGGGAAAATATATAAATTTATTTCGAAAATGCCAAATTCGAGACAAATAAATCCATTCTTATAAGATGACGATTGCTTAGCTCTCAACTAAACTTTCTATTGACAATACAACTCATGTATAAAATATCCCATAAGCCGCCGTGATTTTGTCATTATGACAGCGAAAAAACTTTGCCCTAAGTTTTTCAGCGATAAAACGGAACCTAACTCTTGAAAGCAAGGCAACCAGAATTGCAAACAAATCTTTGACGGCGCCTTTGTCAATTTTTCACTTGCATTGTCAAAAGAGTATATCTGATCTGTGGAAATGAAATATAAGAATTGTGTTTTCAACAATTGTACTTTTGAATTGAATAAACTGAACTGTATTAACTTGTCGTACCGAATTACACTCGAAGAAAACTTGACATTTATGGTTCGAGTTTAGTTCCCTTCCGGCAAAGTAACTCAAAAAACTGCCATGAAAAATTACTCGTCCTACGGACTCGTAGTTTTTTCAGAGGCAGTTTTTTTCGTTGAGTTGCCATGCAACAAAATTCTCATCGAAATGTCATGTTTACTTCGACAAAAAAAAGCTCTCGTGTGATTATGTGACAAAAAACTCATAATGCGGACGTTGATGCATGTAAAAACTAACACCCTAGTAAATAATTCCAACTACGGCAATGGTCCTAGACTCCGTGCTATCTTATCTTTTTCACGCTGTCGCGAATCAATTAGCATCAAGCTAATCACTTTTATCTCAGAGCACGTGATCCTGTGACTGTTATATTCCGTGATGTAATGATCATACACGTGTTGTTCTAGGATGCATAATTTTTCACGAGTTTTTCACGAACAATCAACAACTGAACACAACCATTTCGGAAGGTTGACATGTGGCTTTGTTTGACTAATTTCCAGGGCAGGCGATTGAAAAACTATTATCTGTTGGATCAAATTAAATTGGGTTCAAAATCAAAAAGGTTTTATATTCAGAAAATGATTGATTTTTTCAAAACTTCGAAAGCTACATGAAAAAAAAGATGGCTCTAGTGTTGATGATGGACACTACCTTTTATCCCGACGATAGACCAAATAACCCGAAATAGATATGCATGTGTACCAGTCCCACTGATTTTACTTTTAGCGCCAAAAGCATATGAAGATATGTCTTATGTGAATAATCCAGCAATGACCCCTGTATGACATAATTCCACACCCACTGTGGTTTCAGCCAGGAAAGTAGTTGTTTTCTGAGAGGTGTTAGCCCGTTAACTCACAGTGTGAGTAAGTTGAGACTTGCCCCAGCAAATTGTTGACTTCAAATATTCCTCAGATAACTCGATTATGTTTTTGATAACATACCCATATATGAGTGAGAAATGGTAACCATGAAAAATTAGTAATATTCTACTGATATTCATAAAAAAATAGCACAATAATTTTTGGGGGTAGAATTGATAGTTCAATCCTACTGCAGGTCAAAAGCTGAATTTTTGGTTAACTCCGATGATGAAAAGGATGTACTCAAGAACTTGAAAAAATACGTCTACTTTCACATCAGAATAATAGTATATTATTGAACGAGTCTATAATAACAGCAATTATACACGAGTAGAATACTATACTTCCTCCAAGACTAAATAAAAATTTTGTTGAAGTTTTTATTGTAAAATTTGGTTGAATCACATGCATATTTTCAGAAACAGTATTATTTTATATAATAACAAAGATTCCATGCAATAGATCATTGTTCATCTATGCACAGTACATAGTTATAGAAAATTATAATAATAGTACAATATCTCATAAAAATTAATACAAAAATCTTTGTATTTAGCTTATCGTATCTAATCTCACAAGATATTTATTTATAGTTATTAATAATTGTAATATTTGAATATTTGGTCAATTTGGAGGGATTAACATCAATACATTATAATATTATAGCTAAATGAAGGAAGCATCTAACAGCAGTAATTAATAACTCATTGATGGTATCATCAATTGAGGTCTGGCAAACAGACGGATAATGGGTACATTACACATAAAATGTATATAAATTAAGGCAGACTGGAGCTTGAGGGTATATCTGTGACAACGACATGATATGATGTCATCGACGCGTTTGGGGTGAGGAAAAAAAAACGAGAACTTGCTCGTTGTATTCCGACAGGTCCAAGCTTGCGTTGAAGACGATGAAGCACATTTCGAACATCTTCTATAGAAAAACATGTAATGATTTCAATTTTGATCCTGTTTTCTGTTACACTTTCTTTCATTTTCTCATGTAATCGACTTCTCATGTCACACCGTATATTATTTAAAATCATCTTTTGAACAATTCGTTCAGACCAACTCAGAGAACAACTACCCCCCGGGCTAATATAACAAAGGGCGTTGTATTATATCCAACAGGTGACAGTGCAGGTTTCTTCACAGAAGAAAATATTGCATTTGCTTTTGGCGATACAAATGCCGTAATTGATTTTCAATTATAGGGACGGGCATTCTTGATTTTATTGGGTCAGGCACAACAACAACAACAAGCAAAATTAGCCGTCATTGCGCCATCTGCCTATGGTCGAGGTATCCCAAAAGCAAACCTAATTCGTCCATTCCACGTGAAAGGGAAATGAAAGAACATTCGACATTTTGCTTCTATGGAAGAATTTGATTTTCAATTATGGGAAGTCATCGACTTCATGTTGATGATGGCACTACCTTACACTGACGAGTGGCCAAATAGCCCGAAACCGGTCTACAAGTGTGCTCGTCCCAATATTTTCAAGAATTCCCCTCCCAATAATTTTTAATCAATTCCGGAATCTGTATCACCAAAAGTAAAAGCAGGATTTTTTGAAATGGAATAGCAATTCATATGTTATGAAGTTATTGTGAATTGGAAATAAATCGATTTCAAAAAATATATTTAGGTTGACGTATGCGACTAAGCACTAGATAATAACGAACCTGTTCTATCTTCTGACTGATATATGATCTGTTTTTTGTTGCTGGGGTAGCTTTCACGTTGTTAGATCTCATAAATATTCTCATAAGAATATTTCTTGGAGAGAAAATATACTTATTTCAGATCCCGAAAATCCCGGTAATGGCTTTTCACAATCCCGGCCGATCTTTTTTTTCGAGGATCCCGGGATTCCGAACCCCTAGATTACATTCCCAACTAATAACGGAAGGATAAACAATATAAAACTACAAATCAAATAAGGTAATCAAATCCAAACAAGATTTTTGGTCGAAATCAAATTAGTTAAGTTTTGATTGATCAAAAAAATAATGTTGTGACAAAGAAATTGAGATATTCAATATGAAATATCAGTCAAAAACAATGTGATATCGAAAATGAATAATCAGTCGGAAAATGAGATGTCGAATATGAAATATTGGTTAAAAAAAATTGACTTCTCTCGAGAGAAATGATCCATTTTCCGTTTCGGTGTTATTTAGTGATGAACGGTTATAAATCGAATTCAGTCATGCCCCTATTGAATGATGGTTTTCATTGGGTATTCAAAATTTTAGATATGCATTCCTCAGAGACCTACAGTACTTATTCTGGAGATACTTCATTTTGAAAATTTGCTTGTTGCGCCATCGAACAGTGAGGACACGAACTACCTTGCTCGGCATTATTGCAGGATTCTTTCAGTTGGCTCACGTAGCTGAAGTTACAGATGTCACTAACAGATGGAAACACAATGTCAAAAAATTGTGCTCATTGTACAATGGATTTGGGAGATGAGATAATTCAATCAGAATTAGGTTCGAACGCGCGGCATTTCAATCATAAATGTGATCTTTTTCGATTTTTATTATTTTTTCGATTGCAACTATTCGAGTATTCCATCAGTAGACAAGGGTTTTCAGAATTCATAATGATTCGGTTGTATTTTTTTGTTTCTTTTATGAGCAGTTTCACACGAAAGGGAAGCCCTGTAATGTTCCGAGAACACCGAGTAGATCAAGATACGAATTAACATTAACTTTTTTGAAGCTTCTAGGATCCAGGAAAACCTCCATCGATAGGGATTTCCAAATCCCAGCCCCACACAGCACATAACATCCGATGGATGTCCGTTTTACGTCCAGCTCAAGTCCAAACGTCCATGGATGTTGAATGTACATCCACTGTACGTATGGGATATGGACGTATAATGGATATTCCAGTTCTGTACATCCATTGTACCTATGTACATGCAATGTACAAAAAATGCTTCGGTTTATTAATTTCATGACGAAATATCTTCACCGTACTAATTCGTTTTGATCCCAAACAAAAATTTATTTCATAAGTGAAAAATACCAAATAAGCTGTTCAATCGATGTTTGTGCAATATGTTCAGCCAATTGATGTCCATAAATCGACCTTACCTGTACATCCAATCGTAAACATCCAATGGACGTCCAATTCATGGTCATGCATTTATTTAATGACATTGAATATTGATATTATTAATCATATATTATTTCATTTATAGTAATAAAATTATCGATGGCAATTTTTTCTGTGTGCAAAATACCATTTGAGGATCTTGGACATGGTAAAAAAGTCAGGAAAAAAAAGAAGAAGAACATCTGAGGTTAGGTGTGGCCAATGTGTGTTGTGTGTCAGTTTTCGCGGGTCAACTCTTTTCTTTCTGTTAGCCTTTTGTGTTCAAGTTGAAAGTTATCAGTGGAAAGTGGAGAATTAAAATTAGTAAATTCGTTCTGATTGTGAAGAAGTGGATACACTAGCTACACTAAATAGAGGACTGTAGTATGAAGTGGCTCAGGAGAGCAAATGAAAGGAAATAAGTTCGAAGAAACCTCAAGATGCTCTCAGCTGCAAATTTTTCCATTCAGAATTTTATTTTTATTTTTCATCCATTTGTTTTTTACCGATTGTTTCGGTTTTCGGAGTTTTATTAATTTATGTTGTTCAAATATATTTTTTTTTTCACTCAAATTGTCTTGAATTATCTGTTTTTCAACCCCAAATATACTATACTATAAATATTCACTAAGGATGTGAATGTGAGTCCAATATACAGTGCATGGCTAAATTATGGTACAAATTTGATATAATCAATTGTCATCTTTGAAACAAATTTGTTTTTCTGGATTTCAAAAAAAAAACAATGGATGTATGAAGAGTTCTGAAATGGTTTAATCATTTGTGTATGTGACATGACGAGGTACCCACTTACTTTGTTTTTTATTATCATTTTATGAATACATGTCATTTTGCTATCATTCTTATTTATAAGGATATTTTATGATTATTTAATATGTTTGAGTATTCTGATATATTGAATTGAACTGACCGATTCTTGATGAAAATTCTTATTCACAAAAATATCAGTTTCCTCAAGCTTCTTCAAGCTTGAGGAAGCTATTGTTAAGCAAAACACGTTTTGCTGTTTTGTAAGCCCATTGTCGGTGAGAATGATACAGGAAACTGATATTTTTATTATGACATATATTATTATTCTCATAATTGATTCTACATATGATGATCATCGACAAGTTTTTTTTTTATGATTTTGTACTGAATTTGTTGCTATTCATATATTGAAATATGCAAAATGTTGAATTTGTTTTATAATTCAGCCGCGCACTTATATCAAGGGAGGTCCATTTTGTTCCCAAAGTGGAACGGCTATTGGATGTTCAATGGACGTTTTTTGAACAGTTTAGGACGTCCAATGAACGGTCATTGGATGTTCAATGGGCGCTCTTTGAACCAGTTAGTGACGTCCAATGAACGTCCACTGTTCCTCTTTTGGAGACAACATGTACGTTCATTGGTTGTCCAAAGTAATCCCAACGGATGTATAAGTACGTCCAATGGACGTTCTCAAAGGACGTCCTCTGTATGTCCAAAGTGGTGCCGTATGGGCCTCCACTGGACGTCCATTGGAAGTTCAACGTACAGTAAGGGACGTCCAATGGATGTTTTGAATATCCAGAACTAATGTTCATTGGACGTACATAGGATGTACATGTGCTGTGTGGGGCTGTTCTATTGAAGCGAGGTACCCGAGCAAGGGAGGTTCGATAAGTCTTCAAGCTCATTACAGAAGGGAGGGGATTCCGCACTCGTCGGGTCATTCGTGTTGGAACGATTCATTACAATTTTGGAGAGCATTAACACTAAGACATCTATAGAAGGGAAACAAGTTTCCGAACCTTCTACGATGTCCCAATAAAGTGAGCGAGTCAGTGAACGAAGAATCATCAACAAGACGGACTTTCTCCGTTTGAATGTCAATAAATGTTTTGGAGCCGAGCTCCATACTTGGGAACTATATTCTAAGAAGGCAGTATCAGAAGCTGACAGGAAGTGAACTATTTTTTCGTACGAAATACAGAGCCAAGCTCCTGGAAAGCATCTTTAGCGATTGATCTCACATTTTTTCCCCTTAGAGATTATTACTGATCGTAATTCCTAGCATCGAGATACTTGACTTTGGTTTTACCAGAGTACTTACCCATTATGTTCATTATTACTTTTAGCTCCTAAAATTGGTCATTTTTTCAATTACTTCTTTTAGTTATAATTCAATATGGGTAAAAGCAAAAATTACAAAAAAATCAGTGGTGCAGATTTTTTTGGTCAAAAAAATTGGTTGGGGCACCTTTCGGGACGCCGCTGGACATAATGATTGCAATCTAGTCATGGCCAAATCAGCCTCTCAATGCGCTAAATACCACGGCCAAATTTAAAAAAAATCGGCTGAAGTAATATTGACATATTCAAGAAAAAAGGATTTTTTTTTGGCACCCTGTATCTTGAGAACAAAGCATTACCGGACCTGTGTTCATATGCACTTTTTGTCTTAGAATTACCCAAAGAATCACCCCTAGGAGTTTGGCCACGTACTTGAATAACACCCTTAATATACATGGCAGAAGCGGCAAACTGACTTCTGTGATTCAGAGTGAGTTTCAAGCTTGTCCTAGTTAATCAAATATCGCTCGAAAAATGTATCTCTCAGAACTGAGTTAATTGCCAATGAAATACACTATGTTAAAACGTCACCAAATTCTTCGTTATGATGAATGTTCATGAAGCATAAAATTCCAAACCTTCAATTAAACTCAAATGCAAACATACTTATCTCAATGAATGAACAGAAATGAAGCCTAGCATGATAAATATTGAAAGAGATTTAAAAACAAATGCCATGACGTTATGCGTTCAAACTCGACTATTCCCATTTCAGTTATAAGTTGGGAGTTGCTAAAAATGGACTGAGTGAGATTGTAATAACGCGTGTGTGTTGAGAATAAACCGGTATAAAAATCGATTGTGAATGGTGAAAAATACTAGTGAGTATTAGGTACAGAGTGGTACAACGTAAAGTATGAGCCAGATTTAATCTTTTGTTAGTAATTTGAAGCGAAAATGCTCGGACACGAAAATAATAATAATAATAATAATAATACTTTATTTCCAGTCAGACAAAATACATTATATAGAAAGTGTCAATATAATACAAAAGACAAGAAACATAAATCATGTAAGGGATTCCGTCAATGTATAACAACATTTCTCCACTAATCAATTTGTTAATGAATATTTGAACTCAGGGAATCCCTTTATGACCTTCAAATAATTTGGAAGATGATTATATATCTTCGGTCCTAAGTGTTCCGGTGAACAGGAAGTCATTCCGAGCCTTGCTAGAGGCAAATGGAAATTATTTTCAATTCTAGTGTCACACTGATGAAAATTTTTATTTGTTTCGAAATTTAATCCATTTTGGTACACATAAATGCATAGTTCAAAAATGTAGACCGATGTTAGAGTTGAGATACGATACTCCTTAAAGATTGCCCTGCAAGATTCTTTATTTTTACAATGTAAAATATACACCATATCTAAGTCTAGATTCTGTGTGTTTGTGTATGATATATAATGAGTAGCTGACTCTTCGTTGAAACTGATTGTAGATTTATGAACAGAAACTTCAATGAGTTGAGTTTTGAAGTCAGTTGTTGACAATGAGCTTTCCTGATGAGCAACTCATCAAGATGAATTCCCAGCTGGGATTTCTAGGAATCTCACATTCTTGTTTGTATTTCTCAAAGTCACATTTTTCACTTACTCATGTCTTCAACACTATTTTGTCTATCATGAATACGAATAATTTGAGAATGAATCATTACTATTGAAGTGATTTGATACCTGAGTCATACTGGAACATTTGCTCTCTTATATTTTTGTATCTGATGCAGATATAACAAGTGAGAAGTCATCTGCATAGGCAGTATAATGACTTCCTGTTGCTATTGATTCAATACTATTTACATAAAGTATAAATAGCATAGGCCCTAGTGTTGAGCCCTGTGAAACACCCATATTGAGATCAAGAGTATCAGAATCAACTAGAGGAACTTTTACTAACCTCATCTCGATATCTTTGCGAGGCCTTTTCAATCAAACACCCAAAAGTCGAAAAAAAAAAATTATATTTGAAATCCGTTATCACGAATTGAAAAATATAAATCAGAGGTTATGCCAGTGGTTACTGAGAAACTATCATTAACGCCTCTTGCCAGGATAGTTATTGAATAAAAGTCGTCCATAGATAAAGTAAAAGATTTCGAGAACAAATCCGGCAGGAATTCAACTGAAACAAAATTCAAAACAGGCAACTCAATTGGACGAATCTACCGTGCTTCATTACAACATGGTCGAAATTGAAACTAAAGGAATTGGAAACAACAATTTTAAACCAGTTTCTTTCTTGAATATATTCCTAAGACATTTGACGGAGCTCTCAAAGTATTTATTCCAAAATGTTAGCTCACCAGAAGACAATAATGGAGGCAAACATGGATTCTTCTAGCTACTGAAGACAGACGAATTCATCATCTTCATTCTCCAACTTTGTCAAGGACATCGTCTAGAGTCTAGACAATCAAGGCAAAACAAATAGCACTTCCTACCCTCATCGACAAAGCGTTCATTAGATAACTATTCAGGTATTTTTAGTGTCATGTTATGTGGACAGCGAAATATTCACGTAACACCAATTGAAAGAATGAGAACAATGCTTGAGATTAGATTCATAGTCTCGACTTTCAAGGAAAATACAGTCAGGATGAGTATATGTGTGGACACTCTATCGCTTTTAAAGGTTGCTGGTTATCGTGCATTCGAAAGCAAAGAAGCATGTGTTGATGAGCACAATACCAAGTCAAATCTTTAGGAAAATGATGGTGGGCGACAGAAAATTATATTCGAAACTGGATCACAAAAAAGGCCATACAAGACAAAGTTTCACATTTACTAGTAGGAAGAAGTTTAGATTTGAAACTCCAGAGGTCAGCAGTTAACCTTTTTTGAAGAAATCTACAGCAAACTAACCTGCAAGGAACAAAAGCGAATATAGCTGAAAAAATCCCGGAATCGGAATAGGAGAAAACGAAGTGCTATGATGCCAAAACAAAACAAACACTAACACATGTCAATTTGAACCATTGATTTAATACGAACATGCCCAAAACATGCCCTATCATAACTTTAGAAGTGATGCTGAATCTTTCGTAATCACATCAGTGTGTGATAATATGAGTGATGGTTTTCACAAGATCACTAGTATTGAAAAAATCTATTTCTATGGACCTATAAAGAGACTTGAATACATTTCATTGGAATATATCTCTGACACAGAGATATTTTTGACAGCTTGGCAAGGGTCGGATAATTGTCCTGGGTTCGGACTGATATACTGTTAGCTCAAAGATGAATGAAAGAGACGAAATGGAAGTTCCAATCGCTCCTACTAAGCATGAACCCATGCACATGTTGAATGCACCTCATCAGAGCAATAATTGAGAGCAATAATAATTCTGTACCTGAGGAGAAAGTTGAAGACAATTTCAGTTTTCATAATAACATTCCATTCCTTGACACTACAAGCTTGTTTTGGTCAGAAAGAATTATTGTTTTCATACACCCACTCTGTTTTATATCAAGGATAGTTTGTTCAAACAATATAATATATACTGACTGAAAGTGGGAGGAACCCACTTGAAAAAGAGATTCGAATTTTGTTATCACGTGTTTGTACAAGGATTTTGCAGATTGTGTACTTATCATCTGAATAATACATGAAAAGATAATATATACATATATAACTTTGTTGATGCCAAGATGTGATATTTCAGATGATATCACATTGTCATATCCTTAAATCAATATCAGATTGATTGAAGTGGACTCTTGATTCGCATACCTTGGTTGAAACGAACCAGAACAGACACTAACTGAATCCGAAAAAGAGTAATAGTTGAGTACACTTACTGAACGGTTGCATACGAAGTCCATATATAGTAATCCGGTAAAAATAAAAAAATTGTGGTGAGTTTACAATTTGGCATGAAGGTGAAATTTGATGGAAAGTCTCGGTACATGAAATTAAAACTTTCTTCAGAGATCGATTATGAGGAATTATTTTTTGTTTTCCTTTTTCTCCGCATCATAAAAGAGAAATTACAACTCCTATTGTATTTTAAAGAAGTGAAATCAAAAAAATCCAAAAACTCTCTCTGTTAATAGGTACGTATATATCATTAGAAGACTCTCACAAAAAGAAAGGGTCCATCTAAAACTACTACCTTGTGAGCTAGACGCGCGTTGAGGGCAAGTAATATCAGTTTTCTGTCAGGATAGTTAGTCTCCAAAAAAAAAGTCTTACAATAAGGTCTCCTGCACAACTTCTCAACTGTTCTAACTATTGTGAATGGAAATATCTTCATCATGACCGCAGTACTGTCTTTGTGAAGGGTACCAAGAGCCACGTTTTACGATGGGAAAAAAACTTTTTCACCCAAAGTAAAAACTAATTCACCCTATTACCACCCCAACAACGGAACTGTTATGAGTATGTTGAGATTCTTCTGCATTCGGTTAGATTGATATGAACTGACCCATACTTGATGAAAATCCCGTTTAACGGAAAAAACTACAGTTTTTTGTAGAATCGTACGAACACTCATAACAGTTCTCAGTTTGGTTTATATCACTGTTAGATTTCTCCGGATTGACGAAGTGATTAATTGGACTCTTTTTTACAGAAAAATGGATGAACATGCAGATGAGAAGCCTAAGAAAACAACTCCGTATGATAGGTCCAACTTCATTTCCAAGATATGCTTTCTGTACGTATATCTTCAATTTCCATAATAAAAAACATGAGAAATGAACGAGATTAATATGCCAGCCACTAAGTAATTCGTATGTCATTGTCTTGAAATAGTATTATCATATCTCAATATCAAATTCAATAAACGATATTTCCATTTTCTTTTGACAGTATATGTTGAGTATTGTTTCAATTCAGCTGGTTTCCTATTATCCACGAAGTTGACGAACGTCAACCCACAGAAGTCGAAACTTGTGCGAGCAATGGATTGACGAGACCTTACTTTTTAACGTGCGAATTCCAGCTCAGTGACCTGGCGGGGAATTGAACCTTTGCCTTCCGCTTTTTATAGTCGGACGTGCTTACCTCTACACTACCGAGAGCCACAATACAATATACGGGATGTTTCCGAAAACTATTGCCAAATTAAAACATTACAACATTTTTATTTATTAATCTGTTGATATTTTGTAAGTGGAACTATTTCTGACAATGCACCAGTTTCAAAGTTATGATTTGGATATGGATTCTCAGGAGTAGAGAAAACTGTACGCATCTTTGAGTCAGTTCCATTCTATAATCGATAAACTAAAGAAATGCTGCCCTGAAAAAGACGATTTTTTATAAGGGGACCTTATTTTCTGAAAGTATGTCAGTACTGGATTTTTCAAAACAGATATTGGATATTTTTCTCATTTATCAAATTGGTGAAATATGAATCCAAACTCAAATGGAAAACATTGGGGAATTTGAAGTGGCAGCAAGCAGTGAAAATTTGGTGGGGAGAAATTATTTTTATGTTTATTATTGTGTTTTTATTACTAAGTTACCAACTAAATATCAGTGTACTTCTTCCATCTCGTGCAGTCATAAGCTTCACTTCAACGCCCGTGCTGGCATAAGGTTCACTTCAAGGCTTGTGCGGGCATAAGGTTCAATTTATAGCCCGCTAGAACAATGAGAAAAAAAAAATCTGTATATTAATTATTATTACATTTTTGCTGTGTTTTCCAAGCATCTACTACTTCATCAGGTTGAAATCGAATAGAATTATTGTTTTTTTTTCAATATTTATATTTTGATACAATATGGTAGTACATACCAACATGAAAGTTGGTATGTACTACGGGTATAAATAGATGTATACCCTTGATACATGAATAACTATCAAAACTTGTTTTTTTTTTCATGACCCAACGTTACATTTGACAGAAAATAGCACGTTATTAACAAAATCTGGCTCATCTTCACTAATATTTTGAGCAAACAACCAGCAGATCTCAATTGAATGTATTGTCAAGAAAAAACTTACGTTCTATATCCATCTGTCCATCAAATGAATGTAGTCCAGAAATTGAAGTTCAAAAATGGTAAAACCTCGCAATTTTTTCGTCCAGCACCGATTTGTACAAAAATTTGGGATTAGGCTAATTTCACCCTCTACTTCATTTTCTATATTGTGCCGTTGTACGCTCTTTGTTTTTCAGGGGTGAAGACTATCCCTTATTGTCAAAAATTATGAAATAACATTAAAAAACTAAATATGGGTAAAAATGGTTAAATAATGATTGTTTCACGCTTTAGGATACAATTTCATAATATTTCAACCTACCCTTGTTAAAAACTACCCTTGACAACATTGAAATTTTTATAATGTCTTCGAACTTTAGAATACACTGGTGAGAAATCAACGAAATATATACTCACACACGCATACACGTGAGCAGATGTTTCTTCTTCTCTGTCTTCCAATATGAATGGAAAGAGTGGAACATATAACGTATAACGGCCGAATATACCGGTTATGTAGATCACTACGCTCCGAAGCGAGTAATTCGAATTTTCCAAAAACAAATTGATCGGTTTTTAAGCATAGCTCCTTCATTTTTGGTGATAGAAATTTTTTTCTATCACCAAACGATTTTGTAGGGCTTTTCGAAAGCTATAAGACTATATGAATTGAATTACTTAAGATCCTTTAGTTTTCAAATGGGGAGAGTTTGAAGTGCTTGAGTAAGGTAATGTTCTATCGTAAATGTAGGTGTTAAACGGCTATATCTCGAAGAATATTCACTGTAAAAAAAATCTGGACACAGGAAAATTTTTGGCATCAAAAAAGCTACAATTTAGTGTGATTAGTGTGAAAAAATTCCACACCCGTGATTGGGTGGCAACCACCTCCAAGGCTCTAGCTTACAGCGGCATGATATAGAAAATGATCCCTACCTCCTATGAAAATTTCAAGTAATGCCATGGTGGACAAAAAAACTGCGAGCTAAAATGCTTCATTTCCTGAACTACTGGAGTTTGGCTCCCACTAGTATGGAAAAGTTCGGAATAGAACTAATAAATAATTGACTCCAATCATATTCCCATGATTCATAAGTTTCCGAAATTCTCAATAATCAATATCGGCTCATC
The DNA here is from genome assembly GCA_032362365.1 of Zygogramma bicolorata. NCBI lineage: Eukaryota > Metazoa > Arthropoda > Insecta > Coleoptera > Chrysomelidae > Zygogramma > Zygogramma bicolorata. Next base: position 640,236 of record JAVJAQ010002186.1, on the reverse strand, counting down.
ACAGTAGTGTCCCAATGGTAACACCTGAATTCTCGGGAGGTGTATGGTTTTGATCAGAATCTCAATCGAAGACTTCTGTTCTGTTTTTTTTCCGTGCCAACTTTTCATACTTTATATAAAATGGAAATCAACGTCGAAAATCCAATGATCAAAAAGTAGTTTTATCCAGCTGAACCACATATTCCTTTTTCTATATTCATTAGTTGCTTAAAGATCATAAAGAGTATAACTAGCATTTAGGCTATATTTTCCTTTCGGAACCTTTGTGTTCCCTAATCCAATTCAAAGCATAATAATTTCTCGATGTTTCAGGTGGCTCTTACCTTACTTCGTGAAAGGATACAAAAGAGAACTGACTGAAGATGATATGTACAAACATCGGAGTAAACATGACTCTGGCAGACTAGGAGAAAGACTAGAGAGAGCTTGGCAATACCAGGTTGAACACAAAAAGAATCCCTCATTCATAAAAGCACTCTGTAGCGTATTCCTACTTGAAATAATATCGCTGTGGATTATTGCTTTTGCTGCTGAATTGGTCAGGTGAGTGATAATAGAGCAAGAGCCCGCGTCCGCCAGACCTTCGTTATTTTATAAAAGCTGAAAGTTTCTCTGCGTATTCCCCTAACACAGGTGAGAACGATCAGCGACTATGAAGTTTGGATGATAGTTACTTCTTCAGATACCAGGTAGCAAAGGCGTATAAAATAGTACCTCACTTTCGTCAAAGTATAAAGCTCAGCTTTTTCATATCTTCTTCGGAATGATATTAGAAATCACATCATCCATTGCCAGACACTTACTCTGGTTCCAACCCCCTGCCAGACACCCCTCAACTTCATTAAATCATAATTATACTTACGCTTGACAGTATTTGAAGGGTTTTGGTGACGCCATCTTGCCTATAATGTCGATATTTCTGTTTACTTGTCAATGTAAGAGAAATTTATCTTTTCTGAAGGGTAAAGTAGGTGCAGATATCTATTTGTCAGTTTGATAAAATGGTTTGACTGAAATATTGGCAGAAAGATGATGAAGCTTCACAGGAGTGTTAAGAGTATTTAGCCTTTAGTTACGAGAACGTATATCGCTAGATGGCAGAGCGAGTTCGCCTGATGAAATAAATACAAACTCCGCCCTACTTCTAACTTGGCCACGCTCAGGCATAACAGGGCCGAATTCAGTTCACCGTCGTGCTCGTTCTTTCAAATCACATTTCAGATTCAAACCTGTTCGATATCGTATTAATCTCAAAGTTTGCACGGCAATTGCAAATTATTCGAAGATTAAGAACCTTTTATCAAAATTGATGAATTCAAGATGCGAATGAGATTTGTAATTATGGTCCGCTTCGAATCAAAATTGCTATGAGGATTTTTTAGGGTTTGAGATTATAAATATTTTGTAAAAAATAATCAATTCAAGTTTAACGAGAATTCAATTATAGTCCGATTCGATTCATAATTGCTCTGAGGTTTTCGGGGTTGATTTAGGGTTTGAGATTACAAATATTTTGTAAAAAATTTTCAATTCAAGTTGAACAAGACTTGATTATGGTCTGATTCGATCCATAATTGGTACGTGGAGGTTTTCGTGATCAACATTATGAATCTTTTGTAATGAATCAAAATGACGGCTTCAAGGTGTCTGGCGAGTTTTGTGATTATGGACCGATCCGAATTAAAATCGATATTTTGTAGTCTTCAGGCGTGATTTTTTATGTTGAAATTTTAAAATTCAAAATGGCAGACTAGTTTTGTAAAATATGGTCGCGATCTATGGTTCCATCAAATTTCCATCAAATTTCAAGAATTCAAAAATGGTAGCGACAAGATAGCTACGGGTTATTCCCTGATTCATGGTCGTGTTTTGTTAAGAATTGCCTTTTGGTTGTTTATGAAAATGAATGCATGAATTTGAAATTTTTCGAAAACATGGGGGTGTTTAGTTGATCAGGTGATAATTATGAATGGAAAATTGAAAAATAAAGTATCAGATTTTGCCTTTCGAGTAAGAGACCTTTCACACTATCAGTTTTCTTTATTAGTTCGGATTGACGGAAAAATTTCATTATTCATAGTCTTTGATTCTAAAAAATATTTCATCTAGGGCTCTTTGGGAATATATTTGCCGGATATATTTTTGAAATCGAATGAAACAGTTGATAATAGTGATCAATAGGATCTCATCGAAACTATCTTGAAAACTTTTCTTTCGATTTGAACGTAATTTTTTGCAGGAAAGGTTCATCGTATACGTATGATTCCATATAAAAGGTAAGACAAAATTAGTCAATATCAGCCATGAATGATTCAATTCAACCGATGTGAATGCATTTATTGGAAATAAATGAAATTGGACAATTTTTTCTAGATGTTTTATTTGAATATCAAAAGCTATTAAAAAATGCTACTTCTTTCTTTTTTTTGCATTTTTTCTCTATCAGGAGCATCCCTGATTCTCATTCCTCTAGGAAGACGCCCGTCCAGAATTTCGGGTAGAATACAATCTACGTAAAATGATTTTAGCTTTGGAAGCATTTTTGTTTCCCAGACACATACGTCTCTATGTATTCTTTCTATGCTGAAATCATTTTTGGTGTATATAACAAAATCGCAATATTTTCTTCTGGTTATATTCAGCTGCCCTTGGATTTGATAATAGTAATTGTGATTTTTCTTCAACCTAGAATAATTATTGAAATTGAATATATTAGAAGATCGGATTCGAATGATTAATACCTTATTTTATTATCAATAATCTGAAAACACCTAGTGGATGTATTTTCTTCATCTTTCAATTTTCCGTTGATGGAATATAAACATTTCACTTCGATCAGTCCATCTTCTCCTACTAATCCATCGGGAGAAGCAGCAAGAAATGGATTGTTTTCGTCAATGAATAACCCACAATTATCAACTTTACAATGCCTTTCCTCCTCATATTTTTTTATTGCCACTTTCTCTTTTTCTCTTCCAAAAATAACTGCTGCAGTATTCAGTTCTTTCTTGTTATACAAGAGTCTTTTGACCAAATTGTGACAGGGTGTGCTCGACTTTCTTTTAATTACTGTTCCAAATGTAGAAGCAGTCAGATAATTCAACCTGAGTTCGTGCCACATCCTGTTCTCGTGCTGACCCCTCGTCTGTTCTTCTATCATTCTTCTTTTATCTTCACTTGAAATTTTTTCCTTTAACTTTGATAGAAACTTTTCTTTTTTCAACTTCAACTCTTCTTCGGGAATATCCGGTTGAGCTGCTTCTGGTCCATAATGCATATCAGGTCCAGAAATTCCCTTCTTAGGTCTCTTTCTCTTTGAACAATTTTTCCTCTGTACCAATAACTTCTTTTCTCGCTTTGAAAACACTCTCTGCATAATATTTCCAGGATTTTTTTTCATTGCTGTTTTCCAAATTTTGGTATGCCAACTTGGCCCCGCTAAATGGGATAATGCAGCCCCGTAAGCTCTGGCAGAAAACGAATTTTTTTTTGTATAGTTGATCCTTTTACCCCCAGAGAACTTTGCCACCAAAGACATATACCTGGGAATCAAATACCATGTTATTGAATAAGATGAAAGAAATATCTATAATATACCTTTCTGCTTGATTTGTAGTCTGATTGTGTGACAGTTGGTTCGATTTGCTGACCAGTGGCTCCAATATTTTTTTGATCTCGAGAAAAAATCTTTCTTCAATTGTTGGTATCAAGTTCACTTCTGTACTCTTTTTGTTGCAGAATGTGCTGAATTATTCGATATATCAATAAATATCTGAATGGAATCAATTATATATTCTGATATTGAGCACTCACACACACACACACTAAGGGCGCACCCTATGGGGGAGGTTCAGCGGTTAAAGCTCATCTCCCAAAAATGCATCATTACCACTCGATCAATCAGTAAAAATATCTTGGGATGTATTTTGAATTTCGGATAAAATTTCAAATGACAACCCCCGCTTCGAAAAAAAAAATATATATAGAGTGCGCTTCTGACACATACACACACACACACACAAAGTATTCTAGCTGAAATAAAAACTCCATCGTTCGTCAACTCACCCGCATTTGTCATGTTGACCAAAAATGTGATAAGGAGCATTCAAAATGTCTGTTCGAAGACACTCAGGATTCTTGATATTATTTTTTATGGCCGTTCTGACACCTTTCACGAGCCTCTCCAGTCTAGATATACCATCTACCTTCTCATTCAGTAATTTTCGCATATTGAGAGGATATGTTGTATTTACTGCTAATTTGTGCAATTTGTCACTGACACACCGTGTCATATGATTCGCACACTCAATTTTTACCACTTGTCGTCCATATGGTACACCTTCGACAATTTTTGCATATACGCTGGAATCCCCATCACCTAGAATCATGAATATTGAGACAACCCAAACTATTATCAATACTTTCCATATTACCTATGAAATATTTGTATAACAGTCCATGCTGAACCAAACTATTACAGAATCCATCGACAATTATGTCTTGTTCCATAGCGGTTGAAGGGCCACTGAAATTTAGAGAACAGTCATGTTTTTTTGGGGCCATTTGATTTTTTTGGTAGTAAACACAAGTGGAGCAAAATTTATTTCTCACGCCCAAAAAGAGGGGTTTTTTCGTTTCCGCTCCTATGAGTATTCCCTGAAAACAATTCAAATTCTCTATCAAACACGCCTTCATAAACAAATATAGGTAAATAATGAGAATAAAACTCACAACACCGGAAGATGCATTATATCCATGGCCATAGGTCCTTTTGCTCCAGCCTCCATCGCCAATAACTGTTATAAATGGGGTTCCCTCTAGTGTAACATCACCCTTTTCTATAGCAATTCTTTTTTCCTCTTCGCCAGCTCTCTTCATTTCTTCAAAAAGAATATCACTCCAAACCTAAAAAAGCAAAACAATGCAATAACAGCATTTAGTTGGATTTTGTTTCAATGAAATGATTGGCTCAAGTAGGAATTCAATGAAAATGGTTAATTCGGAATCATCTAATTGAAACTTTTTGTAGAGATAAATTACCCCAACACCAAACTTATATTGCTTGCAATCGACGCGCGTTTTGCTAACAATCTTCAGGAGTAGAAAATTGATACTGAATCTGAAAACTACGGTTAACTATTCACAGACTTTACAATTTTCAGTTAATGCAGCCATTACCTGCAAAGTTTTTTGATACGATGTGGATTTCGTCGGTCACTTCTATTATTCTCAACAACGAACTCAAAAGCGGGCTGAAAGGGATAGGCCCTTTATCACCATTCATGCTATTTTTACATTTTGTTATTACTAGACTCTCACATGCATCGATTAGCATTGTGTTATGCACATGCTTGATTAGTAACAGATTTCAGAAAAATTGGTGAAAGCAATCTGAAACTGACCGGGCATGTGCATGACACAAAGCTACTCGATGCATGTGAGAGTCTAGAAATTTTAAAAAATTTCTGGAATTTTCCAACCTTCATAGATGGCCTGAGAAACAGCAAAATTGAATATGAAAGTTGTACGAAGGAAACGAATTATAATAGTTTTGAGTTCTCAATCCTATTTCCACGGCCAGGAAAACATACATCCAAATCACTTTCTTGGTCAATTCAACCACGAGAAACAACCTATTCCATATGAGAGGTGTACAAAATTATCTTCTCGAATTGTGATTATTTTCGAATTTTCAACCCCCTTTCCACCCGCTTAGACGGTCTGACAATTTTTCAAAGTCCCTGAGTTATTACTACTGAGAACGAATACATAATGATATGGAATAAATAAATACCTACTTTGTGAGTTGAAAAAAATGTAACGCAAAGAGCACAATGAAAATTAGGCGCTAGGTATAATGAATTATTTTCCCATGATACGTGTATAAATTATCATGCAGTGTCAAAAGAGAAGTTGAAAATGTTCAACAAGCATACCTTTTTCAAATGATGGGTTTCAGAAACAAATTTCTTGGGGGTCATGAAAGGAATTTCTAGGACTCCTAACAATTCTTCGCATTGGCTGTGTCCAATTCCAACGCTCAAACTACCCCAAACAACAGCATTATTTACGTCCTGGAGGGCTTTTCCAGTACAGTCAGTGGTTATGACATAATGCTTGCTGCATGTATCGCAGTAAAAATGCAAGTAGGAAATCAATCCTTTCCTTGTTTCTTTCATGAAATCCATTCTTCCCATCGTGCATTTATATTTGTGATTCAGAACATTTTCATACTCTTTGAGTACATGGCCCAGGTTCACAATTCTTCGACCCTCCATAATATCCGTTATTGATCTATAAGATTCATCAACTTCACATTCCATTGGTGGAAAATTTTCATCTTCAATTTCCATTGCTTCATTAGTTACATATTCTGGCCTGTAAGATTTAAGAATATCAAATCGAAACTAATTCAAGTCAAAGTTTTGATTGAAAAAACAATCTCACTCACCCCTCGAGTACCCCTTCGGGCTGATGGATCTCCTGTGCAATGCGATTCTGATCACTATTTCTCCTAATTTAAAATATAAACAATTATATCCAAGCAGAATAACTTCAGCAAAATACCTACGATCTACGAAGATTTTGTAATTGACGCTTCACTGCTAATGATCGTCCAGTTCGTTTATGACGTCTAGATAAGGGTATTGTAGACTTGGGCATCGCGATTGAAAGCACACTTTTCTGGCAAAAAACTTTGAACCAAAACAAACACTATTGAAAACAGAACTGCGTGAATCACTTTAAATTCTAGTCGACTAAATAAAAAGTAGCTACCAACAAAGTTTTCATGAACAGAATTAGAATAAAAATTATTCCTCAAATCAACAATGCACACTTCTCAAAGTTCTGGAACTAACTGTGGATATCTTGCCAATACCATGTGACAATGTTGGAAACAAATCTTAGCTGAAGTGAATATTCAAATTATAATACTTCCCAATGGAAATGCCGCCAAAGGAACAAGCAAATCCCTTACAATCACCGGATATTCGATCTCGTAGGGGAAAGTTGAAGTTTCGTTTGTGGACCTTGCCGCCTTTACCCATCACTGTAACGTTTTCGCTTCAAAGGGACATCAAAGACGCCGCCGCCGCCCCCCAAAAAAACCGTTTCATTCTAAAACAATTGGGAAGATATTGACAAATAAAGCATGATCTCCAACAACAATTCCCACAACTTGAAATAGAATGGGACCTAAAATTAAAAATTTCTTCTGTTATCATTGAGTTGACCCGTTGAATTCTGAAATGTCCGAAAAACAATGATATTACAATCCAAAAGCTCCTATATACCGATTTTAGATGAAAGCGAATCAGAAATAACTGAACTCGTCCAACATTCTACAGCCGCTATCATGGTATTTCTCAATATAATAATATCATGAAGTATTGACCCTCCATTGATGGATACCAGTAAAATTTTAAGCCAACCGGAAGATATCAGATAGAAACGTGAACACGCACACATACAGACAGGTGAGCTTGAAAAAATTTGCAATTGTAAAGTTTTAAGTTTCGTCTGGTCAAAAGAACTTATAGCTCCTCCTATTCCCAGTCCGACCCTGTGCCACCTTGCACACTGGCTTTATGATACTCTCTCTCTTCTTCACCAGACGTGTGGGAGGAGCAACCTGAGAGGCGTGTCAATTAAAAAGAATTCATCTTTATTTCTAAATCCAGAATTGAAAGTAACAATCAGTTTTCTCTGGTCGACGGCTGAACCAAACCTTTATTAAATGACTGGGATGAAATTGAATATTTCACAAATCGAAAGGAGTAATGGAAGGAAATCCAATTTGTGAAAACAACACATTCTTTTAAAATTATTAACAAAATATAATGAACATCCAGAGGAAATGTGAGGCAGTCGTTTAGCTAAGTAAATGATGGGCTTCAATACTGAACAGAAAACACACCAAAATATTCGTTCGTTCTGTTGGTGGAATTGTACAAAAATGTCCAAAAATGAGCAAGAAAATCCTTTTCATTCATTTAATACTTGAAGAATATTTTTTTTATTATTTTTTCTTTATACACTCATACAACCCTTCATCAATCATAATGAAAAAATTCGTTTCTGAATCCATTTTATTCAGGGATGAAGACCCTTAAGTGTTAACAATAGAAGTTTATACGGAAAATAATAGTTCAATCCTGAAAGTACTTATAAAAATATGAATGATTTAAGATATTGATGAAATTATTTCACATCTGTTGCTGAATTGCTTGCCATCTTTTGACGTTATGTATAAGTAATCAAGAAAATGTGCGCTTGAAGCTACGACATCCGTAAGAAATATATAAGAAAACACATGACTTGGATAAGAATCTTTGCTGTCTGTTTCCTGGCCAAGCAACCAAGATCCAAACTCCACAGTCGCTGATTGTTTTCACCTTTGTTGGGGACACGCGCAGATGAACTTTCAGCTTTTATAAAATAACGTAAGTCTGGCGATCGCCGGCTCTTAGGCTATAACTGACGTATACCTAAGGTTGCACATTTTCTAGTTATTCAGTAGTTTTTTATCCAGATATATCAAGTGGGAATATGTTTTCTGGAACAACTTCTTTCGAATCAATAACCTACTGTAATCTGAAGAAATTAAGAAAACTTGTTGAAATACATACGAGTGTAGAAAGGTAGATGTCAAATCTACCCCAAAATGTTCTATTCAGGGTAGACCAAGAGTCCTCGCTACATTTATAGATTCCAAAAGTATTTCTTATTTTTTCAGAATGTTTCAGGTTATCAAACCTAGAAGTACAAATCAAAAATTCTTCCACCACTAAAAACAATTCAATGTGTTCAATATTGCCAAAATATTTGAAAAATACTGAAAACAAGAATGTTATATTGGGTGGTCAGTATGGCTTTAGAGAGGGAAAGTCAACTGAAGATGCAATTCGTTCATTGACTCCAAAGATATACAAAGCAATTGATTTGTCAACAATGTCTATGAATAACGAAATGGAAAATATCACATATGGTGTCTCATAAGGAACTATTCTTTGGCCACTACTATTCACGCTATATATCATAGACATTACAACTGGCCATAACAAAGAGAATGAGAAAGATAGAATACTTCAAGTATAATCTCTGAGCGAATTCCCTTTTCAGTGTAGCAGATAATATTAGGTTAAGAAGGATAGAGTAATTCAATTATCATTCTGTCATTCACGATATCACTTCAATGTGTATAATATCCTTTCCTCCTCTTGTTATATGGAAAACTGTTATAAAGGCCAGCCCATTAGTTGTAATGTGTATGCTATACATACACAGCATATTATATATGGATATAGAAGTTTGCATCCTCAGTTACGCTGATAACACTGAAGACTCCCTCAAAACTGGAGTTCAATTGGATTTCAGAAACATCAAAGACTGGTTCAGATAAAATGAACTCACTCCTCAGTATAGAAAAATGAAATATCTTCCGTTCACCTTCCACACAAATAACCCACCAAACTTAGGAAATCTAATTATTGACTCGGAAACAATAATTCCCGAAGAGAAGTCGACGAAATACCCGTATGTATGTGATAAGCTCAGAGGTTTCCTTTTACGTTTCGAATACTTGGAAGGATTTCTTGATATTGCCCATTTGGAAACCGGTTATTTTTTCTGATACAGTCTCAACTTTCGTATGAAATCTTAGGTTGGGGAGGTATAAATGACTGTCATTTCAATGATATTGTCATTTTACGAAAGTGAATAATCAGGTTTATGTACAGTAAAGAAAAAACCTACTCAAGTGATGACCTAATACAGGTAATAGAGAATTTTGTTTTGCAAAATTAGGCAGGAGTTATTTCATTGCATGGATAGTTACAGTCTGACGTACTCAACCTAAAAACACAAAATACTTACAAAAATGGCGAACGGAAGTGCCGCCATTTTGTGAAAAATCGTTTGGGCCTGTATCTCCGTAACCGTGCACTTTAGGCCCACAATTATGAAAACCTTTTTTATAGATAATTAAATTTCCTATCTTTTTCATCATATAATTTTTTTCGTAGCACTCACTTACCGTTCACGACTTATATTATTATTACTTTTTGTTTATTCACTTTTTTACCGATATCTCTTTAAATAATTGTTAAAACGATAAATTGTTTATAATAAGACTTTTAAATCGATGAATTTTCTACAACTTTTATTTAAAACTTTTTTCTCTAAAATTAATATTTTTGAAGATACAACGCGTTCAATGTTGTACTACCAAGTACAAGGTTATTAAGAACGAAGTATGCATAGCGTAATGATGCGATTCCGATACATAATAAAAAAAATATGAAAATGCAAATGCAGAACTGGCTGTGGCGGAGCCTGTGGGTGCCGAAAAGCAGGATTGGACTGTACGGTAATCTGTGAGAACTGCACAGAGGAAACGTGCACTAATCAGCTGAAAGTAATAGTCAACATCATAGAACTGTGCGACATCGATGAAGATATTGGTGATAATTTTAACGACAAATAAGTAGGGGCGTTACAATCTTTATATGCCACTGACGAAGATAACGAAGAGGAAGAGGAGAATGTAACCAACATCGAAACTTCACCACCCTCGAAACGCCAAAGAGTCACATAAGACATATGATTCATTTTGGTGTACATTTGTAAAAATAAATTTGACATATATTCTCCAATGAATATCCCATTTTTAATTTGCGTGTTTAATTATGGCAGTATTTTTAAAATTAATTATAGTCATATTTAATTGTATAAAAGAAAATACAAAGAAAAAATTTTAATGGGTATCCGCTATTTCTTGCAGGTAAGAACTTGAATTATTAATTCTTTATTAAATCAAAGAAATTTTGAAATTCATATTTTTTTCATTATGTATCGGAATCGCATCATTACGCTATGCATACTTTGTTGTTAATAACCTTGTACTCGGTAGTACAACATTGAACGCGATGTAACTTCAAAAATATTAACTTTAGAGAAAAAAGTTTCAAATAAAATTTGTAGAAAATGTATCGATTCAAAAGTTTTATTTCAAACAATTTATTGTTAAAACAATTATTTAAAGAGATATTGGTAAAAAAGTGAATAAACAAAAAGTAATAATAATATAAGTCGTGAACGGTAAGTGCTACGAAAAAAATTATTGAATAAAAAAGATAGGAAATTTAATTATCTATAAAAAAAGGTCCTTATAATTGTGGGCCTAAAGTGCACGGTTACGGAGATACAGGCCCAAACGGTTTTTCACAAAATGGCGGCACTTCCGTTCGCCATTTTTGTAAGTATTTTGTGTTTTTAAGTTAAGTACGTCAGACTGCAACTATCTATAAAATGAAATAACTCCTGCCTAATTATGCATTATGGACACGAGTAGTTCGCTCCCTATTACCTGTACTAACAGAGGAAGTCAACTTTTCGATCCTAGACAACTCTTCTGTCTCAAAATCCTACTCGGCATTCACCAAAAAAAGTCACTATATCCGGAGCAGAGAAGTTACATTTGAGGCAAAAATGTGAAAAATGCGTGAGACAATCTAGTATTGAATTTCTGAACCCAAAGCTATATAACATTCTACCAAATCACGTGAAATCGATCGAAAAATACTTCTCATTCATGATTAATATGAAAACAAATGAAAAGAATTTGATTTCATGAACTGAATGAGCTCAACTGGGTTCCATTTCATTGAGACTAGTCATTATTTTGTGATATTTATGGAATCAAAAATGTTTGTTAACAGTTGAGTTCATCGTTATTCGTTTTTTCATTTGATTATATTTTATTTGTGTTTTCCTTGAACTTTGATGTTTCATAGTTATATTTTATATTTATCAAACTCCTTAATTCTTATATACACGATTTCATCTGATTTTTACATTTCAATATTCTATATTAACATTTCTAGTTGTACTATAACGTCCCGTCTATCTCATACTTTCAGTCATGCACAAGCCGTCCCCACTAAAGCTTTAGTGATTATCCTGTTTATTCATCACAAATATTACTTGTCAAATTTTGAAGATTCTTGAATAAATAGTATTATTATGAAAACATCAGTCATTGAAAAAGAAGGTTTATTAGTTTGATATATACGAAAGACTCAAGGTGTGAACCCTGAGGACACCTAAGAGTGCTCCATTTTTTTCGCCTAAATTCAAAGGAGTTGAATCAATTAGGATCTTACCACTAGGACTTCCTCTAGAGATCAATTATCAGCTCAACTTCCACAACAAAGGTTCCACTCTTGTCTTTTATGTCCATACCTCCTTGCATTCATTTTAATACTAGCTGACCCGTGCCCACTTCGTTGTGGTTAATCATTTTCATGATGCTATTATATTGTGTATAGCCTAAGAGCCAGCGATCGCCAGACTTACGTTATTTTATAAAAGCTGAAAGTTCATCTGCGCGTGTCCCCAACAAAGGTGAAAACAATCAGCGACTGTGGAGTTTAGATCTTGGTTGCTTGGCCAGGAAACAGACAGCAAAGATTTTTATCCAAGTCATGTGTTTTCTTATATATTTCTTACGAATGTCGTAGCTTCTAGCGCACATTTTCTTGATTACTTATACATAACGTCAAAAGATGGCAAGCAATTCAGCAACAGATGTGAAATAATTTCATCAATATCTTAGATCATTCATATTTTTATAAGTACTTTCAGGATTGAACTATTATTTCCCGTATAAACTTCTATTGTTAACACTCCTGTGAAGCTTCATCATCTTTCTGCCAATATTTCAGTCAAACCATTTTATCAAACTGACAAATAGATATCTGCACCTACTTTACCCTTCAGAAAAGATAAATTTCTCTTACATTGACAAGTAAACAGAAATATCGACATTATAGGCAAGATGGCGTCACAAAAACCTTTCAAATACTGTCAAACGTAAGTATAATTATGATTTAATGAAGTTGAGGGGTGTCTGGCAGGGGGTTGGAACCAGAGTAAGTGTCTGGCAATGGATGATGTGATTTCTAATATCATTCCGAAGAAGATATGAAAAAGCTGAGCTTTATACTTTGACGAAAGTGAGGCACTATATTATACGCCTTTGCTACCTGGTATCTGAAGAAGTAACTATCATCCAAACTTCATAGTCGCTGATCGTTCTCACCTGTGTTAGGGGAATACGCAGAGAAACTTTCAGCTTTTATAAAATAACGAAGGTCTGGCGGACGCGGGCTCTTGCTCTAGTAGTTCTTAGTACTTAGTTTTATTGGGTTCATAACAGCTCTGAGTTCTAGGAGCACTCGAAAGAGCTTTCGAAATAAGTCGAAAATGTTCTGATAGACAATGAATTTCAAAAGAATATATTCTACATGTCTTCCATCAAATCTGTTGAAAAATATTTTTGCAAACTTTGAAGTAAATTTAAGTACGTTGTTCCATACAAACTATGATTCCGTTTTTCACCCCCTTAGGCTTGGATTTCGGAAAAACTTTCCATATCGGATGCCTACATCATATAAAGGATACACCCTCTAAGTTTCAGACCGTTAGGCGATTTATTTCAATGAAATACGAAACACGACTTCCATCTTTTCTGTTGAAGAATTTTTATGCAAAATTTGAAATAGATTGGACCTATGAATCACGTTGTCCCATATAAACTTTGAACCCGTATTTCACCCTCTTGGAAGTGGAATTCCTGGAAAATATTCCTTATCGGATACCTACGTCACACAAAGGAGACACCCTCCAAGTTTCAGAACTATACAATCAGTGGTTTAGGCTGTGCCTTGATTAACCCCTAAAATAATTTTCTACTCCTTTTCAACTCCGTTAGACGATGAATGATGAAAATACGAAACATGTCAACATCAATTCTGTGAAAGAATTTCAATGTAAAATTTGAAGTAGATTAGACCAAGGCATCACGTTGTTCACCAGTAAAGGCGCGGCAAATTTTAAGAATCTAAGATTGGTAACACTAAGCATGTATCAGGATTAAACTTTATTAATGAAAATAAATGTTCATTTTCTAAAAAAAAATTTCAGATTTTTAATCGAAGTACAGTAAAAACACTATAATTGATCAGTTATCGAGCGGGATGAAAAATGATTGAATTACTAAAATGGCCATAAAAAAATAGGGGTTGGTGATAAAAAAGAAAAAATTCAGGGTTGTATGTATTTTTTAATGCCACATTATAAAAAAATAAAAACAAAAAATTTCGTCAAAGAATTAAAAAAATTAAGAGTGAACAACCCTTATTACTTAGGGGTATGGAAAATAGATAGTAGCCGATTTTCAGACCTACTGAATACGCATATAAAATTTGGTAAAAATCGGTAAAGCCGTTCCGGAGGAATACGGTAACTAGCATTGTGACATGGAAATTTTATATATTAGGAGAAGATATATCTTTGTTACTTGCAGATTATGCCAGCCCTTGCTGATATCTATGCTTCTGACTCTATTCGACGACAACGAAGCATCAGAAAACCGGAACAGCCTGTACTTGTACTCAGGAGTCATCGTCCTCTCGTTACTCTCGAATGTATTCCTTCTCCACACCTTCCAACTCCAAGTGATGCAAGTCGGGATGAAGATGAGGATAGCGTCGTGTTCCTTGGTGTACCGCAAGGCTCTGAAGCTGAATAAATCCGCTCTTGCCGAGACCACCATTGGGCAGATGGTTAATTTGCTATCCAACGACGTGGGCAGATTTGATTCTGCAACGCATTTCATGCACCATTTGATAATGGGGCCTTTGGAGACTTTCGTGGTTATGATTTTGTGCTATTTCAGTATTGGATATACTGGGCTGATTGGTGCGGTGTTTCTCCTGGTGTCTGTTCCCTTTCAATGTGAGTAGACGATGAATAGAATAGTGAAGGGTGGTTGGGTGAAGTAGTAATACTATTTTGAACACCCCAAAATCAATTGACGATCATTCAAACATTTCATCCATGTTTTTGAAAATTACTTCCGTTTCTGGAATAGAAGATATTATCGATCAGTTGGATTTGAAGGAAGCGTTTGGTTTTGATGAAATTAATGTAAAAATTGTGAAAGCAATCGAAAGTAATATATCGCAGATTTTAAAATTTATAATGTCGAGATCTTTCAAAACTGGAATTGTACCAAATGAAATGAAAATCGCAAAAGTTTTGCCCATTTTCGAAAGTGGTAAGAAAAATGATTTAAACAATTACCGGCCAATTTCAGCACTTCCAGTTTTTGCAAAAATTTTAGAAAAATTGATGCAAATTAGACACCTAAATTTTCTGGAAGGCATTAATCTTTCATATGATGGCCAGTATGGTTTTCGCAGATCTAGAGATACAGAGACAGCAGTATTGGATGTCATTTCTGAAATTCAAGCGGAAATTGATGAAAATAAAAAATGTTGTCTCTTGTCTCTGGATTTGCGCAAGGCCTTCGATACTGTTGACCACAGCATACTGATGAAAAAATTATTCAATATAGGAATCAGAGGCAATCTCTCCGAATGGTTCAAAAATGATTTACATGTGATAGAATACAGTATGTTTATATAGTTGATCAAAAAAGTTTCTTTCAAAATATTTCCTGTGGTGTACCTCAAGGATCAATTCTTGGTCCGCTTTTATTCCTCATTTATATAAACTTACTACCAAATTTGATATTGAATGAAATAGTTAAATTATTTGCTGATGACACCACCATCATAAATTTTTCGGAAAAAATCAAAATTGATATGCAATCTGATCTGGATAAAATTCTTATTTGGTTACATCAACATAATTTAACGCTGAATTTCAATTAGTCCTCACATATGAACATAGCTAAGAGGGTAGTCAACGCCCCATCCTATCCAATAATTCTCAATAACAATTCTATCAAATATACAGAAACGACTAGATTCTTAGGTTTATATATTGACGAAAAATTATCTTGGAATAAGCACATTGAAAACATTCGAAAAAAAATATCTTTTCTTATTGGAATTCTTTTCAAAATAAGACACTTCGTTTCTCTGAAAATTTTGAAGAATATTTATTTTAGTCTCATTTATTCACAACAACATTATCTCATTTCTGTCTGGGGTACTGTAAGTAAATCTATAATGAAACCTCTCAAAACTTTACAGAACAAAGAAATCAAGTGTATTTACAAATTATCTTATTCAGAATCGGCATCAAACTTATACAAGCCAAATAAACTATTGGACATAAATTCTCTTCGTAAACTCAAAATCAGCTGTTTCATCCATTCTATCAGGAATAATACTTAAAAATATAATCTTATCTTCAACGGAATTTGTCATATTTACAATCACTCTAGAAGACAGAAAAATTTGTTGGCAACGAATAAAATTCAATCAGATATTGGCAAAAAATCAATATATCATAGTGGTGTCATGATATATAATTCAATTCCAAATGAAATCAAAGGATATCGATCGACAATAAAATTCAAGCAGAGATTGAAAAAAAAATTATTCAGCTAATAGCTATAAAAAAAGATTTTTCCCTCACTATGTTTTTTTCCTTCAATTTTCTTTATTTATTATTTCCTTTCTTCGCTCCATTGATCTTTGCATAGAGAAATTTTATTTTTGACTGTATGTTCGATTATAAATATTAATTTTTTTTATTTATTTCCAATACTTATCTTGATTTTATGCTTATAGTTATTCCTTAATTATAAACATGTAATGTTTCTTGGGATAATAAATAACTTACTTACTCATTCGGTATTTGACAGCTAGAAAAGCTGTTTTAAAATTGTTCGTTCCGTAAACTCTCAGAAGTTGAAATTTTTGCGAGCAATGGATTAAAGTGGCCTTACCTTTTAACGTGCGATTACCCAGCACGATAGCCTGGCGGGGATCTGAACCCCGGTCTTCCGCTTGAAAGGCGAACTTGCTAACCTCTACTCTACTGAGACCACTATTAGGTAATGACTCATTTACAATACGCGTGTACCCTAAATTGATGGTGGCCACTTCATTTGATCTGATAAATTTGATCTTATGTCTACGTTCAATTTCCCAAGAATCAAATTCAGCGAATTTTCGTCCGAATTATTTTCAAAATTGAATCGAAATTGATATTTTTGCATAGGATCCTCGTAAATATACACTCGGATTCGAACTTCTTGTAAAAACTAATGAAATCAAACTGAAGTTTCATGGTGGGGAAAATTGTCTATAGTGAATAACACACAGATAATTATTCTACAGAACCCCCTCTATAAAAACGTCCTGGTCTGATTCAATTGTGAAATGACTAGAGAAAAATATATTTCACCGAAAAAAAAAAATTTGGTACAAAATTTTCAACTGTTTTCGTTCAGAACTTTATTTTTGATTTCACAACTTGGGGTAAAGATACTGAAGTTGTAGAGGATATAATTTGCACCAAAAAATATCTGGATAAATTTTGCGTAGAATGAAACGTTCGACAGATAAAGCGCAAAAACTATTTGGATCTTTTCTCAAAGATGGCGACCACGGGACAAGGGTAGCGATCCCATAAACTTAGATTGAAGCGCATCCCAACCCCCTTATATATGAAAAAAATGAAATTGCAACTTCTGAGAAACGCACGATAATAGTCTAAAAAAAAATAATTCAATGGCTTGATGAAAAATATCAAAAAAATAAGCTGTCCCTAATAAAAACTTCAAGGAAGTTGGGGAAACAACACGTCAATTATCACCCGCCATATCCAGAAAACGTTATGAAGTATTCTCAGAACTTATTGAATATTTTATGATTGAGTAATGATGTCATGGTAACCCTTCAGACTGTTTGGATGATTAACTGCAAAATATTTAGGTCACACTAATGATGGGAGTGTCTGAAACTGATATTTTTGCACTCGAAGCGCGATCAGCTAACAAGGTTAGCATCTTCAGAGGAATTGATACTGTACTGAGTATCAATTTTCTTCGCAGTCTCATAACACTTCATTATTTTTCAGCTTGGCTTGGAAAAAAAACCTCTAAATACAGATTGAACACTGCCATTCGAACTGACGAGAGAGTACGCTTGATGAACGAAATCATTTCTGGAATCCAAGTGATCAAAATGTATGCCTGGGAAAAATCGTTCGCCAAGTTGGTGGAAATCGCGAGAATGTAAGTTGGTCAATAAGATTATTGACTTTTATCATCAACAACCATTACTTTGTTAGTTACCATCTACTGTTTCCCATAATAACACAACGTATTCATGTAGAAATACATACACTAATTACTCCCAATTGTGTATATTCTTCAGTCAATGAGCTTTTCATGTCCCTATTTCATTTCCTGGTTATATTAATCTCCATAATTAAGTTAATCTTGATAGCTTGTAATCCCTGATATATTTTCGCTTTCTTCGAATTGTTTAGCACTTCCATCGGATTATTTCAATGAATAAAAAATGTATCAATGAAATAAGTTTCGATATCAAAAATGGGTCTTTTCGATAATCAATTCACGTCTTGCTACGAATATCAGCCACTCAGGAAGACGTAGCGTTTTTCAAGGTGAAAATACCTGGAAAGTCTGCTCATTACCGCTCAATCATCCAGATCATAGAACTCAATTAAACGCACTAAGCATCTCTATATTGATCTTCGAACTCGTATTCACTTCACTGATAACAACTAACTTTCATTAATTTCCAGGAGAGAAATGAAATTCATCCGCCTCACCAACACGATCCGTGCCATATTGATGTCCTGCGCTCTGGTTCTCAACCGAGGAGCGGTTTTTCTATGCATTCTGGTCTACGTTTTAACCGGTAACACTCTCAACTCCGCCTATGTCTTCACGATGATGTCATTCTACAGACTGCTGAGTTCGATTACCATGTTCTTTCCACAAGCTGTATCTCAAGTTTCCGAGATGTTCATCTCCATCAGAAGAATCAAAACATTCCTGATGTACGACGAACTTGATCTCACCGTCGACATAGCTGGAGGTTTGACAAACGGAGTGAATAAAGACGTGGCCAAAAGAGACGTCGGCATCAGGTTGAATTGTGCTTCAGCAAAGTGGTTGAAGACTCTTCCCGAGAACAACTTGGAAGATGTCACTATGGATGTCACTAGTGGTGATCTAGTTGCTGTTGTTGGATCTGTCGGTAGTGGGAAAACAACGCTGCTTCACATGATATTGGGTGAACTTCTGCCCCAATCCGGCACAGTTAAAGTCAAGGGAACCGTATCTTATGCTTCTCAGGAACCTTGGTTATTTGGTGGTAGCGTTAGGCAGAATATTCTGTTTGGACAAGCATTCGATCAGAAGAAGTACGACGAAGTTGTGAGAGTCTGCGCACTAGAGAGAGATTTCAAGCTTTTTCCTCATGGCGATAGAACCTTGGCTGGGGAAAGGGGTGTTACTCTGAGTGGAGGTCAGAGAGCCAGGATCAATCTAGCGAGAGCAGTCTACAAAGAAGCAGACATCTATCTTCTAGACGATCCGTTATCGGCTGTTGACACTCACGTTGGGAAACAGTTATTCGATAATTGTATCTGCGAGTACTTGAGAAGCAAATGCGTGGTGCTAGTCACACACCAGTTGCAATATTTAAAGAACGTCAACAACATATATCTCTTGGAGTACGGAAAAGTCTTGGTATCAGGATCCTATGATGCCATCAAGAATTCTGATACCAAATTCTCCAAGATGTTGGCCATTCTCGAAGAAGAAGAGGAGGAATCCAGACGGAGATCAATGATGATAGCTGAAAAGCAAGAGGAACAGCCTCCTGAGATGGAAGACGTGATACAGGTTCTGCAGAGGGAGGAGAAGGGGGTGGGGGGAATTTCCTGGCATGTTTACAGGAGCTACGTCAGAGCTGGAGGAAATATAATGAAGGTGGTGTTCCTTTTTTTCATATTTTTCTTGAGCCAGGTCCTCGAGAGTGGGTCTGAGTATTTTGTCACATTTTGGTAAGTTATTAGAGAAACTCTTCATTAGTTCAGGTAAGAGATATTTGCTTTAAGGAAAATAATTCGTCTCAGTGGGGGAGAAGTAGAATATCGTAATTGAGAAAACGATATATTATGTTATTTCCATTAGTCAGTTCACGAAACTGCTAAATGTATTCATGTGTACAATGGCTTTCCCAGACAGACATATGGCATTACGAAATAGTGCTATTATATAGTGAAACAAGTGTAGCAGTTTTTTAACTGTCTCACCGGTGAAAATGAGGCGAAAAAGTATTGTTTCGATTCGAAATTTCATCAAATTATCGTCACTAAATAATATCGTGGTTGATGATGCATTATTAATAGATATCGAGGAATCATATTTTTCCAAAGATCACCCCTCATAAGAAACATACAAACAAATTCAGAAAATAACATCTTTCTAATATTAGTAAAGAATAATGAATTTCAACAATTTGATGGTATACTACGAGCTCCTATCTCATGACATTGAGATATCAATTGTTATTCAAATTTCGAATTGAATACCTTGAATCCCATGATGTAAAATAAACATACAGAAATCGTAATCAAATACAATTTTCTGACATAACATAAAGCTCATATAGCTATCCCATAAAATTGTACTTATGTACGGAAAGAAATATTTTTCCAATGTAAAAATGTTTTCAATTCACTCTTGAATTTGTTCAGCATCACAACTGATCCCACTTCAATAGAAAATTCGTTGAAAATTCCAAAATAACATTACAATGCCGGTTATTGAAACTGTGGATATTCGATATTGAAATCAAATTGTGTCAATTACGGAATATATGAACACATTCCTCATGAATAAAATCACTACATGAATCACTACATAAATCTTCTGGCCAGGTGCTAGAATGGGTAATCTCTATGGACAAATTTCATATCAGACTCTTGATTCTACTAGCGCACGACATAAGTGTATCATCTGATATTGTAACAATATAGTCTTCATAAACAAATGGGTTTACTAAACCGCGACACGTGTTTCGCTATACAATAATTTTCTCAAGCAAGTTTCCTTAACATTGTAACATTTCGAATTTATACAACCGTATAACCGTTGGTCAATAAGAATATAGTCCGATAACTAATTAATAGATTAATTAATGGTACGACGTCATATCCTTATTAGTACAATTTCCTGGAAAGAACATGTTCAACAGAGGCAGATTATTCAACCCCGTCTGATCATTCATTAGGAACTGTAAATGTTTACACTCATCAATTTCCAAACTCTCCAAGAGATTGAGTTTCAAATCTTCCCCTTGGAAATGAATGATTTTGAATTCGTGGTTGAAGATGCATACGTAGAATTTGTCCTACCATTTTGGAAACTACTTCTGTGTTGTTTCACGCATGTATCAAATGTTCTTCCCGTTTGACCGACATGAAATATAATCTTTATACTTCCCTCTCGTCTGCCGTTTGCCCGTCAGATATTCATATCCAGCTACTTTCTTCCAGGGTCAACACACTTCAATGGCTCTCCCAGAGTAACACCACCAACAACGAAATCAAAGTACTTGAATCCGGAAATATCACAGAGGAATTGCCAAACCCATATGCTTCCTACGAAGACTGGTGGCTTACCTTTTTGTTCACATCCGACAAAACGGTCATTTACTACTCAACCCTGATTGTCCTGCTGATCATAGCAGTGTTCGTGAGGTCCATATCGTTCTATAGATGGTGCCTAACCGCATCTACAAGGATGCACAATAAGATGTTTGATAATATCGTCTACAGCCCTATGAGGTTCTTCACTATTAACCCATCTGGCCGAATTCTCAACAGGTTTTCCAAAGATATCGGTGCTCTGGATGAGACTCTGCCCATGACACTCTTGGATACTGCTCAGGTGAGTTTGAGATGGATGATTTTATAATGATGGATGGAAAAATTATAGTGATAACAATAAAATAATAATGAATTTTTTTTTTCAAAATCACAATCGATATAGGGTGACTCAAGTTGGTTGGAAAATTAAAAAATTCTGGCAGTGTGAGAATGATAAATATAGTTCACTTGAGAATGTTTCAAATTCCGAAAACTTCAGATTATACCCAAAATGATTTGAACCCTATTCGCTTCCTATAACTAACTTGGCTGAGTGAAGAAACAAGTGAACTTTGGTATGTTCAATTTTATTATTATTTGGAGCTGAAAAAATTCCCGCACTTTCCTAAGTTTACCGAAAGATTTCCTAATAGCAGCAACCCATGAACATTTTTTATTGAGATGCTTATAACGTGAACGGAACTTTAAACGGCACCTCAAATCTAGTCTCATGTTATTTTGTCCCTTTCATATAATATTATTATATTAAATAATTCGAAAACTAGTGGAGATACATAAATTGTCTTTGATACTGTCGGGAAGGAAGGTAGGACTTTGCTCCTTTCTTGGGGTTAAATTAGCTCAGATGGTCTTTGTGATAACCAGGATGAAATCAGTTGGTGAAAACACAAATACAAACTTTATTAAATTTCAAATTCACTTAAAAAATCGACAGTAATTCAATAAAACCTATACTTACAAATTAAAAACCCAATAACACTGAATTTACTTGCCCTATTGGGCAGAATCGTTTTACTGACTACATCTGACAATTTCGTTATCAATCAGAGGCTTGTTTCCAACTCCCCGATCAAACTTTGATTGATCAATTCTCCGAATCAGAGCCACGACACTTTTTTTATAACACATTCGATTTTCTGAGTGTGATGTTTGCCAAAACATTTATACATGCATCAAACCATTGTCAACGAATGCGTATATATGCAAGCCAATGTCGCGACCTGATTCCGAAAAGGTTTTTTATTGAGGCCTCCTATACGACAATACGAATTTAATCCAGAATTCGATGTAGAATATAAATCTGCCATCGAATACAGGGTGTTCTATTCGAAGAAACAAAGCAAGAATATTAGGTCATATAATTTCACATTTATTTTTCTTCAATTTTACATGTTTACCTTCATACACATATTTCACATTTTAATATTTAAAAAAAATTTTATATTTTTACATCCTTATAGTTATTAACACTACATTTATACATTTAATTTTATATATTCACATCTTCTGATATTACTATTGTACATATATACATTCTGAATTTATATTCTTACAACATTTTTATGTTTACATTCATATTTTATATTTTCAACTTAACAACATTTCATTGATTGATCAGTCAACTTGCTCATGCACAAGGTCATACCTTTTATGAGCAACAAACCGATCTATTTGCTGAATTTGATTGAATAGTTGTAATTTGTAATTTTTTATATATAATTGATGGCAAATAAATTATTATTATTATTATTATTATTATATACATCGGGGATAATCGAAGTTTTTGGAAATTGAAACTAATGCATCCTACCAGTGCCAAATGTCACTCTGGTACTGCCAGGTCCTCACGATGTTTTTTCCAGGCTTTCAACAATATCTTTCTACGCAGTTTCAGCAAACAAATTTGTCGGTTAACTGACTATTAACGTCACCATATATTGTGAAAATGGTCGAAAACGAAGAAGTTTTCCCACCAGTAAAACTAGAAGATAGGACAATTAACATTAACTTTGTGGAAGTGTAGATCTTAATCATTCCGAAGTATAATTTCAATTATTTTCATTATCAGGACCTCTCAATAGAGATAAATAATCCCAGCATCGAAGATGAGATCAACACTTGGCACGAGTTTTATTGAAAAGTTAATTTTTTTATTTATTCGAGAAAACGAGGAAACCTCTATACTCTTATACGTTCACAAAAATATTATTCAACAGAAAATTGAAGCTAATTTTTTGATATATTGAAGTTCAGAATAATACAGAAATAGGCTATGCAAAAACTAACAATTATGATTTTCAGGTAAAGAATTATGTTGTATATCAAACTTGAAAAGCTTCAAAGAGTACTCCTCATGAATTTGGAAAATCGTCCACATACAAGTTCGAAAACAAATTAAAACAATATTTGATAGAAATAGTATTTTTTTGCGTTCCCGATTTGTATGAATGATTTTTTCTTCGATTTGTGAAGAATTATGATATGAAGCTGTTTATTATTCATCCTCTCACTCTGAGGGCCATTCCATCAGTAAACAAAGTCGTTGGATATTATAGGAATATGTTTGTCAAAAAACAACTAAAATCATAGCTGATATCTCGCAAGTGATCATTGCGTTCAAACAACAGTTACAGCTCCATCAAATGCAATTTCAATGAATGTTTCAGATTGCTGTATCCGTAGCTGCTATAAGCTTGGTGATTGGTTCACTTAGCGCTTGGATACTAATACCCACAATTCTGATTGGCTGCCTGTTCTACTATTTCAGAGTTGTTTTCCTAAAAACCAGCAGAGATGTCAAAAGGGTGGAATCAGTCAGTGAGTTATCTAAATGACATATATTTTTTTAAATTGATAAATTTAACCGTTAATATGTGGTAGACGATCATCATGAAAAATGATAAATAAACTTTTAATGTTTTTATACCACTTATATTGGTCACTAACGCTATTGTAGTTCTGTACCGTAGAGACAATATCAAAGTCAGTCATTTTATAGTATTCGTTTGATAATATCTGTTTAGGACGAAACTGAAGTAACATTTGTAACAAATATGAGTGCTATAAATACATAAGATGTTTCATTTTTCACCTTTATTTTCCTATGACAAAGAAGTACATCCTGTACTGTTGTGATTTTTTTTTCTGTGGAATATTCAAAGAATGGAATTTTTTTCTCAGGAATATTATGAAGAAACTAAAATGTCAACTTTCATAACTAAACTGCTAAAAACTCCTCGTTTTTCTTTATTATTGACATGAACTTGATTCAAAAAAGCAGAATTCTGTCACATTGACAAGCTCATAAATGAGAAACTATCACACTGAGCTCTGAGGAGTATGGGTATACCAATGTCCTCTTCATTACTGAAAAGCTCAGAGTCGTATTGAGGATATAGTAATTCGATATTTGTCCAAGTTATAAGTTTGTTTCTTATGTCATATGTTTCATTTGAAAGCAAAATTAAAGATATCTATGTAGAGCATTTGAAGAACTACTTCTATTTCAGTATTCACTTCAATCTTTGAATTGTTACTAAATCAGTACCCATTTGATCAATAACTGCCATGCAAGGATCAAGAACTGAAACAAGAGATGTATAAATTGGTTCTTAGATTTTGTGAACTGTTTTATTTCACCATTTGAGAAAATCATCATTTTCATTGTTTGGGAGTCATTTTTGTGCTGAATCCTTATCAACGTATAGTTTTTTTCAGGGTAAAAGAGATTCAAATGACAATATCTTGACACCTTGATATTATCGAATGAAAAAACAATGATTTGGAGAGCACATCTTCAAGCAGGACCAAAAAAACACTTCATTTTTTGTATTACAGACCAAGAATCAACCAACAGTTAATTGCATTGCTCCTATTCAGAAAAGAGATAGATCTAATCACAAGGAAGGTGAAAATCATTATCGGTGAATTGTTGAATATGATCATTTATTGGATATTCAGTATTTTGAAATCTATTCAAGGTTCAATTCAAAATATCTCTCTTCAAAATGACTCATATTGAAATGATGTTGATTGAGGTTTCTCTTTACATTCCGTTTACAGTTTTATTATCTTCTATCCGTGTGTTGAATGATGATCACGTTTGACGTATATAACTGGGCATGTTCCATATTTGAATTCATGAACTCTTCATATCTAAAACACTAAGTAGTTTCTTTTGTCATTCTCATTACATATTTTATGCTCGGTTGGCCTAAATACGTCAAGGTTCTATGATCATTTTTCTCGGTACCTATCTGATAGTATATACACTGATTTTGAGGTTTGACAACCTGACTTTTTCCAATATAGAGATCCAGAATTTCAGATTTTGAATTTTTTTAATATCAAGTGAATTCTGAACTTCCTCATCAACTTTTTCAGCTGCTGATTCTTTGGAATTTTATTATTATTCACATTTTCCTTTCAGCTCGCAGCCCAATCTATACCCACTTGACAGCATCACTGCAAGGACTGACAACGATAAGGGCTTTCAAAGCTCAAGAGATACTCAAGACTGAATTCGACAAATACCAAAACCTGAACAGTGCGGCTTTCTACATGTACCTCTCCGCTACGAGAACTTTCGGATTCTGGTTGGATCTACATTGCGTTATTTACATCGCACTTGTGTTGGCTGCCCTGTTGTTCATCAAAAGTGGTAGGTATCTTCACTCGATTTGTTCATTCATTTTTTTTGCCACTGAAGGGACAACGGATGAGTGAAAGCTCTGGGATGATTTACTTATTGCTACAGTCATAGTCAGAATTCGATGTTCGAAATGAATTCACAAATCCAATGCCAGACAACTGTTCTCACCAAACAAAGGTCTGGATCTGGTTCAGATGGTGTAAACCTCTGAGGCGACACGCCACTTGCTTGATTATGACCAAAGCACAGAACACCCCAACCACACAGACCCAGTATTATACCATAACCATACAGTAGAGACACTCGCCACAGAACACCAACTTCAGCAGTTTGACATTTCGAGGTGTTATCAATCAACTTGATTAATGAGTGTCAATGTGTGTTAAAATATTGTATTTTGAATTATTTTGGCTAACTACCAAGGTGGGAAAGTGTGTGCTTATCGCGTATGTTTGTCGAAGGCTAGAGACTAATTATCATCTCTCTTGAGGTTTCCGTAGGATGTCAAAAGGTATTAGCCATCAGTGTTCTGTAGAATAGTAGCCCCTTAAATTTTTTATATATTCTCTACAAATTGCAAAGCTTTGAATAGAAGCTAATTTGCGTCGAAAAAACAGCTTTAAAAATTGCACCTTTATATTAAATAACTCTTCCAGTTTTGAGGCATAGTTGAAGGCCTGTAACCGAGAGGATTCACTCGAAAAATCTCCCGAAGCTCTATATAACAACTATCGCTTATGTGAATTCCACTTTGAGGAAGAAATGTTCTAGAATTCTCTACGCATTGAATTTTGCGAATAGGAATTTGAAAAATGTAAAATTAATAAATCGAAGAACAAAACTAATTACCATTTGAGTCATTTAAAGTCTTTATTACATTGTTAATGTCTGAATATATCTATTGTACATATATGAAGCTGCTGCGAATGAAACATCCTCTTGGAAGCTTTTTATCTCCTGGTTATCGAATATACCTCTCCAAACAAACATGGACTGGAGGAAAAAAGCAACAGAAAAGTGGAATAGCTTTTGTAGGTACTCGAGTATTTCAGATTATTCACATTTATTTCAAATGTTATCCTAGACAAAATAATAATTTTATAATGTGAAATACCATACTGATATGATACTTGGTATCCCGTACATTCAAATTCACCGCCATAAAATGACATTACACACCCCGAGAACAAAGGATTGACATTCAAGGGCCGGTATTATAAAACAAAGTTAACTTTAACTGATACCCATTCCTACCACCAAAGTTAACTCATGCCTTTTGAAGTACTGTAACATGTGACGTCACTCCACAAGTTAACTTCTAGTTATCTGTCAAAATAGAGTGGTCTCGGTAGTGTAGTGGTTAGCATATCTGCCTGTCAAGCGGAAGGCCGGGGTTCGAATCCTCGCCGGGCCACCGTGCTGGGTAATCGCACGTTAAAAGGTAAGGCCTCGTTGATCCATTGCTCGCACAAGTTTTTACTTCTGAGGGTTGACGTTCGTCAGCTGGTTAACGGAACGAACAATTTTAGAACAATTTTTAGTTTTATAATACCGGCCCTAAGTGTCTCTACTGTAAGGCTATGGTATACTGGCACACAGATGCGTAAGTAAAATGCGGCACTTTGATCTTCAAGGAGCGAATTTTCGGGACGTTCCTTCTTTGCTAAGTATAACATATATGTCACTTTTGAGCAGCAATTTCAAATCGAATGTATGTTAGTCAAAAAGTTTCTGTGTAGGTAGTTGAGACTGGCCTGAACGAATTGTTCGAAAGATGATTTGACTCAATGCAAGTCTTCAAGTAAACTTGCGACTGTGCCGTATGTTTTTGCCAAAGATAAATTCCAATTACAGAAACCTTTGGAGGTAATATGGGTCTTGCCCTCACCCAAGCCATGGGTCTGACGGGAATGTTCCAATGGGGCATGCGGCAGTGGAGCGAACTGGAAAACCAGATGACCTCAGTAGAGAGAGTGCAAGAATACGCTGACCTCAAACCAGAGAGAGAGGGAGAGCACGTCAAAGTTCCGCCGAAGTTTTGGCCTCAGAAGGGCAAAATCGAGTTCAGGAATATGTCCCTTCGTTACGCCCCTGAAGATCCCTGTGTGTTGAAGAAGCTCAACTTCATCATCCAAGCGAAGGAGAAAGTTGGCATAGTCGGGAGAACTGGTGCGGGAAAGTCGTCCCTGATCCAAGCGCTTTTCCGATTAGCTAGCATCGAGGGTAGTATTTTGATCGACGATATTGATACAAAAACTGTCAGGCTGAAGACACTTCGGTCAAAAATATCTATCATTCCACAAGAACCAGTTTTGTTCTCGGGAACGCTCAGGAATAACTTGGACCCCTTCAATGAATTCAATGACGAGGTGAGTAGACCAGAAGGGATATCGACTGATGTTCAATTTGCTCATAGCAACATATGACGACTCAGATGGCTCGTTTTTCAGGTTTCAATTTGCATTGTCATGGTCATAGTCATAGTCATAGCTTTATTGGTCATTTGAAGATACAGTGGTATATATGACACGTCAAATTTTTTTTAATTAAGACATAAATTCCGAAAGGGAATAAAAACTACTTTCAACAAGGAAATCTTTGAGTTTTCGTTTGAATTTCATATGAATATTTTCATTCTTTATTGAATCTGGGGGCAGCCCAGACGGCACAATCATATTGAATGAATATCCTATGCACATCCCAGTGGAATATTGGAATATGCCAGAAATATCCCATATCCCCCAAAACATATGATATGCATATTCCATGGATATTCAAAGTCACCATGAAACTTATTCCAGGAATATGTTTTGATATCTCAAGATATGTTCATGGCATATGCAACAGATATGTTTTCTTGCCCTTAAAATATATGCCAGGAATATATTTTTTGTACTGCAGAGCATATATGCTCTTTTTGACCGGAATAGCAGAAAGAAAACACACATGAGGAATAAAAAAATATAAGGGAACAAAAAATTTTTATTGAAAAAAACTCAAAAAACAGTTAAGTAAATAGGAACTCTGGAAATATCACCAAGAACTTTAGACTCATCTTCTAAGACACAAGTATTCCCAATCATATTACTTGGTGAGCGATGATCATGCATCAATTCAGTAATGGTTCTTTGGTTTGCAAGGACTGCATTATCACAGTATCAGAACTATTTACTGTTTCTTCAGCGCTCTGGTCATTCTTTGACGATTCAGAAATTTTCTGCTCTTCAGCAAAATTGTCTCGAGAAATCAACAGTCAATCTCTTCACTTTCCTCAAGAAACATTTCTTCATTGTGTCACAGGGCAAAACACAGACTGTAGGTGAATGAGTCCCTTTACTTCTTTTTGATCGGACAATATTTATTCTCAAACACTGTGAGGGGGTTGAAAGTGTTACGACACTGAACACACACATACACCTTTTCACCCAAACGAAGAATTTCACTTGCCCAAAAATAAATATTAATACAACTATTTTATAATGAGTCAGTCGGTCAGTCCTCTTGATTACTTCTCTTTTCTCTTCGATTTAGTTTTAAACTACACCGCTCCGAATGCACCAGGGCTCCTAATTCTAATTTCACTATTGGTATTGGTGGAATTTGACACTTGTCATTTTTCAACCAATGGTAAAGCTGAAATGAGAAGCCCCGGAGCAACACACAAAATGAATGCTACAAATTTTTGATCAAAAACACTTACAGTTGACAAGATCACATGTCAATGTCATTTGTCAAAAAAAACATGAATCTTCGGAACGACCAATCAGCTTTCGATTTCTCAAGCTGCGGCGTAGATAATCGAATATCTCAATTGGTTGAAATTACACATCAAATGTCGTACTTGGAAAATCTAATCATGCTTCAACTTTAATATTTTGTCTACGAACCTTGAAATTCGTACTACAAGATTCTCTTGCTGATAGTTATGTCTCTGTCTCTCCCATGAAGTCAAGCATAGTGCCATTTCACTTTTTGCATGAAAGGTTGGATAGAATTATGTGGTACATGAAATACCACCCCAGTTAGTTGCCAGATGAACTAGGAACAAGGACAAATGCGTATATGATAACAAAAGAAAAACTTTCGGTGTTACATTTTTAATTAACTGTTTTTTTATATTAGTGGAATATACTACACAAATGCATTTTGAATATTCCCAGAATATTCGAATATGCTCGATATGACATTTGAATATACCAGTAGTATTCAATAAGAATATCTGATGGATATTCGTAAAAATATATTCCAGGAATATTTTTCATGGATATTGGATAAAACACATATTTATGGAATATTCCAAAAATATTGCAATATCTACTGGAAAATGGGACGTAGTAGGGATATTCCAGGAATATTGGGTGCCGTCTGGGAGATTGAGGTACTGTGAACCTGCATAAAGTGGCGACTTTTTGAATAGGTAATAGTTGAATTTGTCCAAATGAATGTCATTTTTGTTTCTGGTATTATAATGATGGATATTTTTATTTTTGGTGATTGTGTGAAGATTCGCATGTACGTGAGTTATTACTTTATAGAGATATATTCCCGTTATCGTGAGGATGCGATTTTTCCTGAACGTTTCTCTGCAAGATTCTTTATACCGAAGATCGAATATCAATCGCATAAATCGTTTTTGAATCACAAATACTCTACTTATTTCTGTTGATTGACCCCAGATACCTATGTTCAGACTGAGTTTAGAATAGACTAATGCGTAGTAAATGTCAATAAGGTACTGACTAACGAAATTACATTTGAGAGTCAAGAAAGCAAAATATATTTTGTTGAGAGATCGACATAAATCATCAATATGTGAAGAGAATGTTAATTTGCTGTCTAGCTGAGTGCCTAAAAATTTTGTGCATTCTGAATGTTGAAATTTGCTGCTTAGTGGAACATTATGAAAATATTTGTTCGAAAACTTGATAAATGTACTTTTATCTCTGTTATTAATCAGATGATTATTTTCAGACCATTTTTCAAATACATTTATAACCCCACTCACTTTAGCTTCCATCTTATGTAAGTCCGGTGACACCACAATAACGTTAGTATCATCTGCGTACATGAACACTCGTCCATCTTTGATGACTGATGGCAAGTCATTGACATATAGAAGAAATAATAAAGGGCTGAGAACTCCACCTTGTGGCGTCCCCAGACCATGTTGAATGCATCTGAGTATTCTTCGTTAACTCTTACTACTATCTGTCTATCTGTAACATACGACCTAAGCCATTGATTCAAAGATCCTCTTATGCCTAAATGAGAAAGTTTTTCGGAAAGATAATTTGGATTCAATGTTTCGAATGCTCGACTCAGATCAAAGAATATCCCCATAACATGGTAACCCTTATCAAGATTCTCATATATATATTGAATCATGTCCGTCGAGGCAGTTTCAATCGAGAATTTTTTCCTGAAACCGTGTTGGCAGCAAGATATCAAATTATTATTATTTAAGTAGTTCATTGTTCTTTCGTATATCGCCTTTTTCATTATTTTCGATAACGATTTTAGAATGCATATTCCCCTGTAATTTTCAATGGCTGAAGGATTTCCTTTTTTGAATACTGGAACTACTTTCGAAATTTTAAGTTCTTTAGGAAAAAACCCTTCGGCTACTGATTGATTAATTAATTCACACATATTTTTGGAGAATATTTCAATGCATGAGATGAATACTTCAATTGGTATTTCATCAATACCTGCTGAATGTTTGTTTTTATGTTACTTGATTTCAATATCTTTTCAAAAGCGATCTTGGATTTTTTTATATTTTTTGTTTCTTAGAAAAGCAACAGCCTACATCACTATTCCGTTAAAAAGAAAATTTTAACAATTGGTATCAATAAGATGGATAAAATCCCCTGGAAATTGCAAGAACCATTTCGCAATATCTGGAATTTTAGATATTTTACAAGTTCTATGTATATATCCAAGAGAATATTACCTAATATGGACCACACACTAATTTGTCAACAATTCCAAACCAGAAATTACAAAAAATATAAAATTTTTGGGATTTATCTGTTATGGACTAGTCCTTTTTAGAACCATAGAAGAAAAAAATACCACCAATTATTGGTACATTGTCAAGATTGAGAATTATTCTGTCACTAGAATATTTGAAAACCATTCACTCCATCTTGGTTTATTCGAAACTGTAGTATTTGTCATCTGTTTGGGTACTGCATCGTGATCAGCAATGGAACCATTAAAGTCTTTCCAAAACAAGACTTTGAAATGTATTCAAATTGTCATTTCTAGAATCGATGAACAAGTTTTGTGAATCCAGAAATCTTCTAGACATTGATTCATCATCCAACTTGCAAATAAGTATTTTAATTCATTGAAGCAAAAAGGAAAAAAAGCATTTCAATTTCTTTTATGTCATCATTTCTGTTAGCCATTAATCACTAAACAACAGCATCATTCGAAAACTGAATAATTCAAAATCAGTATTGGAAAAAAATCTTTATACTTCACCGGAATCAACATTTATAGCAGTCTGCCCAAATACCAAGAGAACATAAATTACTTTTACATAAAATACTATATATCAATAGGAGATGAGAAATCTGATTCCACTGTTTTTTTGTTAAACTGACATATGTACCTTGTAGTTTCATAGAGTTTATATATAACGGTAGCCGGTAAATTCTTCGAAAACAATTATTCGAATACAATTATTCGAATGCAATTGTTCGAATATAACAATTATTCGAAGAGTACAATTTTTCGAAAACAATTATTCGAAAAAAATTATCCGAAAATTATTTTAGTTTAATAAATTGAAAATAGATAGAAAGAGGTAAAGGTAGCGAATACGGTAACCTCACCGATTTTCTTGAAATTTGCACAGATGATTCAGAACACTATAAAATCATCATAACCATCGAAATTTTTGTGCGGAAACCATACCTTTGGAAGTTATGACAAGATGACATTTGACAAGATGTTGGCAAGTATCTGTAATTCCTAATTATGTTAGTTTAGGTTGGTTTAGGCTAATTTAGGTTTGGTCAGGTGAACTGAGGTTAGTTGATTAGTTAGCTAAGGTTGGCAAGGTTAGTTTTCGGAAGATTAGGGTAGGTTGGTTGGGGTTTGGTTAGGTTAGTTAGGTTGGGTTAGATTAGGTCGCAAATTTTTTTAAACATCATTTGAAAGTTTATAATTGAAATTCGTTTAGGCTGATAGGTTAGTAAGGTTGGTTTAGGTTACGATAGTCACATTAGGCATTCCAGATCACGTGATGTCTGGGTGGCTAACACAAGTTTTGACCAATCACACACTCGTTTGCAGAAAACAAACGATAGTTTCTGGGGGGCAGATGGCGCCGTATTGGTTCATTTCGATTCATTTGATATTTTTATTAATACACAAATTAAAATTTGTTTTCGAATTCGGGTGATTGCTTTCGAATAATTGTTATCTTCGAAGAATTACTCTTCGAAGAATTGTTTTTCGAATAATTGTATTCTGATAATTGTTCTTCGAAAAACTGTATTCGAATAATTTACCTAGACCCATATATAACTATTCGTTCTGTGCTTCAATTCCCTGTCTAAACATTTATGTTTTTTGGGATTGATTAACTATACGTTTCAATCCTTACGAGTTACGACTTACGAATTTTCGATCTGCGCCTGCGTTATCCAGTTCGGTTTGTATTGTCAAATGTCGTGTATGGTGATTGGTTGTTCAAAAGTATGACCTCGCCAGACGTCAGAGTGACTGCGTCAGATCGACCAATGAGGAAAACTTGTCTTACGATTAGACAGTTCTTAAGATTGCTGCATGAATGGTGTATATTTTATTACGAATTGAGGCTTACGATTTACGAGTTCCCATTACCGACTTCCGAGCTATGATTGCTGCATGAATCTACCATTAGTTTTTCAATCGAGGCACGCCATATTTTCTGTGGATTATAGGTTATGCTCATATATATTAGTACAAACTAGTCGATAATTTTCATACCATAAATTCGAAACATTCATTAAAAATCATAATATTTCCATCGTATATTTAAAATCCCATATGAAGCGGGACATTTTCGATCAATTACAGCGATAAATTCCCGGCGGGACATTTTCGGGCTGGTAAATACCCGATAGGTATCGAAAAATACCCGCTCGGTCCGTGTATCTATAGTAACGATTGTTGAAATGTACATTTGTCATCTTGACAGGCATAAATACTGAATTTTAAACGTCGTTGTTTTAACTCCGGAAATATTCTACCGAATTACACTCGTGCATCAAAATAAACTTGATAATTTTCCATTCAAGCATGTTGTCAGTAAAAAAACTGCATTCGGTTATTTTCATATTTTGCTAAAAGAGCCCTCCTCCTTCGGAGTCGGTCTCTTTCGACAAAATATGAAAATGAACTCATGCAGTTTTTAGACAACATGCTTTCATGGAATATTATCGGTAATTT
Organism: Zygogramma bicolorata; assembly: GCA_032362365.1. Taxonomy (NCBI): domain Eukaryota; kingdom Metazoa; phylum Arthropoda; class Insecta; order Coleoptera; family Chrysomelidae; genus Zygogramma; species Zygogramma bicolorata. The sequence continues at coordinate 605,666 of JAVJAQ010002186.1, read as the reverse complement.
TGAAACACTTGTGTAATTACTCCCGACAATTCAATTTCTGCACTAAAAATATCAGAAACAATGCAAAAATGCTCCCTCCCAATAATAGTAAGTAACAGTGAAAAATTGTATATAACAACAGTAGAAATAACAATTATAGCATAGAAATGAACAAGAACAAAGTAAAATGAAACCAGAACATGTTACAGATAGTTTGAATATTGATTCGAGTTCATCGGAACTGTCGAACTTGTCTGAAAGGTACTGACGTTCTCCATTGGGAGGTCCTGTCTACGTACATTTTATTTACTAATGATCCTATTGATGAACGAAAAATCCCGTCATAGTTGAGCAATAAAACGTAAAGAGAGCTGTTGGTCAAAATACATCTTTTCAGATAATTTTTTGAACTGGCTAAAGAGATAGTATTGTTATTGTAGTGTTGTTATTATAAGTATTGTTAATAATCATTTCATTAGCATAAAATGATTTTCTGCTAATTTTGACATTCCAAACAAAATTTCTTGAAGAAAAAGTCAAGATTACCCCTAAGTAAGGAATCGTATATTACTTTATGAGGCGGAGAAGCATGACTTTTCTTGACGCGCCCGATATTACGCGCCGAACGAAGTGAGGCGCGTAATAGAGGGCAAGTCAAGAAAAGTCGCTTCTTTGCCGAATAAAGTATACTATTTTTTCTTCAAACGTAGCAATTTTCAACCATAAAGAGTACAATTCATACGCTATTTTTACTCGAAATTACCTGTGACAACTGTCAAAGTCGTCTAGATGTTAGAAATTAAAATAATTAAGTCGTCGGTGGGATTTGCGTCTCCCTGGTTACAGTTGTTTGACAGTTATTTTATGTTATTAAAGACAGCTTATTGTTGTTGCAACCGCAAGCGCAAATTTAGTGCGAAAATGGAAAACCTAAACGAAATTGAGTCCGCGGCTAATGATGCAGTAGCACGTTTGGGGCCCTCCAAGTCCGGAATAAAGTATCGGTTAGCGTACAAGCACTTCCAAGAGTGGTGCGATACAAGAGGAGTACGGCAAGTTACCGAAGACGTTTTACTGGCATATTTTAATATAATGGAAAATGAAAATGAATGGAAATCTTCTACAATGTGGTCACGATACTCTATGATAAAATCCGAGTTAGTTATTAGAAAAAATGTGGATATAAGCAAATTTTTAAAGTTACGTGCCTTTCTGAAAAAGACAAGCGAAGGATATACTGCAAAGAAGTCTGAAGTTTTCACTAAAGACGAGTTTGATAAATTTTTGTTTGAAGCGCCAGATAAGTTGTATTTGGGATTAAAGGTGAAAAAAATTATATTGCAAAGCATGTAGTATACTCTACCAAATTATAAAAATATTTCAGATTGTTTTGTTAATTGGGGTTACCGGCGCCTGTCGATGCGACGAATTGGTAAAAATGAAGACTGTGGACATTGAGGATAAAGAAAATGTAATAATTATCAAAATCCCAGACAGTAAAACACGACAAATTAGATCTTTTACGATAATTGGTCAAAACTACATTAAACTGTATAAAAAGTATGCATCACTGCGGCCTGAAAATTTCACAGAAAACCGATTTTTTATAAAGTACCGAAATGAAAAGTGTTACCGAACCCTCATGATTCGCCAACATCGGGAATGATTGCTGAAAGTTGTGCTCGACCATCAGTATCATCAACAATTACCAATGTGTATCAAGAGTCGGGAACATTTTTGCACGGTTTTAATTTTGAAAATGCTTCATTAACTAATTGTACTTTTAATATTACTATAAATAAAAATGATGTTTAATTTTTGTTAATGACATTTGTATTGTTGATTTGTGACATGTTTCATATTGTTGCCATGACAACATTTTTCCCTCCGCCGTAAAGAAATGGGAAAAAAAACTGCTGCCGGCGGAGACATCAAACTTTGACAGGATCAAGTTAGAAAGTAATGTCATCATTATTTGACGTTTGAAGAAAATAGTAATTTACGTTACAAGTCCTGAAAATACTGTTTTTTGGACGAGTAGACAAAATTCTAGGACGAGCCGTAGGCGAGTCCTGGAAATCTGCGAGTCCCAAAAAACTGTTTTCGGTCGTGTTGCGTACACTATTTTTTCGGCAACCGTACCCATTTCCCGGACGCTTTTTCTTTGAGAAAGTAGCATTTTCCCGGCCTAGGAAGTGGCTACTTCCCGGACGGTTGCCATAAAATGATATTCCCTTACAGTTGTTAGTGTTCTACACAAATGAAAAGTTCCATAGTAACCCGAGTAATTTTCTTACGAGTTTCAAAGCACCATTTATTTTTGAATAAAATTGTAATATATAATACAGTATCTGTCGAAATTTAAACGATTTTCAAATTTTTGGACACTGGCTTGCGCCTCGACTTCGCAATCTCCACAGTCGTCCAGAAATGTTAGTCTAGTAAACGATATACTATTCCTATTGCAATCATTGTTTTGGACACATTACTTCTAAAGGTTTTCTACGTGTACAAAGTTTCTACATCTCATCTCTTACATACTGAAGAAACTTAAATTGAATTAGATGATTATACAATTATTTCTTCTATTTGTTATTTCAAAGAGTACCATGAAATTATTTTTCGAAATTTTCTGCGACTTCTAGGAATTAAAAACATTCGAAATAGTGTATGAGCTCATTGACCCATCGACTATTTCGAATGTTTTTACGTTTTCCCCGCAGGAGGAATGGGCGAATTCGGTTTGCTTTTGGAACACCTCGTCAATGACTTCGTGTTGTTCGCATCAGCTTTGGTCGGGGCTTGGTACTAATAGTATAGGATCCCGCTATAAAACGACCTTTACCGAGCTGGTTAATGGATGAAAGATATTTTTATCAAATAAAATATGTCAATAAATATATGGCAAATGGGTTGTCTAAAAAATTTCAGTCCAGAATATGATTAATTAACAATAATTTTTTTTTATTACACTGGTTCGGTTGAAGGACAAATTCCATTCCAATCGAAAATAAGAAAGCTATAGAATATACAAACGTTAGGTTGACTATTTATTTCCCGTCACGACTATTGGGTAGGCAGGTATAAACAGGTAAATCGATACTAGTAACTTACACTGTTCTGATTAATGAATGAAACTAAAATAAGAATGAAGATAATTTTATTACGAACACGGTGGTATAGGGTTGTCTGCAATAAATCAGTCCTGAATTGCAGTTGTCAAATTTTAAAAAGTGAAATATTGCTTCGAGTGAATACGTGCGACAGCGAGGTCCGAGAAAACCATCCCATGCGATAGAAGGGGACACATCATTGCAGCTGTCTATAGTTTGTCGGTTGAATGAAAGAGAGTGCGCATTCTATTTGTCGGTGAAAACGAAAAGGATAGCGATAGATTAGTAAATGCTACGCGTCATTTTGGAGTAGCTTAATATTGAAATAGATTTACTTTTTTTATTTCTTTTTATAAATTAATTACATAATATGTGTGTATATATTTCATGTGATATTAAAGTAAATACATCTTTAGTAAATAAAAAGGTGAATAAAAATTATCAGCAGGCGAAAAAAAAAAACAAAAATGAAAAAATATTCTTTTTATTGTAACAAAATATAAATACACATTTTTTTTAAATTTTCAAATTATTCAGGATCCGAGTCATCAGACACATAACAATTGTGATCTTCAATATCACAACATTCTTCGTCATCGCTTTCTGTTTCAGTTGTTTCGACAATATCTTCTATTTTTAATGGTGTATGTTCCCCAATGAATGGGGTTTTCAATAATCATCGAAAAACCAACCGCAGTTTTCAGGTTGAAGTTTGACGCATACTGGATCCGTTGCATAAACGAAAATCGAGTGACGCACTAGTTAGATCAACAACATTGTATTTGAAGTTTTTAATTTTACGAAAAGCTAACTTCAATAAACAGTTTTTGAAAGTTTCATCATTAAAATCAATCACACCATCATCCGAATTACACAAAAAGCACTTTTGGCAATTTTTTACAATAATAAATCGTAGCACGTTTTTTCAATTACAAATGTAGCGACAATCTACTCCAAAATGACGCGTAGCATTCACTGGTCTATCGCTATCCTTTTCGTTTTCACCGACAAATAGCATGCGCACTCTCTTTCATTCAACCGACAAACTATAGACAGCTGCAATGCTCTGCCCCCTTCTATCGGATGGGATGGTTTGCTGGGACCTCGCTGTCGCACGTATTCACTCGGAGCAATATTTCACTTTTTAAAATTCGACAACCGCAATTCAGGACTGATTTTTTGCAGACAACCCTATACCACCGTGTTCAAAATAAAATTATCTTCATTTTTATTTTAGTTTCATTCATTATTCAGACCGGTGTAAGTTACTATAGTATCGATTTACCTGTTTATACCTGCCTACCCAAGAGTTGTGACGGGAAATAAATAGTCAACCTAACGTTTGTATATTCTATAGCTTTTTTATTTTTGATTGGAATGGAATTTGTTCATTAACCGAACCAGTGTAATTAAAAAAAAAATCAATGGTTGATTAATCATATTCCGGACTGAAATTTTTTAAACAACCCATTCGCCATATGTTATTTATTGACTTATTTTATTTGATAAAAAATATCTCTCATCCATTAACCAGCTCGGTGAAGGTCGTTTTATAGCGGGATCTTAGACTATATGAAAGTTTTTGATTTTTAATTATGAGAAGTCATCTACTTTATGTTGATGATGGCACTGTTTTATACTGACGAGTGGCCAAATAGCCCGAAACCGGTCTGCGATTGTGACCGTCCCAATAATTGAGAATCAATTCCTTCATTTGTATCGCCTAAAGCAAATGCAGGATTTTCTTCTGTGGAGAAACCTGCACTGGCACCGGTCGGATATAGTTCAATGCCCTTCGTAGCATGAGCCAGGAGAGTAGTTGTTTTCTGACAGGTGCCAGCCAAATCCTACTGTGTAGGTAGTCTGAGACTGGCCTGAACGAATTGTTCAAAAAATAATTTGTTCGGGGTTAATAATATGTACTTCTGATAGTTCACCAACGCATTCAGGCACTGACAGAATCGCCATTGTTGACTGGGCATATATCTGCTATGAGAGTAGTACCAAACGAACAAAATCCGAAGAATGATACACTACATTTACTCACTTTTTGAACATAGATTCATCATAAAAGGTTGGCAAATCTTTTTTGGAATTATGATCGTCATATTTCTCACTCAAAGGACACTTATGACCTTCTGTTACGAAGTGTTCGACGAACTTCCGAGCAGGAGAAACTGAAAGTGAAAATATTATCAATTCAGGATTCCTAAGAAAATCAGTTTACAAATAATGTTGGATTTCATTATTAACAAATTTTATATTTGTCTTCAAGGTTTGAAGAAAATGATACAGTGATCCCCACAAACCAAGTTGGTCGCAGCTGATAGTTCGCTTAATGAACCGTTTCAAAATATCTGAAAATCAATGAATGGTATCCTTCCATCAAATACTCGATCACTCATGATGCAGCTTCGAATTCTAGCACGTACACACTGTAGTTACGTTTCATTGCAAAACCATATCATTATTTGGCGAATACTGTTCTTTCGACAAAAATGCTGACATTGGTTGGTATTTATTTTCAATTACCTTCGAATTCTAGCACGTACACACTGTAGTTGCGTTTCATTGTAAAACCATATCATTATTTGGCCGAATACTGTTCTTTTTACAAAAATGCTGACATTGGTTGGTATTTATTTTCAATTACCTTCGAATTCTAGCACGTACACACTGTAGTTGCGTTTCATTGTAAAACCATATCATTATTTGGCGAATACTGTTCTTTTGACAAAAATGCTGACATTGGTTGGTATTTATTTTCAATTACCTTCGAATTCTACCACGTACACACTGTAGTTGCGTTTCATTGTAAAACCATATCATTATTTCGCGAATACTGTTTTTTTTACAAAAATGCTGACATTGGTTGGTATTCATTTTCAATTACCTTCGAATTCTAGCACGTACACACTGTGGTTGCGTTTCATTGTAAAACCATATCATTATTTGGCCGAATACTGTTCTTTTTACAAGAATGCTGACATTGGTTGGTATTTATTTTCAATTACCTTCGAATTCTAGCACGTACACACTGTACTTGCGTTTCATTGTAAAACCATATCATTATTTGTCCGAATAATGTTCTTTTTACAAAAATGCTGACATTGGTTGGTATTTATTTTCAATTACCTTCGTATTCTAGCACGTACACACTGTAGTTGCGTTTCATTGTAAAACCATATCATTATTTCGCGAATACTGTTTTTTTGACAAAAATGCTGACATTGGTTGGTATTTATTTTCAATTACCTTCGGATTCTAGCACGTACACACTGTAGTTGCGTTTCATTGTAAAACCATATCATTATTTCGCGAATACTGTTCTTTCGACAAAAATGCTGACATTGGTTGGTATTTATTTTCAATTACCTTCGAATTCTAGCACGTACACACTGTAGTTGCGTTTCATTGTAAAACCATATCATTATTTGGCCGAATACTGTTCTTTTTACAAAAATGCTGACATTGGTTGGTATTTATTTTCAATTACCTTCGAATTCTAGCACGTACACACTGTAGTTGCGTTTCATTGTAAAACCATATCATTATTTGGCGAATACTGTTCTTTTGACAAAAATGCTGACATTGGTTGGTATTTATTTTCAATTACCTTCGTATTCTAGCACGTACACACTGTAGTTGCGTTTCATTGTAAAACCATATCATTATTTCGCGAATACTGTTTTTTTGACAAAAATGCTGACATTGGTTGGTATTTATTTTCAATTACCTTCGAATTCTAGCACGTACACACTGTAGTTACGTTTCATTGTAAAACCATATCATTATTTGGCGAATACTGTTCTTTCGACAAAAATGCTGACATTGGTTGGTATTTATTTTCAATTACCTTCGAATTCTAGCACGTACACACTGTAGTTGCGTTTCATTGTAAAACCATATCATTATTTGGCCGAATACTGTTCTTTTTACAAAAATGCTGACATTGGTTGGTATTTATTTTCAATTACCTTCGAATTCTAGCACGTACACACTGTAGTTGCGTTTCATTGTAAAACCATATCATTATTTGGCGAATACTGTTCTTTTGACAAAAATGCTGACATTGGTTGGTATTTATTTTCAATTACCTTCGAATTCTACCACGTACACACTGTAGTTGCGTTTCATTGTAAAACCATATCATTATTTCGCGAATACTGTTTTTTTTACAAAAATGCTGACATTGGTTGGTATTCATTTTCAATTACCTTCGAATTCTAGCACGTACACACTGTGGTTGCGTTTCATTGTAAAACCATATCATTATTTGGCCGAATACTGTTCTTTTTACAAGAATGCTGACATTGGTTGGTATTTATTTTCAATTACCTTCGAATTCTAGCACGTACACACTGTACTTGCGTTTCATTGTAAAACCATATCATTATTTGTCCGAATAATGTTCTTTTTACAAAAATGCTGACATTGGTTGGTATTTATTTTCAATTACCTTCGTATTCTAGCACGTACACACTGTAGTTGCGTTTCATTGTAAAACCATATCATTATTTCGCGAATACTGTTTTTTTGACAAAAATGCTGACATTGGTTGGTATTTATTTTCAATTACCTTCGGATTCTAGCACGTACACACTGTAGTTGCGTTTCATTGTAAAACCATATCATTATTTCGCGAATACTGTTCTTTTGACAAAAATGCTGACATTGGCTGGTATTTATTTTCAATTACCTTCGGATTCTAGCACGTACACACTGTAGTTGCGTTTCATTGTAAAACCATATCATTATTTGGCCGAATAATGTTCTTTTTACAAAAATGCTGACATTGGTTGGTATTTATTTTCAATTACCTTCGAATTCTAGCACGTACACACTGTAGTTGCGTTTCATTGTAAAACCATATCATTATTTGGCGAATACTGTTCTTTTTACAAAAATGCTGACATTGGTTGGTATTTATTTTCAATTACCTTCGAATTCTAGCACGTACACACTGTAGTTGCGTTTCATTGTAAAACCATATCATTATTTAGCCGAAAACTGTTCTTTTGACAAAAATGCTGACATTGGTTGGTATTTATTTTCAATTACCTTCGAATTCTAGCACGTACACACTGTAGTTGCGTTTCATTGTAAAACCATATCATTATTTGGCCGAATACTGTTCTTTTTACAAAAATGCTGACATTGGTTGGTATTTATTTTCAATTACCTTCGAATTCTAGCACGTACACACTGTAGTTGCGTTTCATTGTAAAACCATATCATTATTTCGCGAATACTGTTCTTTTGACAAAAATGCTGACATTGGTTGGTATTTATTTTCAATTACCGATATTTCTGTGTATTCTGAAGAAGTAACGTCACTGGTTACGACTTGGTGACGTGAATTTTCACTTTTTCAAATGAGAAAAAAGGTCTTTCAATAACATAATCAGTAAAAGCCAAATCATTTGAGTTATGTCAACAGGGCGCAATAGAAAACTATATTTCATATCAGTGAGAAATTTTGTTATAATTGATAATGAAAAACATAAAGATATAGGGATCAAATTTTCGATATGGCAACCAACCTCCCACCCTCCTTTGTTTCTCTGAGTCAACAAGAAATTGAACAAGAGATAGCTATGTTTGCTCGAATGTGGTTGATAATGTTCCTGGCTGAATGGTAATGGTTCGGACTTCCATTGCCTGAATTATTAACTCTATCAGCAACAGGTGTCAACAGAGGAAATAAAAAAGACAATGAAAGTCCGAACCATTACCATTCAAGAGCTAGCTACATAGGTAATCAGAGCACATCAAGCAGAAGGTACTTGGAAGATTGAACCTGACCAGCCAGCAACCTTCCCGTACAGTCTGCTGGACTGAATCAGTGGCGGGTGGTCGAAAATGGAGTTTTCATATTCAGATCCAGCATTACCCTGAAAACTTGATTTTAGAATTTTCATACAAAGAAATATAAAAAGTTTATTGGGAAACGAACAGTTGAAGTCATAATATTCTGTAACCTGGAGTTGAGGATTTTTTCATTTTGGTTCTTGAATTGTTCTCATTGAGAAGTGACTGAATCAACTTTGGCATCTTTTCAAAAAAAAATTCAATGAGAGTACCACTACGCCACCGTTTCCTTTCTCAAAACTCATCACAAATACTTCTCTTCTATGGAGGTTTTTGAAAAATCAGACATCTTTTTTATTTTTCAGAATATAGTGGGGTTACTGATCCAATAAAAATGAATATTTTTAACTATTTTTCGCTGTAATGATTTATTTCGACGAAAATTTCAATAACAAGGTTAATCAATGACTCCGGTGACGTTTCGAGGCAGGACAATTTTCAGTCATTAACTTGCGGCTAGGTAATGAAATATCTACTAGAATAGTTGCCATTCATAAAATGTGTCAACCATTACCATACCGCAATAAGTGCTTCTTCGAGTTTACTTTGAAATTGAATTTTCCAAATTTTCTTATCACATCAGGTAATCCAACAACACTATTCCTGTGTTATAAATTGATTTTTGTCCTAAGTTTTATCTGACTTTCCTTGTTGATTACTACTACTAATTTCGAAGATGAGATCAGAATGTTTCAAGTTATTTTTGAACGTGCAAAGTTTGAGTGAGTTTATTGCAGATATATCTGAGAGATGATTGGGTTTGTATAAAATTCTTGTCGCTCCTCTATACTCAAATTAATTAATTTAATCAATTTCTTTTGTAGAGTTTTCAGAGGTCCCATTGAGGTTTTTGTTGTCGATTTCCAAACTAAAATTATGTATTTAAACTTAAAATATACCAGAGAAATAAAAATCAATTTCAAATATTTTAAAGGCAGCAAATTTCGCAATTTGAAAAATACTCCGATAATTGGGAAGATCTATTTTCTCAGAATTTCTAAATGTTCACTCCATGTCAAATTCTCATCTATGAATATGCCCAGAAATTTCACAACAGAATAATATTTGATGATTTCATTATCTATTTTGATGGGATGTTCCGATTTTTCAAATGAAGATTTCTCGAAATTCAATTAGAGTTTATGACTTATCAGCCAAGATTTTATTTTTGAAGATCCCTCAACATATCACTTTAAATTTCTTGTTTATCGTTTGCCCCATATATTATGGATGTATCGTCTACATTTTGATTTTTCCTTTCAAATCTAAATTGGAGAGAGGATTTATATATACGAGGAAAAGAAACGGTCCAAGAATGGATCGTTGAGGAACACCACATAAGACAGTTCTTAGTGAACTTTTCCTTTACTGATGCAGATAAATTTTTTTCTATCTAACAAATCATTTTGAAACCAGGCATGAACTCTTCTCCTCGTCCCTGTTTGATATAATATACCAATAGAATTTCATGATCGACCAGGAGACCACATTGTTTGTTGGAATCGAGGTCAAGCTGAAATTGTGTTATAAAGTCTATAACTGCTGACTCAGTATCACTGGATCTACGAAATCCGTATTTTCCATCATAAGGTTACTGATTTTTCAAGATATTTCAATAGTCTGTACCAATTTTTGAATTATTCTAGACAATCATTCCATCTTTTTATCCTGATTTGAAGACTGGTTCAACTTTGGCTATTCTTTATTATTCCGGGAATGTGCCTGTTGGGAACGTTGAATTCATTGATTTTCTGATCAATTCTTTCACTAATATTATCAAATCCTGAGACTTTTCTTGGATCTCGTTCTTCTATTTCTTTAGGATCAGTTAGATTGGAGATATTTCTGATTTCAATGATAGAAATTCTTCTGTGGAAGGAAAATCGTCTGCTAAACTTTGACCAATTCCAATGAAATAATCATTAAAATTTTCACTAATTTCCTTTATATACTCAATTTTTCTTTCAGAAGCAGAATCATCCGTTTTATTTTTCAATGAGCGAGCATTCAAGTGATGAACTCTGATGTTATTATTGACAAGAGTCTAGTGAGAGGAAAAAAATACACGATAAAAAAGTAGCGAAATATCGTATTCTTAAGGAAAAATATATGTAGAGAGAAAACTGCAGATCATTCATTATGTATGAAAGACCTGCCATTTTGTGGTAGGTGAAGATATTGACTTTATATTCTAGGGTTGTAGAGTATTCATCAGGAGCTTCAAAATGATGTATCACAAGACCCCTCTTCCCATTTAATTGTTTTTCCAGATGGTGCCCAGTCGCCATCAATTATTATTTCAATATTTGAGTTGACCCGTTCAAAAAATGAAAGGTGGGGGCGCATCAAAGAAATGCACTGTATAATGGATCAGTACCGGAATTATATTTTTTATTTACGACTCATGCATAATGTAAGTATTATACTTATGGTTTCTGCAGAATAATGCCATTTATTATTCCTTTAGGAAATAAAGGCGAGGGATGAATGGTCTCTGCCTTTATTCTCTCATGTAGTCCTATCACAAAATTTCTCGAATTGAACATTACCATGGAAACGATAACACCAATTTCCAAAGTGACAGTGTCAAATCAGTAGGTAGTGTTTGTGTATTTGTATTGAGATGAATGAAACTGAAGAATAATTCATTTATGACGAATAAATTAGTCATAAATAAATTAGAGTATACTACTCGGTTGATTAAAAGAATAAGTCATTAAGAAAGGATTAAAGAAACAAAAATTGAAATAAATTTTGTTTGACATTGATTTTTATCCTCTAAAAATTATGTAAGCTGTCCCTAAAATCTGCCGCCCCAAGGCCGCGACCTTTAAGGCCTATTGATAAATCCCGGACTAAATGGTTCACATCATTTCCGATAATTTTTGAATCTTGTCACGAAATTCCTGAATAACTACTAAAAACTAAATCATTTATGGCATATCATAAAATCAGAATATTCAGGAACAATATTAAAGATATCTTATTATCAATCGACATCAATTTTGCTTCTGAGATTCTTAAATCCATAATTCATTTTTGAAATACTTATGTGAAAAAGTGAAAAGAGGCGAAAAATTCACTCAACAATAGCATAGTACCGATAAAAACGTGGAAAGGAAGTACAACGCGAAATGAAACCCGAATACAACCCAGTAGAATATTCAGAATATTTCATTGAGTTCATCACCAACTCCAAAAGCATTCAAATTTCAAATACTTCAGATTGAACAGGCAAACTTGTCTGTGAGGTGCTAGGATTCTATGAAGCGGCATTGCCTATTCGAATTTTGTGTACAGAAGATTCTATTGGTGATGGGAAGAACCTGCCAGAGTTCAGCCGATTATTGGAATTGCAGCTTTGAAAAATTGCATTTCCATCATCACCCATCGTCACAGATAGTGAGTTCTCACTTCGATTCCTCACATCTAAAGAAATTCACTGACCAAAAGCATATCATTAAACGCAATAGGGTTTTTATGAATCTTCGTTTCCATGGCAATAGGAGTATTTCATTGGATCAAATTAACAGACACAAAATTTAACATTATTTTAACACTTCGTTTTGTAGTATTGGATAATGACTTCATCTCAAGACTAGTTTCTTCCACTGGTTCCTTCAATTTCAAAATTCTAGAGCTACTAATATTTTTTTTTGGTCGCCTTTCAATAAACACAACCATCAATTATGTTGCTATTATGTTAGTTCGATCGATTACATGTTAATTATTTTGGACTTTGTCTAATGAATGTGAATTTTTTTATGGAATATACTTGGGAATTCATTACATATTTATGTACTGCATTCAACACAATAAACAAGGGGATCTGCGATCTGCATGTTCATTTTACTTACAAATAGGAATTTTCCGCGAGTGGCATTCCACCTTTATTTATCCTTCGTATATAACCTCTTGATACCACGTATAACACGGTCCTATAGTCGTGTTGAATTCTGTTACATTTTCAGAAATGATGACTTCATATTTTACTACACCTACGGCATCCCTATTTACGTTGACGTTCAGTTGTTTGATAATAGTTCATCGATAACTTCAGAGTACCGACATGACGAATATGAAAATGACTGCTGTGATGTAGAAGTTGAAACTTTTCCTAGAGATCAACTACCCTAACATTAAACTGATTTTTGCACTCGACGCGCGTTTCGCGAAGAAGGTTAGCATCTTCAGGAGAAGAAAAATGATACTGATGATGATGAGTATCAATTTTTCAATTTTATTCTCCTTAAAATGCTAACCGTGTGAGCGAAACGCGCGTCGAATGCAAAAATATCAGTTTGGTTTTAGGGTAATTGATCTCTAGGAAGAGTTTCAACCGCTAACATGGTGTAGAAATGTAAAACTTTGGTCAGAGTCATTTTTGGAAACAAACGGGATGTGCAATTGTTTCACAAACAAAAATAGCTTCATTTCAAATAGTAGACATCTAATCACACAAACAGTTGAATGTCATCGTGCATCACCCTGGCTAGTAGGGTGTATTGAATTTCAAAAATATTCTTAAATATAAAGTGATACTGTCGAACTACTTCCTGAATTCTTTCAAAATTTCAAATCTGTTCATATTCGGAAAATTCAATGCAATGCAAGGGTCATATTATTTTCAATGCATTTTTGGGTAAAATTCTATTTACCGGACGCCACCTATTTTTCAAAAAAATTTCGAGGGGACTTACGTATTTCGGTCTCCTGAACAAAAAATTCCAATGAAAATTTTGGCGGTCTCAACTAGTTTTGGAGATACGGCCCCACAAAGACAGGAAAACGGTGTTGACGCTTATGTTTGTTTTTCAGCCAATTCCGCTCGAAATTCCTCCTTCTTTATATCAGCACAATATACAAATTCTCTTCCTCCTTCTTCATCACTTTTCAACCGAATTGAAAGCATTTTTCACTACAGGATTGAAAAATATTTCCTGATAGGAAATTGAGGTTAACATAACTGTGGAACTCGCATCGGCGATGCCTTTCGCGTTCGACTGTTTTGTTAACCTCACTTTCCTGTCAGGATATATTCTTCAATCTAGTAGCGAAAAAGAAGATGGAACAGAATGTGTATATTGTGCTGATATAAAGGAGGAATTTCGAGCGGAATTGGCTGAAGAACAAACATAAGCGGAATCCCCGTTTTCCTGTCTTCGGGGGGCCGTATCTCCGAAACTCGTTGAGACCGCCAACATTTTCATTAGAATTTTTTGTTCAGGAGACCGAAATACGAAAGTCCCATTGATTTTTTTTAAAATAGGTGGCGTCCGATGAATAGAACTTTACCCATTTTCGATATACAAGGGTATAATCCCCGAAAAAAGATATTTAGTAAACATTATACACTTTTTGCCCTTGACTGTCTATAAAACGGATCTGCAACGGGTATAATGTTAGATCGACATTAAAAACAACAAATACTTCACGTTCAATAACACACAACTAATATATCAGGAAACACAAAGAATTGTATACAGTGCATTTCTTTAATGCCCCCTCCTTTTTTGAACAGGTCAATACAAAAAATTGAAACTTGGGATAATGAAATTGATGCATGAGTACACATAAAATTTCAATCTGAAAAAAAAATTATGGAAAGGGGGTTCTTCTGATACATAATTTTGAAGCTCCTGACGAATACTTCACAACCCTAGAATATGAAGTCAATATCTTTACCTAATACAAAATGGAACATTTAATAATTGCCTGCACTCATCGACGTTTGACTTCATAATTTGAGGAAATAGATAGGTAGATAGATATATTTATTACCTTGCTTGTCATTTTTACAAATGTGAGGTTCGTCAATGAATACAAAAATGAAAAAACGTATAGGTTTTGTAAGCGAATCAAAAACATCAGAAATCTACTAGTTATGGATAAATCTACTAGCTATGAAAACATTTGAAAATGAGAGATATATATCCAATACAGTCACGTTGATTTATGCAAGAATTCCTCAAATTCTGTAGTCGTATAGAAAACATTTATGACAAGTATATTTTTTAGTTCTATTTTAAATCTATTGAAAGAAAGCGTTTTCAAGACTCTCGGCAGCAAGTTATACAAATGAACACCAGCACAATTTGGTGATTTTCTATATGACATATGGGAGAATTTTTGATTACATATATTTGAGTGGCTTCGCGTATAATAAGCATGTATATCGGAACACTTTATGAAGACGTCGATGTTTTTATGCAAATTCCCGTTGAAGTTAGAATCCTATATTTCTGGAAAGTTTCCGTACAAGATTCTTGATATTTGAGTCCAAAGATAAGCCGTATCAGTTTTTTTGAAGTATTGAAGATACGTGTCCACTCGGTTGCTGTTCCCCAGCATATTATGTTACAACTAATTGATGAATATGCCAGTGCATAGTATACATTTAGCAACTGTTATTGATCAAGGTAGGCTCTCAGAGAAAAAATTGCAAAATATGTCTTACTGAGTGTTTTACTCACATGTTCAGTTTGGTTTGACCAAGTTATTTTCGAGTCTACAAAAGTTCCAAAAAAAAACGTATGGTATTGCTTGATGTAATATCAGTGTTGTCTATTTCAATCTTATTATTTTCTACAGGATATTTATTATTCAAAAATAAGCTGAGTTCAGTAAGGAAGATGCTCGAAATGGTTTCGAGATAAAAACTACCTCTCCGATATTTCACGTCGAACATTTTCGAACACAGCAACGCTGATATTTCTACAAATATTCATTATTCTTTGCGTAAATTCAATATTGTTGTAGGTTCAGTTTCGTACACCTTCTGCTTCAAATACCCCCATAAAAAATTCAAAAGGTGTCAAATATGGCTGGTCATTCCGTAGTACCTCGATGGCCAATCCAACGACCATGGAAAGTATTATTCAAATAGTTTCTTACTTGTCTGGAGTCATGAGGTGGTGCTTCTTCTTGTTGGAATGATAATCAGGATTCACTTCGACGATTCCGGTGATTAAAGGATCAACAGTAGTTGCCAGCACATTCAAATACAATTCACCTGTTGATTTTGTTCACCTGTCCAATTTGGAGATAGTTCAGGTGGTACCTATCTACTAATAAAATCGGAAACTAAATGAGAATATTTCAACTGAAAAATGATGTTCGTTGTACTGACATTTTTGTCTTTTTTTATGAACAAAAGTAATCTAATCAAACTTCATCAGATTGTTGGGATTGCCATTTGACAGAGAAAAACGAATATTTGTAGAAATATCGATATTAATGTGTTTGTTTTCAGGTAACTATTGAATATTTCGCCATTTTGTAGTAGGTGAATATATTGACTTCATATTCTAGGGATGTAAATTATTCATCAGGAGCTTTAAAATGATGTATCACAAGACCCCTCTTGCATTTAATTTTTTTTCTCGATGGCGCACAGTCTTCAACTTGAAATTTTCATTAGTCAATTCCACTCGAAAATATAGTAGTTTCATTATCAGAAGTTTAAATTTTTCAGTTCACCCGTTCAAAAAATAAAAGCAGAGGGACATTAAATAAAGGCACTGTATATCGAATCCCTTGTTCGTGCGGTCAAAAATAAATGACATTCACAAAAAACGAAACTAGAAAAGAAATTAGAAGAGAATATTTCGTAAGTGTATTGAAAACGGAAGCGGATTTGGTTTCCGAAACGTCAACGATGAGTATTTTGATAAATATTAGTTTATGTATTTTTTAGTCAAATTGGAAATATGCAGAAAGTTGTTGACTAATTGAATGTGTTTCATTAAGAAGGAACAGTTTTTGAATTATTGCAGCAATTCATCGGAGTAGATTAAAAATCTGCCCTTCTGCACTCATAAAGATTCCAAAATTAATTCTTATTTTTTCGGATTGTGGTAAGTCAAGAATCCCAAAAAAAACTAGAAAAAAGATTCAATCCACCATAAAATAATAACATTCAAACGATATGTTGGGACACATTTTCGCTCGGGGTTTATATAACTAACCTTTGGAAGGAATATATTCTTAGGTAGATTTTTTTTTCAATTTTCAGAAACAGCGGTAAAACCTGAACCTGAAAACGAACACTCTAATTTTTCGATTTACTCACGTTTATCATCACTTCGAATTTTATTCTCATTTGAGTTTTCGGAAGCTTCGGTTGACAATTCATTCGATTTTCTGAATTTTTTCTCATCGACAAGAGACATAGTGATACACCTGATTGTAGTACACAACTGATGAATTTGTTGGGTATTGTTTTGGAATAACACACTCGATAGAGGGGAGTGAAGAAACAAACAATAACTGTTTAGATAACCCGAGGTCAAAGTTGAAATCCGTATTACAAAGAGAAACAGATAAGTTCAACGTGAATTCTGCTAGATAACAAAAATGTACAAGGAGTTGTATTGAATTCCATGACTGAAAAGTAACTATAATCAACTGACTACTAGCAGATATCCAATATTTCTCGAGAAAATATTTACTTCCCCACTGAAAAAATTCCTTTGCGACACCTGAAGTAGGAAGGAGAATGGTACTTCTCCGCCAGAAGGAAAACATTTTCCTCCCGATTCATCAGGAAGAAGATGCAATAAAATCAATTATCAATTCTGCCATTTCAGCGGGATCTCTCGGCAGGTCATTTTAACCTCAACTGATTTTCAAACGGCCAGTTGCACCGCTTTTCTTGAGTTGTGCTTTATCTGAGCCAGGTTTTGTTGCTATGGATTTGCCAATCAGCTTCCTTGTTCCCCAACGATTGAGCCAAGCTTAGTTGAATCTCTGCTGAGTTGAAGCGGTGCAACTGGCCCAAAATGTCTTAGCAACAAAATGTCAACCCGATGACGACGACGCAACACTTCTTATTTTGTAATATAGCCGCCTTTAGTTTCTGCAACTCTCTGTAGTTATTCTTCTGAGTATACATGCATTATAATTTTTGGGACATTATGAAAATGAAGACTTTCAAGGTAGTAATAATTCCATTAAATTAGCAAAACCTCAGTAATTGGAAGATTAATTTAATTGATTCATTATGTGTTACGATTTGGACTGACCTCAGCAACAAATGTCACTATTGTCATTCACCAACGTACAGCAAATTCATTTCTTGTAGGTGTTCCTTTCGTCATGGTCTTCACTACCAGTGTGCAACTATAAAAGCAGCTGAGTTTTTTCCAGGATTGATTGGATAAGCTGTACGTATAGGTTGACAAATTGTAAACGTATGAATATTTTGTTATGGTTTAATGAATACCTTTGGCATAGCAATACTATTTTATAAATCTCAGTTCTGTCACGGGGATAACTGCTAATGGAAATGTTTGAATTGATCAGTGAAATTTTTGCGGGTTTTGTAACAATAAAAATGGACTGACCCTGATGAGTGACAGTACGACAGACACTGTAATTAAGAAAATGACTGGCGAAGTGGTATGGTTTTATTTCTGGAAATGGAGTCAGGCTTCAGTACCTGAAGATAATTGAGATCCTGAGGAATAAAATATTACTTTTTGGTTGGTTCGGTAATGGAATAGTGTGTATCTATGATATCGTATCAGATTTAACTTGCTTGTTTCATTTGACAAAGTTGGTGTGTATATGTTGGCGGGGATCTGAACATCTCGTGAATTTTGTAAATTTTTCTGGTTGGACAATC
Organism: Zygogramma bicolorata; assembly: GCA_032362365.1. NCBI lineage: Eukaryota > Metazoa > Arthropoda > Insecta > Coleoptera > Chrysomelidae > Zygogramma > Zygogramma bicolorata. Next base: position 587,078 of record JAVJAQ010002186.1, on the reverse strand, counting down.
CATCACTTTCTAATCCAGAGCTGAGTTGAAAGAAGCATACGTTTGAATTATCGTGCATATACATTGATAACCAAGAAGACAGACGACACTCCTGGATACACAGTATACTGGAAGCCCAGTATACTGGAAGCCCACTATACAAAAAGATATCTATACGCCGAATCCCACCACCTCCCACACAACTACAATACGCAGCAATACACTGGTGAGCCGATGTTTCCGTATAACAGAAACAACAAACAGAACTGAAATAGAAGTCCAAAGCACTCCGACAAAATGTCTACGGAACAAATGCAATCAGGAGAGCAAGCCCCTCAGGAACCTAAAAAGTGCCTGATACTACCTTTCATCGAAGGCGTCATTGAAAAAATGGAAAGAATAACTAGAAGACGAAACAAACGATTCACTCTCAAACTCCAAAGGAGCATTTCGTCTTGCTTACCGATATCAGAGGACAGGATTTCTCTCGAAACCAGGGAGTATATAGCATCACATGCGAAGAATGTGATCAGCAATCTATAGGCCAGACGAATAGGAGCATGCCAGCTAGAGTGAAGGAACACTGAAATAGCATAAGGATGGAACAAACATATTTCAATCTCCTCCAATACAATCACCGACGGGTCACAAAATAGATTTCAAGGCAGCTGAACAAATAGCGCAAGTGAACCATTTCGGAACAGGGGAGATATCGAGATAGAAAAGCATGGAAAAATCAACAAAAGAGACAATTCTCAAAATATATCAAATGTCTGAAAAGGGAAGTTCCATGAGCAATTTTCATATTTTTTATGTTACTGAAAATTCTGTCGAGTTCCGGTGTAATCTCTTTGATAAAGGGTGAAGAAATGTAAGAACGAATTGGTTGAATTGAATTTTGACTAGGTATTGATGTAAAACCTCATGTTATCTATAATGGAATTATGGTTAATATTCTGTGAAAGGGTTGAAGGTGACGTGCCAAATGAAATTTTATATAATAAAGAAGAAGAGTGAGAATTATTTAGAAACAGTTGTTTGAGAATATGAAGATTTTTTTGGTGAAAGCCTAGGTCAAAGATGCGAAGAATTCGGGAGATCATCAGTGGCACTAAAGAACTGGTTTTTGCAGAGTTGTCGAGTTCTCAGCAGAAAAAATTCCTCAAAATTTTTCATTCCACAAAGAATCAAAACTCAAATATAATTAACGATTCATTTCGAAATGAATCCATCAACGAACTTGATACACAACCTTGTTGGATAAAGAACCTGACATTTCAATTCCTGATGACTTTTCAAATTTTCAAATAATACACCAAAGACAAATGAATATTTTTTCTCAGTTCCAGTTTGTGATTTAGAAATCAAAACCAGAATATCACACTTGAAGAATAAGAAATCAAAAGATGATTACAACCTCAACAGTGAGGTTCTGAAACTGATTAGTGATTCATCTGCTTAGTCTATTGCACATTTAATAAACACATGTATTGAGATCGGAACTCATCCTCAAATATTCAAAATGGCACTAGTTACTACTATACATAAGAAAGGTGAGTTAAAGAACACAAACAGTTATAAGCCTTTTTATATTTTACCTGCAATCTCAGAAATATTTGAAATTGTCCTGAAAAATTAATTATCAGATTATTTTGAAAAAGAAAATCTATTAAGCAATGCTCAATTTGGGTACAGACAGATGATTTCTACTGCCGGTGCAATCTGCGAAATGTAAAAAATATCATAGAAGCCTTTGGGGAGCGTAAATTGTGCTGTGAAAAATTCCATATATATATAATTCCATATAATATATATATATATATCTATATATATATGAGTTGTTTTTTCGGGTTTCATTCCGTGATGATTGTCACAAAGCCTCATTTGCCATCTTCTAGGTGATGTCTAGAGCAGGGATGCTCAGACTTGACATGTTGGCGATCTACCTCAATATTGTTAGACTACGATCGATCGACTCTGAGTGTAGGTCTACGCTGAAATATCAATGAAAAAATTATTCAAAATTGCAAAAAACGAGTTGTAGTGTCTGAAGTTAACTAAAGAGTGACTTTGGATATTGAAGCGTGGCACTGCATGTCCTCAGCATACTTTTTATAAGAGGGTACGTAATTACCGAGTGCAAATCATGTTCGTCAGTTAGCCGATTGCGATATTTTGACTTAATTATCTTCATTTCAGAAAATGCAGACTCTCACAAATAAATTGACCCAAATGCGGCTTTTCTTCGACAAGTACCTGCGCGTTCCTTTGATAAAGCCGCCTTTTCCTGCTAGCGGGGGTTTATTACGATGAGAGGAAGTGGTGAGGGTGTTATTCTGGCGAATACATTTTGGTAGTTTATTCATTTCATTTTGTTCTAGTGACATATCTTTTGAAACAAAATCTGTGAATAGTTCTATATCGGAAATTTCTTCTCAAGATCGACTCAAAAAGCACTCGCGATCGACCAGTCGATCGCGATCGACCGTTTGAGCACCCCTGGTCTAGAGTTTCGACCTCCGAACTCGACTGAGTTGGCGATAATTCAACAACTATGTTTTTGCTGTATTTTTTTAGGGTGATAATTCGTTTGAATTCGCCAATGTAATCTCTGAACTTTGTAGTGATACATCTTTCAACATTGTGCGTTCATTTGTATCAAAGTCCACTACCATTTCTCCGTGGATAAGTTTTACATTATTCACATGTATGTTTGTATTTACAGGCTTAATATTTTTGAATTTCACTGATAACATTACATTTTCGATCCTGGGATTTGATAATCAAAGTCGATATTGGTTAGTGTTGTTGAGTAATTAAGTTCATGGTTTTCACCGACGAATTGTAGGATTGCAATGAGGTCAAAAGAGAGAATATAGTGCGAATCGAACTGCAGACATAAAATATTCTGGCACCAAAAGCCGAATGTTGCAGAAAATTTTATTCATTGTCACTCTGAAAATTCGTACAGATAAAATGTGTGTCTGAAGTCTAAATGAACTATTTCAACTATATCTGTATCATCATGGGTGTCCCATAAGGTTCTGTTTTGTGGCCTTTTTCATTTTTAATTTATATAAATAATATAACATCTATAAGTCTATCAGTACACTTCACAATTTATATAGATGGCACTTCTGTTCTGATATTCAACAAAGCAAATGCAGCTCCCGAAACATAATTTGATAACATTTTGTCGAATCTTTATGCGTGGTTCTGCAAGAATTTGTTCTTATTTTAACGCAGATGAAACTCATGCAGTATACTTTCATGATAAATAAAAACAGGTAGGTAGCTGATATAGACTTCAAGATTGGCAACCATCAAATTGACAAGGTATCATGTGTGAAAGTTTTGGGTCAATATGTCGATGACTGTTTTGACTGGAGGATACATTGTGAGGCAGTAGTTTCAAAAATCAATTCTGTGATTTATATGCTCCGTAATCTCAGATGAGTTCTTACTCATGACCAGTTGACTATGCTGTACTTTGCTCAGGAAGAATGTAGCTTGAGATATGGCATTGTCTTTAGCGAAACGTCATCAAAATTCAATGATGTTTTCATCTCCCAGAAAAAAAAATCGTTGTATTGCTTGCGTATCGATAACAACCAGTTGTCGATTATCTCGAAGAATTTGAAATATTAACTCTGCCATGTCTGTTCATTTTTGAAATCTGTATATTTTTATACTGCATTTTAAAACACTTTAAAACTAATGCTCGAGTGCATTCAGTCAATATGAGACAACATAACGATCTACATGTACATTTTGGCAAGAACGATTTTTGATAAATCGCCATTGACTCTGAAATATATTACTGAACTGAAAATATCGGAATCAGTATTGAAAGATTTTTTTATTGGATCAATTTTTTTATTTTGTAGATGATTTTTTGGCAATGATTTCGGACTATACAGATATAATCTATGTTCCACTTTTGTGATATGAATGTTGTAGACTCAAATTTAGGCTAGATATTATTCCACTTTTAAGACATCGTCCAATCTTGTACAAATGATTTTGTCTCAAAGGAAATGAAGTCTCACTCACCCACTCACTTACCTACTATTTGGACGACTAAGGGGCTCATCGTCATAGGGGGCAAAGTCCACGGTAGTAATGATGTCCGCAAGACGGACCAGGTACCAGGAAATATTATACTCTCATTGTCATACCACTCAGTGATCGTGTGCATTCAATGCGTTCGCTAGTGAAATGCCAGGAACGGATTCGCGAAATTGTACGCGGAATATTTGTACAGGGGTAGCCAGAAGTTAGTTACAGTATTCGTTTGCGATATTGTACGCCACGGGAACTATTAAACAAGATATAACATGACCACCTTCGTGAAACATAATTCTACAGATTTTTCTCTTTACTTTCATCTTTCATTTCATTTATAAACCTACCTGAATTTCTGAAGGGCATTTTACTTCAGGCACAAAAGTTACTTTCCATAACATAGCGAATGCTTTGCCAGGCTTTGAAAGGCGTATTTACGAATATGCTTCTGCTCTTGGTTTGCTGGATCTTCTTGTCAAAATTGCGTTAGAATTTTGGAATGGATTGCCATTTTCACAAAAAAGAATATGTCTATCTACCTTCATTGGCTTTTTTATGTGAACACCTGAAAGGCAGTTTAGAGCGGTATTCTTTCTATTTATTAACATTGCTAAATTCCATGATCACGACTTATTTATACAGAAATTTCAATCTAGCGATGTCTCGAATAACTTTGAACACTTTATGTTATTCCGAACAAGAATCAACTTCAGATTAACTTCATAAGCACTAAGGAGAAGGATTTTTCTTTCATTTATCAAAGAATGTTGCATTTTCACCGATTATGTTTCTCAGCATGTACCGAAAATAGAAAGAAATGAGATTCCTCGTGAGATTTTTCCATAACTGCTGTCAGAATTATAACAGCATTCGATGCTACTTATATACAATATATAAAATGCCACAGGTCCTTTTTTCCACCCACTTCTCTTCATCTTGAGTCTATGAATATATATGATCCCAAAATTCATTTTACGAATTATTATATTGAAGCTATATGCGTCCAAGGAAGTCGCAGCAAACTTCACAACGGGATGAAGTACTGATCCCTTGATAAAAAAAACAACTTCTCTCCTGGCAAATACCACGTAGGGCACTGAATTATATTCAGACGACAGTGCGAAATATTGACAAATTATTTTCATGGCAGCTGCTGTAATCAGAGGTCGTTTATTCACCATAATTTTTTGATGTTGAGGCTATTCTTGCTACTTGCCGTTCGCATTTTATGAAATGTCGTCATTTCAACTAATTCTCACGAATAAATCATTCCGGAGAAGGCAAAGCCAAATCCGCGATTTTTTTTCTCCACCCTGGAATTTCTGGTATCAGTGCACTCCTTGAGATGCGAATCCTAACAGGAATAAAAAACCCAATGGTAACTTTCTCTTTCAGAATTTATTATTTCTGCAACATGAATTTTTCTATTATATGGTTACATGAGAATGTTTCATTCCAAATTGTGAATATGCAAAAACTGGAAAATATCTCAACAGGCATATCACCATGTATATGAAATAGTTCACCACGATTCTTCCAAGATCGAAGCGCATGATCCATATCAGGAATGTTATATAATTCCGTCTGGTCGTTTCTTGCGATACTATTTGTTTAAAATGATTGTTACTGGAAATGCTCCCCACCACCATATTGAGGTATGCGATTGTTTGATCATACGATATGAATGGGCATACACCTTTCATTCCTTCTATGAATGCCCTCGTCATATGATCGAAATTTTCCTCTCCCTCTTTCATTTCGGAATCCAAATATTTCACCAGTAGCAGCGTACAAATTTTTTTCGTTTCTTCCACAGAACCTCTACATAAGTTGAACCTTGAAAAATAGGGAAATGTATTACAATATGTCAACGCCGTTAAATATCTCCTTCTACGATAAGCATACGCTACTGACCAATACAGTAAGTTATTCCTGTAGATAATTTGGTTATTGGAATAAATTTATGAAAACCGTATTGATGTATCATTGTCTGTATTAATGAAATGATAACGGCATTCAGACAAATCATGAGAATTTGAGAAAAATAATACTTCTTCAAGCGGGATTCGAACCCACTACCTTCCGTTCTCTAGGCGGATACTCTACCACTGAGCTATCGAAGACCCTGGGTTCTCCAAGGCAAATTTCGGAAGTCATTCATCTAGAAAATGGAAGTTCGTGGATTCGAATCCCGCTTGAAGAAGTATATTTTTCTCAAATTCTCATGATTTGTCTGGATGCCGTTATCACTTCATTCATTTGTTTATTACAGACACTAATACATCTATCGTTTCTATTTCCGGCTTGAAATCATCTGTTTGGTATCTACACCTGATACCTGCTGAAGTCGATAAACATCGACGACGCTTCGGCTGAAAGGTACAATTTGGTACTAAGACCATAATAATATGAGAATGAATGTGTATCCTTTCCTTTTAACACCTCCGTCAGTCGAAAACCGCCGAAGGTTCTCGATTGAAAAATAACAACTAAAAATAGAATCTGAGATGAATGACTTCCGAAATTTGCGATGGAGAACTCAGGGTCTTAGATAGCTCAGTGATAGAGCATCCGCCTAGAGAACGGAGGTCGTAGATTCGAATAAGTTCATAAGTTAATTTGCATCCTTATTTTTTCTACAAAAAAAACCTCTAAACTTTTGCCGTCTTCAAATATTTCCCAGATAATTCTATTTCATTTCTTATAATCAATGAAAGAGGAATGGTAATATCTATAGAATATCAGTTTTTTTGAGGTTGAAAGAAAGTTTACTCCTACTAGAGGTTAAGATAGGTTTTGTTTGACTTGGATGGTAAATACTAGGTACCCAACAACTTGAAAAAATTCGTCTTTTTCCAGATGAGAAAAAATATTGAATATATATATATATTTTTTTCACTAGTAAGATGTATGCAACCAGTGAATTAGTACCTACTACAAATAGAACTCATCGAATGAATGGGTAAGTGATGGTCATGAGATAATAAAGATTACACGCTTGATAAAAAATACTGTTTTTTATTGAAACAGGAAATAAAATAATCATCCAGTAGTCAACATAAAATACAAAAAATTAATATAATTGAAATAAAATCACAAAATTCTGGTAGCAAACAAATCTCAGCATAGTTGAAATGTCTACATAAAACCCTTCAATAATTTCAATATCACCAATTACTCGAAATTTTCGTCGGATATATTACTCCTTTTGGAAGTATTTATAATCGTTGCATACGAAAAAAGCCGTTCTACTGGCGTGGTTGATGGTATGCACATGTTGGGGTGTACAAAAACAAACGAAAAGCACATGCGCTTTAGGGAATGGCTTTTGACTTGTGAATCTGAATTGTGGCTTCAATTCATTTCCGTGAATTGAAATCACGAAAATCAATTCAGAAGTCACAATTCACCGGAATAAAAATAGTAATTCACAATTCACTTTTTTCAAAATGAAATGAAGCCAATGAATTGAATTCACTAAAAATGAATCAAATTCATTTCAAATTGATTGAATTCACAACTCTGATATATAAAAAACAAGAAAAATAGTTGTTTAAGCAGCATGCAGGAAGTATACTCTTATAACACGAATTCCAATATTTCGACAATGTTTATTGTCATTCTCAGGGAAAGCTACAATATTATATAAATTGCCATTTTGAAAGGTAAAAGTGCGAAAAACTACTTACAGTGTCTACGAGATTGAATGCAAAAATGTTGTTAGAAATTTAAAACATGTATGAACCATATGTCACAATCATTAAAACTTTCATTAAAATTATTCAATTTAGTCAACATTACAACAATTCAAAATTATATCAAAATTTTTATGAATAGACGTCCATTTACATGTCGAACGCCGGCATGGAATGATAGAATATTGTTAGGTTAATATATATATATATATATATATATATATATATATATATATATATATATGTATATATATATATGTATATATATACAAGATGAATTTTTCTGGGTTTTTTATCCGTTAGGTATCTTCTTATTTGTTCGACGTTTCGAATTCCATTTTGAATTCATTCTCAAGAACTGTTAGACGAATATCTGTCCATACCGTCCTGGTCAATCACTCCCCTTACGAAGTAACCAAGCAAGAGCAAGCAAAGACTTCAATTGTCTGTTCCCCATGGAAACTGGTATTTATAATGATTCTCCCCAGTTATTATCCGACTAGGTCCGATATTAAGAATGTATCCTGCCCATCCAGGTATTATGTAGAAATTGATGTTTTCACGGATCTTCGATATACAAGATGAATTTTTCTGGGTTTTTTATCCGTTAGGTATCTTCTTATTTGTTCGACGTTTCGAATTCCATTTTGAATTCATTCTCAAGAACTGTTAGACGAATATCTGTCCATACCGTCCTGGTCAATCACTCCCCTTACGAAGTAACCAAGCAAGAGCAAGCAAAGACTTCAATTGTCTGTTCTCCATGGAAACTGGTATTTATAATGATTCTCCCCAGTTATTATCCGACTAGGTCCGATATTAAGAATGTATCCTGCCCATCCAGGTATTATGTAGAAATTGATGTTTTCACGGATCTTCGACATATACTTGCTCTTGCTTGGTTACTTCGTAAGGGGAGTGATTGACCAGGACGGTATGGACAGATATTCGTCTAACAGTTCTTGAGAATGAATTCTTGTGGTGGGCATTTCGAATTGAATGAAAATTGTGATAGACCAGAGATTTTGATAATCTATTTATCAGTTTTCTGATTCATCTTGCTTCATAGCAAATAACACTTTCTCTCTCTCTCTCTCTCTCTATATATATATATATATATATATATATATATATATATATATATATATATATATATATATATATATATACCAATACGCAAACTGTTGGAGCAAATTTTCTATGAATATCATTCTCAATTCATTTTCACAAAAAAGTTAAAACGAAAATTCTCTGAATTGGGTTTTTGGGCAATTGAATGTGGTCATAAGATCAAATTTATCATTCTGAAGAAACAGTTCCGGAATCGGCCGCCATTAATTCAAAATACACTTTTATTCTGAATGAGACATTACCTAACAGCTGTCAAATACGTGATGAACGGTTTCGAATAGTGGAGGTATAAAAGTAACTGAGAGCACGGTCCAGCTCTTCAGGTTAACTGACAGTCATTTGATATCTGAAGTTAAGCAGCGCCGAATGCGGTTAGTACTTGGATGGGAGACCTCATGCAGGGAAAGACCACGTCTCGAGCCCATAGAACTGCAGCAAAATAGCATATCATAGGTCGCAGGCAATATATCAATGAGCACAAGATTTATTGGGGATATGCAGGGGACGAAAAACCGTCGGTCACGAGTCCATGGATGTTGGGCTCGTTGAAGATCCCTACCTCTGGTTGGAATACCAGAGGGTTCGACAAAAATTCCGGATGTGGTACGTGTGCTCACCGGCGTCGGTGATTGGCATTGCTAGCGGTAATAGGCCGACGTTAAATGATGAATTGAAAAAAATATACAACTGAAACGAAGGAGAAATAAAAACAACTCATTTACCTATCATCTATACCAAACAGGTATCCCATGACCCTCCAAAAGTGAATGAAACATTTCAACTCCTCCTCACTCGCATCATAAATTCCAATCATTTTGTTTCCTATCAATGGAAGGCCCATCAATCCATTTATGGTTGCAACCATGTCGCATTGAGTTATTTGGTAGACGGAACGTATCCTGCCCTGTTTACTCGCATAGTAATGCATATTTCGAACTTTCTTAACAGACGACCACAATCTGAAAAATAGAGTCGGTTGTGGAAGAATATTCGCATACCAAAGCGGAAGGTGTATGTATCATTTATATGAACAGAAAATTCTGTTGTCCAAGGTGAACAGTTCTCTAGATCGAGAAAAGTTACTTTTGCCAAGGTTTATCCAACCATTTTCCCCATTTGATCTTTTGGGTCACCTATACTCATTTCGTGAAGGTTTCAAATGATCATGGAAGCTGTAAATTCCATGTTCAGAAAACGAATTGGTATCAATCAAACACTTCCCCTAGAAATGCCCGCTCTATTTCTGCAAAGCTGAAAAAAATGTATTGCAGACTTACTTGGAACCAGGTTTCAAATTCGATTCGTACCAGGTGCACATGTGCATGATGGTTGCTGAATACCGCTTATATGCCGTGATTGGTGTGCTGGATTTCTTGGTCATCACCAATATTCTGACCATTGGATGTGAAAATCCCATAACCAGGCTCAACATACAGCCCAAAAAAACACTGGCCCTGTATTTGTTGAAGAAGTTTTGACCCCTATGAAAATAAAAAAAAATCATTTCGGTTATTAGTTGTTGACGATGTGTTTTCTAAAGTTATTCAGAAATGAAAAATACAATGATTTTGTTGTGATATATTCGCTTGTAATTGTTTTCAGATTTTTTTTCGAAAATTGGTTTCCCTGAAATATTCGTGAACGATAAATTTTTTTTTAAGGATAATTCAAGAACGCGTGTTATTCAGTGAAAAAACTCCGCACCCCACCTACATAACGCAGTTCCGAGTTGGGTACGTTGGTAACAATGCAGGGCTACCTCTGCCTGTCACCTGGTATCCTTCTCAAACATTTCAGTAAACGTGAATGACAAAAAGAGATGCATATTGAAACAAAGTAACCAATTATCAAATCCTATTACAATAACGACTTGGACATTCGGAAAGTTCAGCAATTCACACTCACAAAGATCAAAGTAGTAATCCCGATTTCAACGCACTGAAAGGTCAGTAATGCAATGTTAAAATAAGGCCTCACAAGATCCGTACTCGGAGCAACAAAATAGCTTTCCTTATCTTTTGAACACAATAATGGTGAAAGTTGAGTGTTAGTGGCTCGTTAATGAAAATTTGTCCTAATGCTGTTTTTTCAATAGTCTGCTGAATTTCTCTTATGCCTCATTTCAACGTTACATTTTCATTTACTTACTTTACATTTACTGCTCGAAGTGGGTAAGTTACGTGTTATGTTAAACAGAATATTATTCTCTGCTTACGTCAAAAAATTTCACTTGTAATATTCATTTCAGTTTCTCCCGATTCAAATAATAGCGAATTCCCTGCAAACATGAAGGAAAATAAGTAACACGGGAGTATGTCAACGCCCTTAAAGGCCAGTAATGCAATGAAGAAACAAGCCCCCACAAGATCCGTACTCGTAGCAGCAGAGAATATATATCCTTCTTTTCAAACACAATGATAGTGTGAAATGGCTCGATAATAAAGATATGACTCAATATTGTATTTTGATAAATCTGCTGAATTGCTTTAGTGCCAAATCTGAACGTTACATTTTGTTGACTTCTGTTCAAAGTGTGTATATTATATGTTATGTCAATCAAAATATTTTCTGCTATATTGAAAAATTTTCGGGAGTAATTACACGAGTGCTTCAAAATTACCGATAATTTTCCATGAAAGCATGTTGTTTAAAAACTGCATGAGTTTATTTTCATATTTTGTCTTTTAGCAATATATGAAAATAACCGAATGCAGTTTTTTTACTGACAACATGCTTGAATGGAAAATTATTAGGTTTATTTTGATGCACGAGTGTAATTCGGTAGAATATTTCCGGAGATAAAGCAACGACGTTTAAAATTCAGTATTTATGCCTGTCAAGATGACAAATGTACATTTCAACAATCATTACTATAGATACACAGACCGAGCGGGTATTTTTCGTACCTACCGGGTATTTACCAGCCCGAAAATGTCCCGCTGGGAATTTATCCCTGTAATTATCGAAAATATTCCGCTTCATAAGGGATTTTTAACATACGATGGAAATATTCTCTATAATTCGTTGTAGGTTACCCCAACGGAAAAAAAATTCCGATAAATTGACGGAGTTGTCATGCTAACGTGAAACAAAATACGCATTCGATTGGTCGAAAACTGTTGGTGTGGAATTTTCAGTGGAAGAATAAAAAAATATAAACGAGAATAAAGACATAAGTGTCAATTGTCAAAGTAGCATATAGACTCACTTCCTGAACATTTCTTCATCGTAGAACTCTGGTATATCTTCTTTGGCACCGGAATACTCATGACTATTCTCATAGAGGCACTTACAGCCTTCTGTTTGTAAATCATCAACAAATCTCTCAGCAGAAAAATCTGTAATGGTAAACTGATACTGAAAAAAGTGTTATCAAATATATTTACAGATATGAGTTTTGATAATATTCAATGAGATGAAAAAAATCGAGAACATAGGTCATAGATATATAGGGGAAATGGGAGCCGAAACGTAGACAAGGAAACCATTCCAGACGCGGAACAACCGGAAGTTCCAGCCAGCACATTTCTGACCGCGGAAGCTTATCCGAACAAATATAGAGTGTTTGTGAAATTTTATTTGATTTCATTTCTTACATAAAACTTGTGATTTTTTTTTGATTAGTGGAGCTGAAAAATAGTTAAAAATTCATCCCCTCTACGAAAACATTCGAATTCCTAAATATATATCCAATGCTGATCCACTTTTGAGAATTGTGTTACACTTCCATAGACTTTCACTCAAATATTGATGTCAGGCAATATTTCTCGAATTATTATCCGAAAAAATATTCAACCATCACCATTTCAACGTCAACAAACGTATAAATGAATATTCAATAGAACTGGCCGATACCTGAAGAAAATCTTTGTTAACAGAAATATCAGAGTTTTCTGTAGGATTCTCACTGACAAAGGGTTTACGAAATCCGCGACACGTTTCGCTAAACGAAAGCTTCCTCAAGCATGGTAATTTTCTTTAGTTTGCTCGAAGCTATTGTATAGCGAAACAGGTATTGCGATTTTCTGAACTCATAGGCAGTGAGAATCGTACAGTAAACTGTGATATTCTTGTTATAAATGAATAGATCATCAAAATATGAGCACAACGAACGATTCCAAGATTTCAACATCCTATCATAATAAAATTGTTCGGAAAACAAAGTCGATTCCTTCGGTTTGTTTTGGTATTGGTAATCATTCTTTCGATATATCAGATCGTTCGTCAATACTTGAAATATATCTAACTTCCACCAAGTCTCTCTTTATACCATATTCCTCATAAAATAATATTTCACATCTATATGTTCTGTGCGTTTATCATGTTCTGAATCTCATGCTATTCGAATTGCACCAAATGCCGTTGCTCTGTGAAAGAAATAACTGACACTGGAGATACCAGAAAGTCGCTTTCTTCATCAGATCCACCTACAAATATATCTGCTCGTTTACGAATCAATTGTTGATTGTTGAATGTCATTAACTTTCCAATCAAGTGAGATCCTGAAGAGAACTTTCCTTATATTTCTATAATTTCCTTCTGACTGTCAATTCCTCTCAGCTCGAAAGGTGTCTTCAATGTCAGATTTCCCAAGAACATTTTTTGATTTTCGACTCTTGATGATTGTCTGAAAAACGCTCAATAAAGATAAAGATTTGCCGACGACGTTTCAGATATTACTCTTCAACTGATACTGTTCTAAAATTCAAAATCTGTGGGTAACGAAAGCAGAAAGATAAAAATATGCTTCGATTTCCGTTCATTGAAATATTGTGACGAGTTTAATGATGGTGGGTATTTTTCAGACATTTTTTGTTTCCATTGTATCCATTCCATCATGGATTGAGATTGAAAATTCTACTTTGGAATAGATGATTTTTGATGCATAGATACCCTTAACGGAAAATTGAACCGTAGGCTGTGTTGTGTTGTTGCTTTGGTGTCAACCATTTATCTGAATTACACAATTCATTATCTGACCCTACATGCATTATATCTGCATAATATTATCATGAATGAATTCAATGCACAACCAACCAAAACAACAACAACAAATCCCGTGTTCTTATTCCAATCGGATATTCACGACGACATATTAGTGGCAGAGCAAAATAAAAAAAATCGCCTTTGCGACATTTCATCCCCCAATTGCAATCACGGATCACCTGAATGAATCTGGGAATATTTAGAAGACCTTATTATGCAAGATTCATTTGTATCCGTGTATCTCTCCACAATTTTAATTTCATTTTTGAGACACGTCAATAGAGTTCCGTAATTGGAAAGTTGGAAATATTATGATATTGCAGTCACTTATCTGGAACTGAAAGTTATTTCTTCTCTATTTACAGTGGAAAGAAAACCAAATGAATACAATTCATGACATTTCCACCTCCCCAACAAAATACTTCTTATCTACTTATTCTGTCAATTGCCAGATCGAATCTCGCAATTTGTTAAAATTAAAGTCGCAATCGCCAGATTTTCTTATTTTTGTAGGGGCACAAATGCGGCGCCGTAGATATTACACTATTATTTATTGTAGATTACTTTATAATTATTATCTTCTTGCTTTTCATGGTCGATAAAGAATTATATTATTTTTCAAGTTTTTGAGAAACCTCCTATTATTAATCCGCAAAGGTCACAAATGTGATCGTTTTTCCATGCCCAGTCGAATTGATCTATCACTCTATATTTTTCTTGAATAATTTTCAACCAAGATAGGAGATCGAATTACTGTAATTCAATGTGAACAACTGTCAAGTAGCTGTTTTCCCAATCAGAGTGGATTAGAAACTGAAGTTTGCCGCTGAGGGTCACTTTTCATCAAAGACATGGAAAAAACATGTCACTTAATATTATATTATGAAGTTATAGCATTTTATATCCTCCAGGAATTTTTATTACCTTCTTCATTCACTGCTGGGGATCGTAATCGAGGAATATCAAAAACATATACGAGGGACAGTTCCTGTAACTTCCTGGAATGAAACGCATTTTTTGGTGTATGGTCTGGAAGTAATAGAAACCTTGGTTGTGCGCTTCTGTCAGATTCATAATAAACATATGCTCTTTGGAACACGGTTTTTGAAATGAACTCACCAAATTCCCGTTTTTTTTTTCAGGAAACCACTATCAAAACTTTCAAAACATGCCCATAAATCAGACCTTGAACTGTCTCGTTTAGAGTGTCAGTTACCCTGCCATTCCAATAATCAGTTATACTGCAGTCATAAACGTGTTCGTTTCTTCCAGTATAGCAGAACGTTATCAAAGATAATTTTTCAATAGATGTTTCTCTGGCCAAGTTGTTGATTTCCAAAAGAAGTGTTTTCTCTCAGAAAATTGAGAATTCCCATCAATAATGTATTCGTATCAACTTCTTTCATCATCAACATGTTTCCTGAATAACAGGGTTATTTTTCGTGTGACCTCAAAATTGATGAATTATTGAAAGCACTCATAAGTGACACTTAGAATACTAATTGATTGAAAACTTTTTTTTTTTCATTTTGACACCTATTTACTTGTTGATTCCTACAATATTCCGATTTTTCCCAGTTTCATAACCGACATTTTTTTTTTGCTGCCTGAGTGAGTTCCATAATTCAAACCTCATTTTTCACTTACCCATGCTGGTTTCTTCACACGTATGAAGTGATACCACTTTGAATTTTCAATTTCAACTTTTTTGGAACGGAATCTGACACTGGGTTGAATGATTATAGGATTATCAGATGCCTTTGATGCAGGTTCTGCCCCGAAATGTTGAAGATTTGTGATCGAAGAAATTGCCACGCTGAAGTTCCATTGAAAATCTCGAACACTTGTAGAACTATCAGTTAATCATGTATCATATATGAATCGAAACGAAATCATTAGTATTCTTATAGATATGACGGAAATAAAATCTCTACCAGATATGCATCACATCAGGTCGTAAGGTCTCAATAACATATGCATATTTTTCACTTCTGAACGTAGCAGCGTTTCGATAACATTTGTTTCAAGTTCGTTTGTTAATGACATCAACAAATTCATATCTACCATTTGCATTGTTTTCAGAAGAAATTCCGTCAAGAATACTGCAGATATGAAGCTGGCTGAGTATTCGGACCTATTGAGTTTGGAGGAAATGTCAAAAAAAAACAATTTTCTATCACACCAACACCAAATTCATTCCATTCCCACCCGCATATATGCTAATTAACAGTTCACCCAAGGGACAGATAGACGATATCAGAACACTGATTGAATATCCAATGCAATTTCCCACTTACGCAAAATGATATACTTCGTTACCACGGGCAACTAAGCCAAATCCTTATCGCGATCTTCAAAATCAATTATAAACGATTTTAATGAATATATCGATAAACTGAAATACAGGAAATATTCGGTTATAATTGCAAGAGTGCATAAAAATTACCGATACTTTTGCAAGAAAGCGTGATATCTAAAAATTGGAAGTTTATTTTCGTATTTTGGCGAAAGTGTCCGAGTCCGAAGGACGAGGGCTCTTTTACAAAATATGAAAATAACCGAATGCATTTTGTATAAGATATCACGCTTGAATGCAAAATCATCTGGTCATTTTTATTCACGAATGTAATTCATTGGAATATTTCACGAATAAAGAAATTCTCAAGGAAATGTTCTTTTTTGTTCATTTATACTTTCCCCTACAGATTGTATGGAGTACTCACCAAAGCGCGAAATGTTTTTCTATTTTTGAAGTCTATCTGACATTTAATTGTGTTGTTTACTGACGTCTAGCGATACGGTTTCAAATGTGTTGTTATAGTGACTTGATACAATGTAATTACCGCTGAAAGTTTTCGATAATTGCATTGCTCTTATGGGACATTTTATATATGAGGGAAATATTCTGAATAACAGAGTTATTTTTCGTGTGACCTCAAAATTGATGAGTTATTGAATGCACTCATAATTGATTGAACACATTTTTTTCATTATGCCACCTATTACTTGTTGATTCCTACAATATTCCGATTGTTCCCAGTTTCATAACCGACAGTTTTTCTTGGTGCCTGAGTGAGTTTCATAATTCAAACCTCATTTTTTACTTACCCATCCTGGTTTCTCCACCACTTTTTAAATCATAATGATCACACGTATGAAGTGACACCACTTTGAATTTTCAATATCAATTTTTTGGTACGGAATATTACACTGGGTTGAAAGATTATACGATTTTAATGAATATATCGATAAACTGAAATACAGGACATATTCGTTCGAAGACACAAGACGTTATGAAGTACTAATCGACAAATAATTCCAACAAATTTTCCTTTTGTCATTAGTGATATGTAGAAGTCCAACAACATTTATCAACAACGCTGGTGATATAATGACAGAGCGAAACACTCGTATCTGGAAGGTTGTCCCTTCGTAACCAACCGGAAACAATTTTTATCTAGCATTCCATTCGAAAAGATAGATATACGATTAGACCCATTTGGAATGAAAACACCTCCATTAAATTTCAATTCATTAACTCATCCCAACCATTCCATTTAACAATTGTTTTCTAAAAATCGTTAAGGCTTTCGCGGCCGAGGTTATTAGTATAACTACTTCTCTTCGGGCTTGAAGGCCGTCGTTCTTTGGAATTTATTCCTGACGTTTCGCTAGCGCGAGTGGCCAGCTTCTTCAGATGACTAAACGTTTCGATTTCTCAAGGCGTATTTATATTGATGCAGGTAGTCTGGAGTGTTAATTACTTCTGCCGGGTTCGGGATATAATCATCATTATTAGTTGCCGCACTACCTGCTGTGATTTCATTAGTTATTCTTGATTTCCTCAGAATCGGATTCCAAATTCTGTTTAGATTCAACGCTTCTCCCTTTCTGTTGAAATTGTCCGCATGTTTTTGGATCTCTATTGCCTCCCGTACCAGTCGGCTATGGTAACCCTGGTTGGGGGCAATCAGCGTTGCATTTTCGAACAGGACCTTGTGGTCGCCCTCACTCAGTGCGTGTTCCGCCACCGCCGATTTGTCGGTTTGCCCCAGCCTGCAGTTCCTTCGATGCTCTTTGAGCCTTGTACCCATGGATCTTTTCGTGGTACCGATGTTAACCTTCCCACAGGTGCACCGTATGCGATGAACCCCTGCCGCTGACAGTGGGTCTCTTTTGTCTTTTGCCGACCTGAGGCTTTGTTGGATCTTCCTGGTCGGCTTGAAAACCGTTTTAATGTTATATTTCCCCAAGAGTTTTCCAATTCTGTCAGTGACCCTCGGGATATATGGCAGATATGCATTCGCAACTACCTGAGAGTCCTCCCTGTTATGAACCGTAGGACTCTTCGGTTTCATGGCCCTGTTGATCTCAGATACACTGTACCCATTCGACCTCAAAGTCACTTGAAGATGCTCCAGTTCCTGCTCTAGATGTTCTGGTTCACAAATTCTTCGAGCACGTTCAGTTAGGGTAGATATGACTCCTCTCTTTTGACCGGGATGGTGGTTCGATAGTTCGTGCAGGTACCTATCCGTGTGCGTGGGTTTTCGGTATACTTTGTGGGTTAGTCTAGCGCCACATCGTTCAATCAGAACATCTAAGAATGCTATCTGCTGGTTCTGTTCGGTTTCCATGGTGAATTTGATGCTGGGGTGTTGAGCGTTTAGGTGGTCCAGAAAAAGGTTCAGAGCGTCCCTTCCATGTTTCCAGACGACGAAGGTGTCATCCACGGAAGAAGCGTTGAGTCTAAACAGAATTTGGAATCCGATTCTGAGGAAATCAAGAATAACTAATGAAATCACAGCAGGTAGTGCGGCAACTAATAATGATGATTATTCCCCGAACCCGGCAGAAGTAATTAACACTCCAGACTACCTGCATCAATATAAATACGCCTTGAGAAATCGAAACGTTTAGTCATCGGAGATGAATAAGCCTTTGAAGAAGCTGGCCACTCGCGCTAGCGAAACGTCAGGAAGAAATTCTGAAGAACGACGGCCTTCAAGCCCGAAGAGAAGTAGTTATACTAATTGTTTAGTAATTATAGGTCTAATATATCATTCATCTTCATTGCAAAAGTTTACTGTGCTTTCGTAACAACATATTCATCAATAACTGAGTTTCGAGAATTCAAAATTAGAGAACTCACTGAATACAAAAGAATATTCCGCATAAATAGATAGTCATAGTCTTTCCCAATTAATTATGAACGAGTACTGCAATAATTGAAATTAATCAATCACAAATATTTGATCGGTTGAATTGATTGAATTATTCGTTGGCATTATTTGATTGAGTGCTGAGTTGGAATTCCGCTACTTTGATTGAACATTCCATAAGTAAAAAAACTTCATTGGAGCATCCCTTGTTAAGATACAGCCCCTGAAAGGGGAAACATAAAATTTGTATAACAATTTTTTTCACAAGCTCTGAAGAAGTTACAATATTGAAATCAACCTGACGTTTCGTACTACCAAAAAGGCACTTAGCCAATAATTTATTTGGTTTACCCCATGGTTGTGAGGGGTGGAAAACGCAACCCCTAAAATTTATTTCTAATGTAACTTTTTTCTCATTATTTGTTTACCATTTTAAAATTCATTTCCGATAGCCAGTCTCATTCTAAACAAAAAATATCTCCTGGGTTTTTTGCCCAAAATATAACAGTTCGCAGCAAAAAACTATTTTACGAACAACTACAGAGATACAACGTCATAAATGCGAAAATACGAAACTAATCTATCTAGTTGGTCGCTATTAGCGATAGTGACAATCAAATTGGTATGACGCTGTCAGTTGCTTGAATTCAATATTGTAACTTTTTCAGTGCCTGTGAAAAAAATTGTTATACAAATTTTATGCACCCCTTTTAAGGGGCTGCTCCAATGGAGTTTATATGAAAGATCCTATCTCTTTTTCGATGAGGAATCACCTCTTCAATTGTTTTACAATTATTCAGTTACACCCTGTATATTATGGAAGTGTTACCATGCCGATTCTCCCTAAAACCATTTTCCCGACTAATAACGTTAATTTACAAACAAAAAAGCTCCATTTGGGCAATCGCCATAAAAAGGTACGCTGTATTTCGATGGCTATTATGAGAGAACGAATTTACATATGTAATTACTTTTCTAAACGAGTGTGATAATTAATAGAAAGTTTCAAGTCTGCGTTGAATTATGCGTTCAATTAAAACTTATTCAGCTGTGAGGCAATATATCCTGGCCGAGGCATCTTAATTACCCAAAAAGACGTAACTACTTGCTCTTTAACAATTACCTGAAACTGGAGGGACGCAATCCGGGGGACGTTCCGCTTAGGATCTCGTGTCTGAAATATTGTATTATTCAAGAGTCACGTACTAACGCGCGTACTAACGCGCGAACTAAAAACCACCACTATTTTATATGTTATGAGCCTATAATAGGGGAGCTCAAGGGGGGATTTCGGGATTCACTAAAGCGCGGCAGATTAATACAGGGGGATACCTTGTACCCGGTTGAGTACTTCCACCATATATGAGTCCTATATATATATATATATATATATATATATATATATATATATATATATATATATATATATATATATAAGGATAAAGGATTAGATTAGTAAAAGGATTAGATTAGTTAAAGAAATTGATCATCCGAAATTCTCGATCGAGTCAGATTGAGGTAGGGTGAGTTAGTTACATCCTGAAACGTGTATATTCCACTAATCTGACAATTCGAGAGTGACTAAAGAAGGAGGTGGGCTACAAAGTTGTAAAAAAACGTCATCTCGACATTCTCGAGCGTGGCTATTTTTTTATTTTGAAGATAATACTTCAAAAAATATATAGTTTGATGATTTCCACAAGCCGAAATAATGAAAATTCATCGATAAAGTTCAATGCGTGCAGCTATGCAATGCCTATATTCCCCTCTCCGCGTTTCTATTCCTCTCTCAATCTCTTTCTACTGCTCTCTTACTCCGTCCCCACCCTGGTTTCTGTTGCCATGATATCATGAAAAAAAATCTCAAATTGACAGAATAGGCGAATCCCTCGAGATAATCGTCAGATTATGAGATATGTTTCAAGAACAGTTTTGAGTTAGGAAGGAAATCGGTTTCTGGGATAGAAATTCCAAGTTGGTACCAATCAGCTAGATATGAGAGTTAAAGAAAGAACAACAACTGATGAGGAGAAAACATTGAGGATTACTCGAACAAAAACCAAAGAAATATCTCATGATACAAGTTTTCTTCAATGTCTCATACTTTTCGAACAAAGCATATCAACTGAAACTAGTTATGCGATTGTTATATCTGTAATTCCCTCAATGACTTCAAATTTGTATAATGGGAGCTAACACGGCAATTCAATCCATTTGTAAATACATTGCGTACCAGTTTTCTACTGAAATTTCAACCAAAATTTCGACCATTCACGAAACCAACTAACCTATAATAATCCGTGATAATGCCTATTGTTTGCAACTGAGAACTAGATGACAGTATGGAATCGGCAGCGAATTTATTATGCCACAAGCAAAGCGTTGGGTGCACGTTCGACCGACCACAATTTGCAATGTCAACTAATTATAGAATATCCGTTAATTAAAACCACCAGCTCACCATTATTACGATTAATCAATTCTATGCCAGTACAATTCCAATACAGGATGCTTTAGGGAAATTTGGGAAGGTCGACGTAAACGGAAGCATGAATTGCATGAATGATTGGTTTGCCATAAAGCTACAACATTGATTATTGCTGTACAATTTCCTTTGCCAATGAGGAACTCCTACCATCTCACTCTCTTACAGAAAAAGACAATGTTATACCGCGTACCCAAGCTAAACTTCACTGTATATTTATGTTATTCACCGAGAATTCCCCATAGTAGAGGCAGTGGGATACTTGGAAGACAGCAATTTTTATAATAAAATATACATATACACAAACTATTACAAAATAAGTTGATCTCAAACTGGATCACTTATTGCCAGTCTGGATCTCAACTTTCAAGCCATAGAATTGCATTGACGAAATACTTCGCTTGATCTGCATGTTCAGGAATTTTTTCCCAGTTGGAATTCCCCTTCAATATTCCCAAAATCATTTCAGCCCCATCTCAACCATGATCCTGTGCATCTACGAAATATGGTCCACCTTTCAGTGATTCCGTCCGGGTAATTTGATATCTGGTTGATTTTTCTCATGTAACCATCTGTGTGGACAAAATAAATATTTAGGTTTGTATCCTGTTGTTGTTTTATACGATCGACAATATCTTCCATTTATATAATCAATATGTAGTTCCTTTGTAGCACTGAATGCAACTTCAGTAACATGTCCATGTATACATACAGCGATATTAAAGAACGCTTTCGCTTCAGTCCAGATTTGAAACAGGAAAAATCTCAATCTACTCGGAAAAATATTTTTCATTCTCATTTTCAGTAGCAAGAGAGGGTGCGAGGATGTTTACTGCTATACTCTCTTCAATGGTACCCCAAAAGGTACCGCATCATCTTTCCTCTGCTCCCCATTTCTAAATGATTTTTCTGATACACAATGATGCTACAAATACTGTAAAGTATTTTCCATTTCCTTCTACTCAGTTTCTGCCACCAATATAGCGAACCACTGTGGCGCGAATAACTTTCCCTAGGATAGATTCTGCTTGTTATGAGGGTGACTGAAAAAATTATATTGAGTGGAAGATGGTCTTTACTATCACCCGGTGAAATACCACCATATCAAATATATATGCTGTGAAGTGTTAGGTAACGTTTCAGTAAGTGCTTGATATTCAGGTTTCTTCCAATTATCCAATTTTGAAAATTATGATGATATCTCCCAGAGTAAATATCTACGGAAGAAACACACCTCCCCAGTCGGGGATGGGAGGCACTTGGGAGAATCCCTTCATCGGAATTATTGATAATTGATTATTATAATTTTCGCGAGATGAATACAAATTGCAAACAGAAAAACCCGTCCTTTTCATTCAAACTGAAACTCAAGTCGATTCATCTACAAATAATGTATATGTGCTTTGCCTAGTTTATGAATGATATTCTTGCTTTTGCGTCGAAGGTGGTGTTTGTCTGTACTTCGTACCAACGCAAAAACCGAAGATGCTGGTAACTACGAATGATTTATGATTCACTTGATTTGAATATAGTGAACGCATGGCTACTATATAACAGTCGAAATTCAGAAGCCAAGTGGCGAATACATTGTTATATCTAAAAACACCACCACACGAGGACACGAGGTAGACCAAGTTCTGGAAAATAATATTGAAGCTGAACGGCACAATATAGATTTATATATATATATATATATATATATATATATATATATATATATATATATATATATATATATATATATATATAACGATAAATAGGTAAAATAAAGCCAGTGGACCATAACATCATATACCGTGGTCTCGGTAGTGTAGTGGTTAGCATATCTGCCTATCAAGCGGAAGGCCGGGGTTCGAATCCTCGCCGGGCCACCGTGCTGGGTAATCGCACGTTAAAAGGTAAGGCCTCGTTGATCCATTGCTCGCACAAGTTTCGACTTCTGAGGGTTGACGTTCGTCAGCTGGTTAACGAAAACGAACAATTTTAGAACAATTTTAGAACAAAATTTTTTTTAGAACAATTGAGGTGATGTTCACATACATACAAAAATCACAGTGAATACTAATCCAAAACGACCCAAGTACAACATGTTTAAAATAATAAAAATAATTTTCAAACTCTTCGGTGAAGTATAGAAAAAACAAAAAAAAACTGATAATCACAGCCAGTTTAAAACTTCAAATGCCAAATGGCGAGTCTGAGTACAACAAAATTGTCGTTGTTGTTTAAAATTGTTCAATAAACAATTATCCAATTTCTGCATGAACTATATGAAATATATGTCACAAATAGGATTGAAATTATAATTTTACTCATATTAGAAGGTCTTCCGTCTTTGGTTATATTTTAAAATTAAAATATTTGCCATCCCGTGATTACCTCTGAAGAAGCTGGAAACTCGCGCTAGCGAAACGTCAGGAAGAAATTCTGAATTTTTTTCACAAGCTCTGAAGAAGTTACAATATTGAAATCAACCTGACGTTTCGTACTACCAAAAAGACACTTAGCCAATAATTTATTTGGTTTACCCCATGGTTGTGAGGGGTGGAAAACGCAACCCCTAAAATTTATTTCTAATGTAACTTTTTTCTCATTATTTGTTTACCATTTTAAAATTCATTTCCGATAGCCAGTCTCATTCTAAACAAAAAATATCTCCTGGGTTTTTGCCCAAAATATAACAGTTCGCAGCAAAAAACTATTTTACGAACAACTACAGAGATACAACGTCATAAATGCGAAAATACGAAACTAATCTATCTAGTTGGTCGCTATTAGCGATAGTGACAATCAAATTGGTATGACGCTGTCAGTTGCTTGAATTCAATATTGTAACTTTTTCAGTGCCTGTGAAAAAAATTGTTATACAAATTTTATGCACCCCTTTTAAGGGGCTGCTCCAATGGAGTTTATATGAAAGATCCTATCTCTTTTTCGATGAGGAATCACCTCTTCAATTGTTTTACAATTATTCAGTTACACCCTGTATATTATGGAAGTGTTACCATGCCGATTCTCCCTAAAACCATTTTTCCCGACTAATAACGTTAATTTACAAACAAAAAAGCTCCGTTTGGGCAGTCGCCATAAAAGGTACGCTGTATTTCGATGGCTATTATGAGAGAACGAATTTACATATGTAATTACTTTTCTAAACGAGTGTGATAATTAATAGAAAGTTTCAAGTCTGCGTTGAATTATGCGTTCAATTAAAACTTATTCAGCTGTGAGGCAATATATCCTGGCCGAGGCATCTTAATTACCCAAAAAGACGTAACTACTTGCTCTTTAACAATTACCTGAAACTGGAGGGACGCAATCCGGAGGACGTTCCGCTTAGAATCTCGTGTCTGAAATATTGTATTATTCAAGAGTCACGTACTAACGCGCGTACTAACGCGCGAACTAAAAACCACCACTATTTTATATGTTATGAGCCTATAATAGGGGAGCTCAAGGGGGGATTTCGGGATTCACTAAAGCGCGGTAGATTAATACAGGGGGATACCTTGTACCCGGTTGAGTACTTCCACCATATATGAGTCCTATATATATATATATATATATATATATATAAATAAGGATAAAGGATTAGATTAGTTAAAGAAATTGATCATCCGAAATTCTCGATCGAGTCAGATTGAGGTAGGGTGAGTTAGTTACATCCTGAAACGTGTATATTCCACTAATCTGACAATTCGAGAGTGACTAAAGAAGGAGGTGGGCTACAAAGTTGTAAAAAAACGTCATCTCGACATTCTCGAGCGTGGCTATTTTTTTATTTTGAAGATAATACTTCAAAAAATATATAGTTTGATGATTTCCACAAGCCGAAATAATGAAAATTCATCGATAAAGTTCAATGCGTGCAGCTATGCAATGCCTATATTCCCCTCTCCGCGTTTCTATTCCTCTCTCAATCTCTTTCTACATGATGTCATGAAAAAAATTTCAAAATGACAGAATAGGCGAATCCCTCGAGATAGAGTAGAGTAGTTTATTAGACCATGTTATGTACATAAGGAACATTTATGGCAAGTCACAAAAACAATATTGAATTAAGATCAATATCGAAAATTTGTATTATAAAATGGTATTATGAAATATGAAAAAGTAACAGTCAATAAAATTATTCAAATATTACAAAATTACATTTAAAATTTTTTTTAAAAATTTTTAAAATAATACAGAAATCGACAAAACATTTGAAAAACAATTTTAAGATACATAAAAAAGTACAATCCTGAATTTACAGGGAGTAGAGATCATAACAGTGCAAAAAAGACATTAAAGATTAAAATCATATACGTATAGAGCTCGCTGAGGCAATATAGCTATCAATATCATAAAAACAATGACCAAGTAGAAATTTTTTTACCAACGTTTTAAATTTTCTGAATTCCAATACTATCTCATAATCGTCAGATTATGAGATATGTTTCGAGAACAGTTTTGAGTTAGGAAGGAAATCGGTTTCTGGGATAGAAATTCCAAGTTGGTACCAATCAGCTAGATATGAGAGTTAAAGAAAGAACAACAACTGATGAGGAGAAAACATTGAGGATTACTCGAACAAAAACCAAAGAAATATCTCATGATACAAGTTTTCTTCAATGTCTCATACTTTTCGAACAAAGCATATCAACTGAAAGTAATTATGCGATTGTTATATCTGTAATTCCCTCAATGACTTCAAATTTGTATAATGGGAGCTAACACGGCAATTCAATCCATTTGTGAATACATTGCGTACCAGTTCTCTACTGAAATTTCAACCGAAATTTCGACCATTCACGAAACCAACTAACCTATAATAATCCGTGATAATGCCTATTGTTTGCAACTGAGAACTAGATGACAGTATGGAATCGGCAGCGAATTTATTATGCCACAAGCAAAGCGTTGGGTGCACGTTCGACCGACCACAATTTGCAATGTCAACTAATTATAGAATATCCGTTAATTAAAACCACCAGTTCACCATTATTACGATTTATCAATTCTATGCCAGCGCAATTCCAATACAGGATGCCTCAGGGAAATTTGGGAAGGTCGACGTAAACGGAAGCATGAATTGCATGAATGATTGGCTTGCCATAAAGCTACAACATTGATTATTGCTGTACAATTTCCTTTGCCAATGAGGAACTCCTACCATCTCACTCTGTTACAGAAAAAGACAATGTTATACCGCGTACCCAAGCTAAACTTCACTGTATATTTATGTTATTCACCGAGAATTCCCCCTAGTAGAGATAGTGGGATACTTGGAAGACAGCAATTTTTATAATAAAATATACATATACACAAACTATTACAAAATAAGTTGATCTCAAACTGGATCACTTATTGCCAGTCTGGATCCCAACTTTCAAGCCATAGAATTGCATTGACGAAATACTCCGCTTGATCTGTATGTTTAGGTTGGAATTTCCTGTCAACATTCCGAAAATCTTTTCAGCCCACTCTAAACCATGATCCCGTGCATCTACGAAATATAGTACCCCGCCTCCCAGTGATTCCGTCCGGATAATTCGATATCTGGTTGATTTTTCTTATGTAACCATCCGTGTTGACAAAAAAATATTCAGGTTTGTATCCTGTTGTAGTTTTATACGATCGACAGTATCTTCCATTTTTATAATCAATATGTAGTCCTTTGTAGCACAGAACGCAACTCCAGTAACATGTCCATGTCTAGATACAGCGTTATTGAAGAACAATTTCGCTTCAATCCAGATTTGAAACAGAAAAAATCTGAATCTACTCGGAGGAATATTCTTTATTCCCATTGTCAGTAGCAAGAGAGATTGCGAGGATGTTTACTGCTATACTCTCTTCAATGTTGCCCCAAAAGATACCCATTTATGCCGGTATAACAGAAATTCAATAGAAATTCAAAAATCGATTGGTTTTGGTATGGTTATGGTGGAAAAAATTATTTGGAAACATCATATAATGGAGAACATGAGTAGAATCTGGAAATGAGGAGACTACAGAATATTTTTCATAGGAGGGTATGCTGAGAATATTTTTAAACGCTTTTGAATGCTTATAAATGAGTCGTGTAGTAGTACTTTTCATTTTTTTCAATCTAGTATAATTAATTTCCTATCAATTATTTTCAGAAAATGCGAATCGGCAATATTGCTTTTCAATGATTATTTGAATGATCAATTGTCAGAACTGATACTTTCTAATTAGTGTTGTTGATAACAAATAAATGCATCGTTTCTTTCCGATTCATTCATTTTATTGAATTACTCGGTATATATTTTTTTAACACTCTTATTATATATATATATAATATATATATATATATATATATATATATATATATATATATATATATATATATTATATAGTTGTTAATTTTATATGGCTTCAAATGCAATGGGTACATTAATAAAAAAAGTACTTCGAAAGCGGCTGATAATGAAACATACCGGCAGTTTCTACTAAATATTCGAGCTCACAGAGAGTTTGATTGGGTAGAGCCTGGAGAAAACTCCTGCATTCTCATCCAATGCTATGCTTAGTTTAGGCGAGAAGGTGAACCAAAACACATTGAAGAACTTTTAAACTTGTGCTCTTTCTTGCTGCCCTGTTACTGATCACCGACACCATCATCAATATCAAAAACATAAAAAGCAAAAAGAGTGGAGTTACTGGTGAAAGTGAAAAATTTCAACATTAATCATTTCTGTTAGCTGATTATACTAACACCAATCTTCAATTAGACCTTTACCAATATCGTTTGATAGCGCCCGCTATATATCAGTGCTATCAACACCACAAGAACTTCTGATATGTTCAAAACCTCGCCACATAATTATTATCAATCTGAGACCTCACCTAGTTTAAAATGCTTTTATAACATCAGAGATTTCACCGATCCTGCAACAAGCAGAATCCGATTTCTCTGAAACACAAAAGTTTCTCTATATGCTCTCTACCTATGTATTACATTGCAGCCACAGACCTCAGAGCCCAGATTCTATTTCACGAATTCGATTATCGAATTGTTTAGAATATGCGTATATTCTCAGTACAGCGCATTCTACAGTCACAGTCTGAGCTACTTGACAATCGAATTCGTGAAATAGAATCTGGGGGCAGATTGCAATCCAGAATACGCACATAAGCGGCGTTGCCAAAATGTCTGTTTTAGTATTGAATTGCTTTGAGAAATTGTGCTGAAGAAGAGCAAATTTGAAGATTTTCCGGAATGGTTTGGAAGCTGAAAATGTTTTTTTTATTGACCAAAAATTGTGCAAACTCTCATGATCGGGAGCAGATGGCCCAGAAAAGCATACCCTCCTTTGAAATTTCGATTTGACATTTTTTGGCGATATTTATTCGAAGGTAAAATTGTTGGCATAGAAATTCATTTGGAGACATATTCAAGATAAATACAATTATCCCACCATATTCAATTCACTGTGAACTTTATTATATTTTTCAACTTCGAGAATGTCTCTGTATGGAGTCGGATCAGAATAACCCTGGGATAGATTCTGCCTGTCATAAGGGAGACTGAAAAACTAACCTTGGGTGGAAGATGGTCTTTACTATCGCCCGGTTAGAGAGCACCGTATCAACTTTATATGCTGTGAAGTGTAAGGTAACGTTTCAGTAAGTGGTTGATATTTCAGGTTTCTTTCAATTATTCAATTTTGAAAATGGTGATGATGTCTCCCAGAGTAAATATCTCCGAAAGAAACATACCTACCCAGTCGGATCATCGGATGGGGGTACTTGGGAGGATCCTTCATCGGAAGTATTGAGATATGATTATTATGACATTCGTGGGACGAATAAAAATTTGATGATGTGCATCACCATCTGCAAACAGAAACATCCGAACTTTTCATTCTAACTGAAACTCAAGTCAATTCATCTACAAATAATTTACACGTAGTTTGCTCATTTTATGAATAATATTCTCGCTTTTGTTTCAAAGGTGGTGTTTGTCTGTACTTCAGGAATAATTTATCGTGCCAACAGAAAAAAGGGCTAGAACCGAAGATGCTGGTAACCACGAATATTTTATAATTTACTTGATTTGGATATAGTAAACACATGGCTACTATATTACAGTCGGAATTAAAAAGTCAAGTGGCCAATTTTTTGTGTATGGGTGTATCTAAAAACACCTCCATACGAGTTAGATCAAGTCATAATCTGGAAGAGAATATTGAAGCTAAACGGCACAGAGGCAATGCACAACATGTTCCTCCGAAAGATGTACGAACAGATCAAGTTGGACACTGACCAATCCAAGCAGAGGAAAGAATAAGGTGTGAATTTTCAAGTTGCAAGTTTAATACTGACATAATTTGAGCAAAGTGTGGTGTTGTTCTCTGTTTCAACAAAAAAATAAATGTTTCAGACAATTTCACCATTGAGGGACATTCATGTATTTGTATCATTATTTTTCCCATGTTTCTCTGATCAGTTATATCGAAATATAATTTTTTCAAACGAAAAAAAAATCATGCATTCAAGGGATAATGTCAGAACACGCTTTGGGTGGAAAGAGTGATTCAAATATTGAATTGAAGAGAAGGAATAGACACAGTATCCAATTACTGGGCACATTTTTCAGGAATTCATAAGGTATGCAATCAGTCCCTGGGGATTTTTCATTTTTGCTAGAGTTCAGGGCTATATAAATCTGTAGAATCAGAAAAAATCTTTCTTCTGATGGAGATGATACAATAGAGTGATGTGACACTTAAATAATAGGAAAGGGAGAGTAATGGCGGAAAACGAAATCTGCTTCCATCATGCTGTCTGAGGAGAGTAGCATCTCTATGAATTCGGGTGATGTGTCGCACCAGGCTACCCTTCCAGAAAGACAAAATGTTATGTTTTATCTAAAATCTTCGAGACATTTTCACGAGAAAAATTGATAAAGTCGAATCTCTAATGAGTTTTGAAATCGAAAGCAGATCTCTTTTCAATTTGAGTCAATACGATATGCTGCCTACTGTTATCATTTACTGTTGTCATTCGGGAGGAACAGTTTCCATAAGAGCAGCAACTTTTCTAGGTAGACAATAAGTTTGCCTCTCTTCACTGATATGGATGCTAACATCGATTTTAACTTCGACCAGATTTTGATAGGGTTCCCAACCCGAAAAACTAAAAAGGGTGAATCTATCCACAACAATACTTTTCAAACAAGTTTCTCTTCCAGACAACCCATAGCAGCACGGGAAATAAAAATTCAGAGGGGTATTAGGGTCAATAGTATTCACGATGACTTAGTGAAAATGATAGAATGAGGTGACATCAACGTGAAATTCAATGCTGGGAAAACTCTCTCTTCGCAAAGAAACCCGATCTATCTTTTATTCAGATGTCAGGAATAACTATCCCTATAAAGCCAAGTATTTCGATTTTCTTTCTTCAATAGAATAGCTGAACTTCTAAACACCTTGCCGATGGAAGTTTTTTCTGGGGCTTACAAACTTCGAATATCTAAATTTAATATTAATTCCTATCCCCCGTCCCATGATCCACACGGTGTTCTCGAATATTACGGGGCTTTCCTTCCGTTTCAAACAATACTCAATATGTTGTAGTTTATTAGATTATGATTCATATGAATTCGTCCAAAATTCAATCGCAGGAACTGAACCGTTCCATGTAAAATTCAACTCACGATTTGAAACTCACCCAACCGAAAAAATGCTGGATCAAAATCCCGAAGAAAAGGCCTAAATCTCGTACCTGTTACCCCATTTCATTTCAACCACGATAAAACGTTGCCGGCGATTATTAATTAAATTCCGGTGCTCAGCCCCGTTCCAATCATAATGGGGGTCCTAAACCGAGACAATATACTCGATATAAACAACAAGTTAACACATAAAAACTTCGAAATTGCTCCTGAGCACGGAGCACGGCGTGCAGTTTCCGAAATCGCGAAACTTCAGAACGTGTTCTCCCGCTGCTCACGAAACGATCAAAGTAAGAAGCCCCATATTTACATTTAAATGAGACA
This sequence comes from Zygogramma bicolorata, assembly GCA_032362365.1. Classification (NCBI taxonomy): domain Eukaryota; kingdom Metazoa; phylum Arthropoda; class Insecta; order Coleoptera; family Chrysomelidae; genus Zygogramma; species Zygogramma bicolorata. The sequence continues at coordinate 555,563 of JAVJAQ010002186.1, read as the reverse complement.
TTGTATTCAGTTATGACTGAGAATGGTAATGGAGTTGAGAATGGGATGTTGAGGTGACCCCACAAAAAGTGAGGAAACGTGCAAGGATAATTGGAGTGATAATGAATGATTTTATTCTCGACATTTCCTTTTTTTTCTACCCCTTTTCTCAGTCGTTCAAGTAAAAGAAGGGTAAGTCAGAAGAATACCTTGCGTATATCGAGCGATTTAGGGAACACACTACGCCTATGTCGTCGTAGCGGGGTACGGGGGGCGGGGGCCCCTGTAACCCCGTTGGTACTCCGCCCATGTCCGCTAACGGTCGTCGCCGACATGTCGAGACCTGCAAAAGTTCGAACGGCGAGTTCCCAGGCTCACGTGCAAGGCGGCTCTTTTGTCGGCATGTTCGTCAAAGATATCATCGAATGATTAATGGGTTTTCAGGTGAATCCCAACCGCCGAGCTGTTTACGAAAACAAACGTGATGACTCATGCGTTTTTCCGAGAATTGCAGAAGGTCATGCGTCTCACTGTCGCCTGAGACTTGCAAAACAAAATACGTGGGGAATCCCAGATGACGCAAGCGCTTTTCCGAGAAATGTAGAAGGTCATACGCGGCGTCTTTCGCTTCGGAGATCGGAAAGGTTCGGGCGGCATCGTAGAACCGCACCCATTTCGAGCGGGAATATTTGAACTTCGGGAGGTGTTTTATGACACAGGCAATGCTGTCTTAACCGCACACACAGAGGTGAAGAGTGGAGGGGGCGTAGCCATAAGGAAAATGGTTATGATCGACGATTGTCAGTGTGAAAATGTCCTCTGAAGAATATAGACGTAAATTGGAGGAATTTGGTGCGCGAGTACGAGCTGTAGCCAAAGACTTGGAGTTTTACGAAGACAAGCTAAATTGCACGAAATAACTGGAGAAGTTGGCCATATCTGCTGCATATTGGGACAAGGTGTTCGAAAGGTACACCACAACTGCAGTACCGCAATCGCCCATAGGACCTGTCAGAAGAATTCAGCCAGAACCACTCTAAAGATGGCGGCGGCGGCGGCCAACTTATACGTCCTGCTCGTATTTGTCAGTATGGCAGGCAGATTGTACGTCAATGCTCCGAATGATGTACATGAAGCTGAAGTTTGTTTTGGAAAATGTATCGACGACGACGACGGCGCGCAGTGGCAGAAAATGGAGCGAACTCATGTAAATGGAGGGCTAGAGGTGTTCTGCTCCCATCAACTACTGACCATGGGCGACGACGAAAATTCGACGTACCTCAACTTCAAGCTGAAGCTCAAGACAGAAGAACGAACCATCATGCTGGATTCCTCCTCCTTGATGAAGAATGGATCGATGTCACTCAAATCGGTTGCTGAACAAGAAACGCACAACTTGTTCGTCATTGCATGTGTCATCATGACCTTGATGAGTGTAGCCATATTGAAATTTCTTGTTATGAGCATACGCAATAACCTACTCGATTCATCATGTAATTTGAAAGTGAATGCTTGAATAAAGATGTGTGAGAACGAAAAAAGAGGTCTTTCATTTTTGACAGATGGCTGAGAGACGACTCTCCGTGGACGCCATCTATCCACGCCACTGTGAGGCCGACTCATAAGGGTGAGCTCCTCCGAGGACGCCATCTATCCACGCCACTGTGAACCCATGCGTAAGTGTGAGTGACAGATGACGCCGCCTTCGAGGACGCCATCTATCCACGCCACTGTGAGGCAACTCATAAGTGTGAGCTCCTCCGAGGGCGCCATCTATCCACGCCACTCTGAACCAATGCGTGAGTGACAGATGACGCTGCCTTCGAGGACGCCATCTATCCACGCCACTGTGAACCCATGCGTAAGTGTGAGTGACAGATGACGCTGCCTTCGAGGACGCCATCTATCCACGCCACTGTGAGGCCGACTCATAAGTGTGAGTGACAGATGACGCTCCTCGGAGGACGCCATCTATCCACGACACTCAGAACCACCCATCGCACAGTGATCTGTGCCCCACACTCTTGTCTTTTCATTTTTTTTCCCACCCCACAATCTGAAAGAGAAAAAAAAACAACCCTTTCGAAAATTCGATTTATTGATCGAAAAAACATACATTTCTCTCAACGAGGTAAAACATTATTGGAGAACCATCTAAGCATAGAGTCCACATTGAACTGTGTACACATAAACTTGGAATTGTAGGCGGCGGCTATGTGGTTCGGGCATGGCGTGGGCGTTGGCTGGAAATTCTCCTTCATTCCCTGCGTCGTACCGTCGAACTGAGAGACGTCCTGGACATCGGGGAAGACCACTCCGATTTCTCGTACCTTCTTCGAGAGGAACTCTGCTTTCTGGCTGCCTCTCACATATATGATTTCGGCCGAGTGCAGTAGGTATTTTTGCAAAATGGCATCGACGTCGTGGTATTCAATGTCCCCCGAAGAATACGGGATGCTGTGTATGAACTTTTCCAAATAGCGGGCGGTCTTCTTATCTTTGTCCGTCAGCACGACAAAGGGCATTGGCGGCTTGAAGAGGAAATTCTGCCTCTGATGTCCGATGTGGATGGTAAGTTCCTTGGGGTGGAACGCCCCATTGACGATGAAACCTTGTATGTCGACGAAAGCGATTCTCATGATGTGTGTGTGCGTCTTGTACTCGTGATAGCTGGCAACTGAATGACGAAGCGCGCTAGAGAGCGTCACTTCTCCCACTTCTCCCACCACCGCAGCGCCGCCTATGAGAGATTTCTCATGACTTCGGTGAGGGGGAAGTACTCCATCAGGCAATCGTGTATGATGATGCAATATACGCGGGTTTTATCGGGAAAACCCACGCTGGCCTCGATGTCGAGACGGACGTCAACCGTCGAGGATTCCATCCGTTCTTCTTGTTTCGAGCAGTCTATGACGAAGAGGGCGCGCTCCTTGAAAGCGACGTAATTCAGGAGAGCCGACTTCTTTGCCGCCATATTGGTGTAGCTCGGCAGGAACTCGGTATAATTGAAATGGGCATCCGTATAATGATTCCGCTGGAAATCCAACTGCATACGTTCATTGGGCCAATACTCCCCGTTCAGAGACAGACGAATGTTCTGAATGTGAACGTGATCGAAGGACGTTGGGTCGGCAGCTGCGACGTCGCGTTTGTCCGTCTGGAAACATACTACGACGAAACGTGGTCTTTCCACAGCCGTACTCGTCTTGACAGCCCAAATTTCTCGTTTAGCGTCCTTCGTGATGGCAGGCAGTTCGTTCAACTCCCATTTTCGAAACGGTATAACTATAGGTTCATCCGCCTGAATGGCCCTCATCAACTGCTCCCGAATGTCATCGTTCGGATAGATGTGTTTGATTTTCAGCTCGATATTCTCGATGACAACTTTGACGGTGGTGGGTCCTGCAGCAGCCGCCGCCCCCAATTCTCGTATGATTACGCAATCGGTATCGTTGCGAGCTCGAACGAAGCGAAGTGTCTGTCTGCCGCACGTTATGAGCGGGTAATCGTTGAAAATGTTGAATATGTGCTTCAGCGGAACAAGTACGCTGAACGACTTGTCTTGATCGTTGAGAACAGGCGGAGAATCGGGATAATTCCATCCGGCTATTGCCATGTGTGAGGAGTCTTGGCGCTCATAGCAAACCATGGCTCGGATGGCGCTTACGATCCCAGGATCACGAACCGTTTCGATTTCTCGAGCGCTCTCGCTGTAGGTGCAAGAGTCGAAGAGGAAGGCGGCGAAATTGGGGGCGAGCGATACGTTGCCCGTCCCGGTAATTTCCAGCTTTCCATTGATCGACATCTGAGTCGACCTGATTGATGTTGAACTCTACGATATCGTTGCAGTTGTACGACTTGATGAAAGGTGTGTACGAGCGGTATTCGGCCTTGCGAATAGTTTCGTCGAATTTCGGCTTTCGAAACACGTCGAATATCGTGGTCGGTGGCTCAGAGGGCCCCGTCGACGTCGACGGCTCAAAGTCATTACGTCTTCTTTTGCTTGTTTGCGGCATAGCTCTTGAAGGCACCGTCGCCCAATGTGTATGCGGTAAGAACTTGTTTGAGGAATGCTCTGTTTGCACAAGTCAATTGATGGTGACGCTCTGAAGGCTGCTTCACAACTAACTGACCTCGTGCAGCGCGTTTTCCTTTATTGGATTCGAAGATCAGTCCCATCTGTCCCGGGCAACTCGCACCTCCAAGACGATGGTGCTTTTTTCACCTTGAAAGTCTACGGGTCGACCGTCCTGATCGAGGGCTAATACGGTAACGTTGGTGATTTCTCGCTGCGGAATCACCGGTAGGTACAACAGATTCGAAGGTGTTTCGTTGATTGCGTATCCGGGGTCCACTTGAATGGCGAATTCGTAGATGGTGTGCGCAGGCGTGTCACCGTCGAAGGCTCCCCAAGTAATACTGCACTCGAAACGTATTGTCGATACTTTTATAATGTTGACAGGTAGATCCGACGAATGCAGTTGGTTGACAGGTAGGAATTTCGAAGAAAAGCCCAAAATGTGTCCAATATTGCCCTGCTCTTCGAACGAAATGTCAAAGTACTTGCTGTACATTTCACATTTCAACGTGTTATTGTTGGGTTTGAGCGAAAAGGTGGCATCTTGCTCTGCACCGCTCAGGTGCCAAATGTTCATCTTTTTTCGTATGAACGCCTCGATATCGGCAATTTCGTAACATCCTCGAGGAAACTCGATGGTTTCGAGTGTGCCCTCACGGTCGTAGTAGAAGAACTTTGACCCTCTCTCGATGTTCGGAATAGAGTTGTACGAGTGAAACGACCTCAACGCCAACTCGTACTCTTTGTTCGGGTTGAGCACGATAGGCGCTTGCGGCCTAAAGGAAAACACGTGATTGTGACTGTTCACTCTCAACAGCTGCGACATGACGACTGATGATGGATGGATAGGTGCAGAGATATAAATAGCCACAAGTCAATCAACGTTTATTCGTAATACAATCTGAGACAAAATACACAGCGTGTCTCCATGCGAGGGCCGCAAACGTCAGGCCACACGTGACGATTGTAGTTCCGGTTGCAAGGCAGGAAACGTTTCAGCTTTTGGCGTACATCTTCGGGGAACCACAACCACGTTTCGATGGTAATGTTCCTCATCAGGACGACGATGACGAACCACATTTCCTCCTCGGACAAGTCCATTACGCGGTGGTCCATAGAAATTGCAAACAAAGATGGCCGCAATTGTATTGATTGTACGTCTGGTATTGTTCGTTGTTGTAGACGATGGTGCAGTCTTTGAGGTATCGCACAAGTTCTCTCATCGGTTTCAGATTGCCGAATGAGTCAAAGTACTCGACGCGATCGTTTATCTTCCTATAAGCTACCCAATGCGTTCCAGGATTGTGGGAAACGTCCAAGTTGACGATGGCGCACTCCCGACGACGCGCTTCAGCGGGAAGCGTGTCCCGCATGAAGACGCCGCGGAAATGCGCGATTTTCAACTGCTTGGCGTAATGACGAAGTTCGTGATCGAACAGCGCCCTATCGGGTAGCTTTATTGGGAGTTTTTTTGTTTCTTCAGAAAGAGACCGTATCCACCTTTGGCGTTCTTCCTCAGGTACAATCCTTTGCCGTTGATGGCTTCCATCGCCTTGTTGTGGCGCTTCTCCTCGTCGAGTTTCTTTTGGGCGTTTTTGGCATCCAGGACCGTCTTGGCGATTCCTGCTGCGCCCCCACTCAGAGCGCCCAGAGCGCTTAAACCGGCAAACAGCGGTATGAGAGGTAGGACTCCACCTGATTTTGCATTTTCTATAGGTATGATTCTGGGAATTCGAATGCGTTTCCTTCCCCCAACCTTCTTCACGGCCACTCGAGCCGCCTTCAAGGCGTTGATGGCGGCCTCCTTGAGCGTCGTCGCCGATGGTTTCATACCCTTCTTCACCTTTTGAATGATGTGACGTTTGAATGACAGTGGTGGGTGATACGCCCATGCCAAGCTTTCTTTTGGCCTTCATGGCTCCGGTGACAACTAGTGCGTTGGCTCGTTCACCCAAAGAAGCGTCTTTTGCTCGAAACCGATTCCAAGCCTCGTCCTCGAGCACCTTATCGGCTTTATGTCTATCTTCAAGCAGCGAAGACTTGGAGTAGGCTATGTCGTGGATGCGACACGCGGCGTCGAGCTTATTGATTCCGGGATCGCCGCGCGCAAGGCGTTTTTGAAGTTTGGTTCCCGCTGAGAAAGTATTTGAGGTTAGATTTCACCATTCGTGTGAGTGTGACTGTTACAACTTACGTCCACAGTATTGGTATCCCCCCGGTAGATGAAGTTCGAACGGCAGCTTGGTGATCAAGTTGTTGACTAGACCTTCACCCTCGTACACCAACATTGAAACTGATTGGTCGTTCACGTACGCCCCTATATATATGCGACACCCAGTATACTATTTATAGGCGAACACTCTGTATCCAACAAACACAACATGCAGACCTTTCGACAAGAACACACGCTTCCAATCAACAACTTCGATGACGTCATCAGCGATGAGTCATCGAAGCGAAGAAAACACAGCAACTTGTTGCCGAACAGTTTTCGAGCCATCATTTGTGGACCGAGCGGATGCGGAAAGACGAACATCATGCTGTCTCTGTTGTTCCATCCGAATGGCGCTAAATTTGAAAACGTCTACGTGTACTCAAAGTCGCTGTACCAGCCCAAGTACGAGCTGTTGCGTGAGGTGTTGGACGGCGTGAAGGGGATCGGGTATTTCCCATTCAAGGACAACGAAGAAATTACAAGTCCACACGAGGCGAAACCGAACTCTGTGTTCATTTTCGACGACGTCGCCTGCGACGGCCAGCAGAAAATTCGAGAATACTACTCTATGGGCCGGCACAAGGACATCGATGCCGCCTACCTATGTCAGACGTACTCGAAAATACCCAAACAACTCATCCGAGATAACTGCAATTTGATCGTACTCTTCAAGCAGGACGAAATCAATATGAAACATGTGTTCGACGAACACGTCTCACCTGACATGTCTTTTGATCAATTCAAACGAATGTGTTCGGCATGTTGGGACGCTCCCTTCGGCACTCTCGTCATTGCCAAAGATTTCAATCTGAACGAGGGACGTTACCGCAAAGGTTTCGACACATATATAAAAGTATGAAACCATCGTCATCACCTGTCATTCCGCTTCAAGATGTCGTCCGATCGAGTTGCCATCGCTACACGCAAAAGAAAAATCACCGAACTCGCACGCTCCATTCGAAAAAAGTACTTGGCCCTAAAACTGGGCAAATCCGAACAAGACGAATCTATCGGAAAGCTGTTCAAACCCATTTCGCAACCGCTGCAACAGATTGCCCGATCCTCCAAGGCCATATTGATTCGTACGGCTGCCGCCAAAAAGATCAAAAAGGAAGCGGCATCGGCTTTGAAGCAGGAGAAACCCGAGAAAAAAGAAACCGACGACGAGGGCAGTGAAGAGGAATTCGACGATGCCGCACCGTGGCTACCTTCGAATTTTACCAATGACGTAATGGACGACTACCTGAATCGATATCCGAGCATAGCCCAACCCTACCTGTACGAGCACCTGAAAAACGACAAAAAAATCGACAAAGTATACGGTCCCGTATACGATGCGAGTTCTTCGTCGTGGTTGTTGGGCACCGCACCCATCAACTTTGAAGCGGACGGCTCGATAAAAATCAATAATGTGCACACTTTCGAGGGAACGTCCTCCTTGTACGATCTCATCTTCTACGACGACCCCGACGACGATGACATTCAACAAGATGACTTCGATGCGTATCGCCGAATACTGGAATTGACCAATGTTCACCGAGACGCTAGGGGACGTCTGAAGGGCTCCTCCAAGCGCAAGTACAGAAACATCATAAAACCCATGTTTACACATCATGCAGGTAGCGGCGGCCGCAGTACATTGACGTACAACGACAAACCGATGGAGTACATCTATTGGGACGATCCGAACGAGCTGGTGGATCGCCTGCGGCTCCTGATGGCCTCCAAACAGGCGGGAAATACGTCTCACGACAACGAAATCGTCGCCATCATCAATGAACTGAAGGAGGCCGATATAATACGTTTACGAAACGTTCGTCCCTCATTCACATCATGAGCGTCGACAAATTCGGTCATCGTTCCGGAGGCGCCACGTCGTCGTCGGCGGTCACCCTGTCATCCATTCTACATATTCCGCCAACGTTCCTGCGCACTCCCGACGGTGACTTGGACATTGAGAATGTGAAAATTTGTAACTTGAAAGAACCGAAGGTCGACAGCGATGCCGTCACCAAGCGATACGTCGACTCTATTGCGTCTCAGCTGAACGAAGCGATGACTGGGCATGTGGCAACGCTGCATGACTCATCGCGCAAGTATGCAGACGAGATAAGCGCACGTGCAAAGAAAGATTTGCGCAAGGAAATAACAAGTTTGAAACGCTGCATCGAACAACAAGAAAATACGTTGAATAAGCGGCTGAATTTGGATTCGGACCAACTTACTCTGCTGGAAGGTCGAATGACGGACATATCCAAAATGATGTTCGAAATACAAGATAAATTGGGCAAACACCTGGACGGTAAGGTCATTATCGATCTGGACTCGAAGCAGCAGCAGCATTGATATGGCTACGAAAAAACACGTGGTGGACGAACTGCATCGGCAGGCTCGTCGAAGGTTTCCGCGACGCCGAACCATCGTCAGGGGCTTGGACGATACTTGGCAAATGGACTTGGCCGATTTGCGGTTGTACAGCACTCTCAATAAAAACCACACCATGATAATGGTGGTCATCGATTGCTTCTCGAAATTTCTATGGACGCGGCCGCTGAAAACGAAGACGGGGGCCGAAATCACCGAGGCATTCAAGGACATCCTCGACAAGTCGCAGCGGTGTCCCAAAAATCTACACACCGATCAGGGCACAGAGTTTTTCAATGCCAAATTTCAAAGTCTGATGCGTGAGAGGAACATCAACCACTACAACACGTATACCATCATGAAAGCCGCCATTGCAGAACGGGTAATACGGACGCTCAAAGCCAAATTGTTCAAGTATTTCAGCTTGAAGGGTTCGTACAAGTGGTTGGACGTTCTGCCGAAAATCACCGACGAATACAACGCCACCAAACATAGAACGATCGGCTGCAAGCCCTCCGAAGTGAACAAATCCAACGAAAAAATCGTCGTCGTCAAGTACGCATATTCGAATCGAAAAGTTGTGCGACGAGCGCCCAAGTTCAAGAAAGGTGACGTCGTACGCATTTCCAAGGCGAAACACGTTTTCGAGAAAGGTTGTGTGCCCAACTGGACCACAGAGCTGTTCGTTGTGAGCGCCGTCAGGGTTACCAACCCCATAACGTATATGCTGGAAGACCAACAGGGCAACCCCATAAAAGGTGCGTTCTACGAGGAAGAACTGCAAAAGACGCGCAACCCAGACGTCTATCTCATCGAAAAGGTATTGCGCAGAAAAGGAAAGAAGATATACGTCAAGTGGCTCGGTTTTGACAACCGACACAACAGTTGGATAGACTGCTCCGATGTGGTGGGGGAAGACGATGCTTAGTGTTGCGCTGGGCCGCGTCCCTCTCAGTTCAACTTCAGTCATGAGTCAAGACAGTGGCTATTCAAGCGGTTGCAGCATCACAAGTATGCTTTCGAGTTCGGGTCGATTCAGTGGCGGCGGCGGCAGTAGTGACGAATCCAATTGGTATTCGACAGACGGCAACTTTGATCGACATTTGACACGTATATTGGAGAAGTACGAGATGGCTGCCAGAATCGAGGAACATATGTTGCTGCAGTTCTCCTTCATTGTGGAGGGTTTCGAAATACGTGTGGGACTTTCTCCGGCAAGAACCTTCAGCCCGTCCATCATACTCGCTCATCCGTACAGGTGGGCAAAGTTTTCGAAGATTTCCTTCAGTGCCTACGAATGGTCTGTGCTCTGTGACCTGTTTGGACAGAAAATGGATGACTTTTTCCGCGAACCGATCACCGACGATTATGATCCGATAACTTTCCCAGTGGGCGACTACTGCAAAGTGACGCAGACCATGTGGGAAGATACAAGAATGCTGCTCGTGGAGAAGCATGGCGAGTGCTTGGAGCTGCAGGAAAATGACGTTTGGAAAATCTTCTCGGCGAACAGCACAATAGTGAAGAACCGAGTCGCCATGTTGGATTCCATCAACTTTTGTGCCTACTACCACAATCTGCTAGATGGCGTTAGACGCTACTTTCGCTGCAACCCGGACGCCACCGTGGGAGGCATGCAACTTCTGACGACGTTCAGCGACATCTGCCCCGACAGTTTGCTGAGCAACGCCATGAACGATTATCTTTTCTTCTATAGAACCAATATTTTGAATGATCTATTGAAAGATGAATAAACTTGTTTGTACGTACACTGTGTGTCTTATTTTTGAGGTTTTTGATGTCATTTTTTCGTCGGAAAAACGCGTCATTTTTGATGCAGTTTTTCGACGAAAAAATTGCATCAAAACGCACCATTTTTGACGTGTTTTTCGACACTCATTTTCGATGCGTCGAAGTGACAAAAAACCTTCGTTTTTCACGTGTTTTTTCGACGCTCATTTTCGATGCGTGAAAACGCGTGAAAAACGATGTTTTTCTGTCACTTCGACGCATCGAAAATGAGCATCGAAAAAACACGCAAAAAACGATGTTTTTTGGTCACTTTTGACGCGTCAAAAACGCACCGTTTTTGTGCTGTTTTTTCGCCCCAAAAATGGCATGTTTTCGTGCACTTTTTTGCTTGCAAAAAACATGCTATTTTTGATGTGTGCCTGAAGGGCCTCTCTCTCTCTCTCACACACACAAAATCAAAGTCAGTAGATTTCAGATACAAGTATATATATTTCCTATAACATATAATTCTCTATATATATATATTGATATGTACAATTGTTGAGACAGATGGGGAAAAAAACTCAACTTTACACCAAGTCATCGTCGTCAACATCTTCCATGACGTCGACGTTTTCGAAAGCGTCGGGGTTCACTGAACCGCCGGCGTTTTCGGAAACGTCGTCGACGGCGTCCTCCAAAACCGAATAATGGCCCCACGGATATGTATCGAAGCTATTCGGGATCAGTTTCCTCTTGTCATCGTGAGGACTTAGCGCGATTTTCGTCTGTTCAACACTAAAAACGTTGTGCGCATACGAACGAATGCACCTTTGAGTTGCGAGTTTTTCGCGATTTTCCTGCAGGCAATTCAGATAATCCTCAAAGGTGATATCGTTCGCAACCACATTGTATTTGACCCCTTTGGACTTTTTGACGCATTTTTGCCCCTGAATTTTGAAAGTGTACATTTTTGCCCGCAACCCCACGAAATCTGTCATGATGCACCCGTTGGCTTCATCTTTCATCAAACCGGGTACTTTTTTGTTTGCTTGCGGAATTTTGAATGGGTTATCGCTTGGGTAATCGCTCGTATCGAATTTATCCAGGTGAGACGCAATGAGATCTCGGTAGGCGTCGTCACAGGTGAGTTCGTACACCAAAGAGTCCGTATCGGTATACATGAGCTTGCACTGGTCTCGCGTATACTTTTTCATCATGAAATCATAATGGAAATCGTATACGCAGACCTTGGATATGTCGAGGATGGACATGCCGATATACAGGGGTTTGTTGAACTCCAAATCGCACTTGAGGAGTTCGATAGCCATGAGGTCGTTGTCGAAGATGGTTCGACTATGGAACTTGGGACTGCTAATGAGATTTTTGGCGCCAAACCGGCCGTGCCACCGGTTGACCAGTTTCACCACTCGGTGTTTCCGGATGTTTTCCATTGTTTTGCCGAAAACACTGTTGTTGGCAAGCTTGTAGTGGTTTTTGCCAAAGGTCGTGGTCGCCTGCGCCCGCAACCTCGTATTCAGTTCAATGTAGGGCTTGAGCCAAGCCTGCTGCTTGAACTGAAGTGCTTTGTGTACTTTTGTGAGTACAAGTCCGTGCGCTAGTGCCTGTTTCAGTAGCCGATAGTGTACGACGTATCTTTCCTTTCGGTACAGGGTGGTCATCAATTTTGGGTGTTTTGAGTTTGGCGGTACTCGGTGTTCGGCGCACATCGGAAAATCTCGATGTTTGTCGTGGAGATGCTCGGGGTACTCCAAGTCGACCTCGAGGATATACCCTACGTCGGACGAGTCCGAAACGTTGCGAATATCCAGATCGTCGAAGTTTTCGACCCATTTGAATTCGCCCACCGGCAAATGTTCCATCATGGCCCATCCATAGAGGTTGTTGACGTCGAAATACATCAAGTACTTGGATGGTTTCGAGGGATCGAACTCGGCCATGTACTTGTTGTTGGCTTTCGAGTAGCGGTTACAGCACTGGCTGATACCGCCTCGAATGCCCCGCTCTATGAATAGCACCATGTCGACGTCTCTGAGAAGTTCCAACTTACACTTTGTATACTTCAACATACACGACCACGTATAGCCGGGCATGGTGAAGTACCAAGCGGGATCGAGCCCGTAGGTGCTGTGGCCGATCTTGCGGAAATTCTCAAAGATGTCGGTCAGCAACAAGATGTCGGTTTTCATGTACAGATCCGAATATTCGCCGAGGGTTTTCACCCCGAACGATTGCCACACCCGTTGCGCATGCTCGTACTCGCTTTGGGTGATGTCGCAATCGTTCAGTTTATTGTGAAATTCCTCGAGAGCTGGCAACTGTGTACACTCCAGTTTGTCCAGCGTGTCGACAAAGTCGTATGGGAATACCCCTTTGCGCGTGAGCAGTTCGTATTGTTCTGCGCTCACGTGACTGAATTCTTTGCGCGTTGCGCGCAAGTCTTCAGTTTTCATGGTGCGCACCAACCCATCCAAACTCATACTCAAAAATCGGAAAGAGTCGATGAAGCGGAATTTGATGGTCGTCTCCTCGTCGTACTGTGTGAAGGAAATGTACTTTTCCTTATTGATCGGCAACGGGACTATGCGTCCACGTTTAGCCAAGTCTCTGATGATAAAATGGCTGTCGTAGCCGCCCAAGTTGTGGAACACAATGGGCACTACGAACTGCTTCTTGTACTGTAGGTTGCATTGCGCATGCGCCCAGCCCCGGAATAATCCGGTGAAATGGTCGTGGTCGACCACCTTTGCGTCCTCCGCCTTGAAGGGGAGTTCGCAAATGTGGCAGATTTTGGCAGAGTCTCGGCCCGACGGATATACATCCATCGGTACGATATGATGGATTTTGCCCTCAACCTCTTTGGCAATGTCCTTCATTCGATCGGCGAACCATTCCATCGAGTCTGCCCCCCGATGGCTATCGTAAAACGACAAAGAGTCGTCGTAAGTGCATTTGAAATAGAAGCCTGCACTGAAAGCCGAATGTTTTTGGTATTTTTGGGTTTTGCTCATTTTGGACTTGGTCAAACTGTCATCAAACGGCTCCAGAATACTTTCAAAGTCAGCGTAGATCACAAAAGGAGCTTTCTCCTTGAAAACGAAATTTCGAAATTCGATATGAGTGTATTTTGGAAATTTAATTTTGCATGAATTTTGTGCCTCGCAGTCAACCGTATGACTATCGAGTTTCTCCTGCGTCGAAAAATAGTTCAAACATCGGTCGCAAATGAATTTTTTACTCGTATGCTTGCTAAGTTGTGAACCGACAAGTCGAGACAAGTCTTTGATCCAGCAGTAATGTCCGCGGATGTTTGTGACGTCATCGTCCGTATTGTCTTCGTCTTCCTCGTATATTGTCGGTAGTGGGTCATAGTCATTGATTTTGGGTGTGTATGTTTGTTCGATCAGAAGTAAATTTACATGTCTGTCTAATTTCTTTTTGGTCTGTCGAATAGGAGCTACATCGAAATTGGGTCGAGAGTCTGATGACGGTTTGATCAATTCCAAAATGAACACGTTGACCGAAATTGAGTTCAATTTTTCAAATTTATCGATTTGCTTGATAGTCATGGGAAATTTCAAACCCTCTGTATTCAGTTTTTCACGCCAATCCGGATACGATGATGTACGTGCAGGATTTTTCCCTGCCGGAGATGGATATAGAGCCGAAACGATTGCCCAAGCGAAACATGCATCGTCATCGTTTTTGATGTTGATGCATGCATGTTTTTTCTTGATTGGTTCCGGAAGTTCGATGAAAGATGAACCGAGCCCATTTCCGAACCCCGATTTATTGATATTTATTTCCAAACTCACGATTTTCCTCAAAGACCACCCGCTTTCCCTCCCGCTGAATTCGTCCAATTTGGTCAAAATTTTTCCCTCGATATTTTCCTTGAACCACGCTTTCAAATCCGTCCCCTGGTCAATCACTTCGTTTTTAGTGTTGAAATATTTCATTTCCACACTTTCTTGTTGATCGGCGGAAATTTTGAAGAACTCTCCGCAAAAAGCTGCATTCACTTTCAGCGACGCTCCAACCTTCTTCAGTGCGTTCATTATGCGACGCTTGAATAGGCTGAAAGCGTCGCTGAAAAATTGAAGTACATCTTTGTGCTTCAAGTTTATGATCACCCCTGTACGTACGCGCCCCTGAAAGGTGGAAATCAAGTCCTCCCAGATGACACGGCTCGTCAATTTTCGCGCCCCTCCCCCCGCTGCCAACCCCCGCCCCTCGATAGGATTTTTCAGAAAATTTTGAAATGCTTTCACATGGCCTAAATTTGTTTGAAGTTTTCTCAAAATGCCGATTGAAGAGGAATCCGACACCCGAATAGCTTTTTTCAATATACAAACAGATCGTTTGCTATGCTTCAGCCAAAGTTCGCGTTCCGCCGCGCTGAATTTTGTCCCCAAAGTTTTCCGAATTTCCCCAAATTTAGCAATCATTTCATCACTGACGGCGGATATGTCTGCCATTATTCGGTTTTATATGTGGAAATATGGTGCAAACAGAGTATTTTCCTCACCTGCTCAATCAGTTTTCGACAAATTCGAAGGGGATTGTCTTTGCGGCGGTGGTAGCTCCCCCCTCCTTGATGACTATCGAGTATTTTCCTGGAGTGAACTGCTCCAATTTATCCCGCAGGACTGTGACCACTCGTCTAGGCAGGAATACTTCGTTATCTGGGAGATCTGCAACGACGGCCTCCCCAAACTTTGTCTTCACAAGACGCAGCTTCTGAATAGGATAGGGCAGGTTTTTCTGCAATGTGCTCAGCGGAATAGTCTGCTTATATCCAGATGAGCTGGCGACTGCGTTTATATCTGCAATTTCCATCTAAAATGAGTGATCATCGTTTCAGAAAAAAATATCAAGTGCCCAAAGGAAAAGAAAAATTTTTGCCACCCAGCCGAAAAATACGAGAAAATTTTTGGCTCACCCTGTATGAGCCGTTCGAAAAACTCACACACACCATATGAGCTAACCCACCCCACATGAAAAATATTTGGATGTCATGAGCAATTGGGACACTTTGACAGAAAAAAGGTTTTCGACACACACTGTATATGCCGTTCGAAAAACTCATACACTGAGCTAATGGAAACAGTTTCGACACACGCTGTATATGTCGATCGAAAAACTCACACACTGAGCCAACGGAAAAAGTTTTCGACACACACTGTATATATGCCGTTCGAAAAAATTTACACTGAGCCAACGGAAAAAGTTTTCGACACACGCTGTATATGCCGTTCGAAAAATATCACACTGAGCCAACGGAAAAAGTTTTCGACACACGCTGTATATGCCGTTCGAAAAAAATCACACACACTGAGCCAACGAAAAAAGTTTCGATCTGTATATGTCGAAGATCGCACTCAACCTGTATGAGAGCCGTTTTGCGCGAAAAAACACTCCCGAGTATGAAGGAAAAAAGGTACTTACATTTTTCGTTTGAAGACACTGGACACAAACACAACACTTTGTTGATTGAGAGAGAGAGAGCGTATTGACTGAGATGTTCACTCGTCGAATTCTCGAAGCAAAATGATGCGCGTCGCTTGTCGATCATAGCCAAGTTGACGCAATCCCCTCCCGCGCCGCGTCTATCTCGTTGACCTCTAGAAGAATATGACAGCATTGCCTCAACGTACCACCCACATGTGTCATGAACGCCGCCTGAAGCGAAAGACGCTTCCAGTTCAAATATTCCCGCTCGAAATGGGTGCGGTTCTACGATGCCGCCCGAACGTTTCCGATCTCCGAAGCGAAAGACGCCGCGTATGACCTTCTGCATTTCTCGGAAAAGCGCTTGCGTCATCTGGGATTCCCCACGTATTTTGTTTTGCAAGTCTCAGGCGACAGTGAGACGCATGACCTTCTGCAATTCTCGGAAAAACGCATGAGTCATCACGTTTGTTTTCGTAAACAGCTCGGCGGTTGGGATTCACCCGAAAACCCATTAATCATTCGATGATATCTTTGACGAACATGCCGACAAAAGAGCCGCCTTGCACGTGAGCCTGGGAACTCGCCGTTCGAACTTTTGCAGGTCTCGACATGTCGGCGACGACCGTTAGCGGACATGGGCGGAGTACCAACGGGGTTACAGGGGCCCCCGCCCCCCGTACCCCGCTACGACGACATAGGCGTAGTATGTTCCCTAAATCGCTCGATATACGCAAGGTATGTTCTAGGACCGAGATCTCGGTCACAGAACATACTTTGCTATACTACTGTAGTTTCATCCCAGTGAATCAGGTTTTTGTTATTTGGCAGAGTTCCACTCTTGCTGTCGAACCTGGACGATCTTTCACCAAACGAACTGATCGGCTCCGTCAAGAAAATGTATTCATTTAGTGCAGTTCGAATCTGTAGTGAGCCACAATAAATCCCTGTTAGTTGCATTGCTGGGTTATACAGACCCTTGGAACCGAACCTCAAATCAATCCCAGCGCACTTTGAAATTTGCGATGAAATTTTTCTCTGGTGAGAATCACTTTGACTACGCTACAGTCATCATGCCGATGGAAATTTGCAGAACGCAGAGGTTTGATATTTGATAACGCAATAACCTCTCACTGAAGCAATCCTTCTGGTCCAGTTCTAAGTGACAGTGTAACCCTGAGTTTCCAATGAATTTAATCTCCAGAACGTGCTCCTTGGCTCCTTACGAAAGGGTCAAGATGAGAATCCCCAGATTTTCATTTGGATGTATTCAGTCATGAATGAGAATGGTAATGGAGTTGATGATGAGATATTTGGGTGCCCTCACACAAAGCGAAGGAACGCGCAAGAAAATATTGGTGGTGATATTTTTATATTCATGCAAGAAAAAGGACTTCATTGAACCATATTTGCTGGAAAAGCTGGTTCTTCTTGCACAAGTTCAATAAACATTAAATTGCACTCATTTGTCGTTCTACTTTAGTACAAATGTACATTGACAGTGAGGAAGAATCGAGAATTGAAATATCACTCATGAATAGGAGGGGAATTGGAACCTCTGGTGTGATAGTTGAAACTCTTTGTAGAGATCAATTACCCTTACACCAATCTGATATCATTTGTACTCGACGAGCGTTTCGCTAACAAGGTTAGCATTTTCAAGAGGAAAAGCTGATACTAAACCTGAGGGCTAGTTTCAGTTTTTGACATATTTTGCAGTCAAGAACAATTTGCAAAGGGTTTTTTTTGTTCGATAGACTTCATATATTACTCACTTACCAATTATTCTCATTAGTTTTTGTTTAGATATGTTGGTAACATTGACAAGTCCTTGAACCTTGAAGGCTGTCAAAAATGTCAGATGTCACCGACGTCAGTCATGTGTGGATTTACTATTAAAAATGAAGTACTAAATGTTGTATCATTTAATTATTAATATTATAATACTTATTATACTTATTGTTAGCACAGAGTATAATAAGACATGGCGCAGTCGGAAAACTAGAATCGTCGTATTCAGACTGGTCAGTTCAAAAGTGAAAAAACAACAAAAATTATTTATCCTCAAAATGGAGTTCGTAAAGCCGGCCGCCATTAACGTGAATTCTGGCAATTTAGCCGAAAATTTTAAGAACTTCAAGGAACAAATAGACATATATTTGATAGCGACGGAGACAACTGAAAAATCCCGGGAAGTCCAAGTAGCCAGGGTTAAAAACCTCATGGGTCGTGAGGCTTTGAATGTTTATAATACGATTACAAAAACCCCCAAGGACAAGGAAACCGTGAAGTCAATTTTGGATGAAATAGAGGCACATTTGACCCCCAAAAAGAATGAAACAATGGAAGTTTTCAAATTCCTCAGCCGCAGACAAGGGCAGGGAGAACCATTTGAGAAATTTTACACGGACCTCAAAGGACTCGTGGGATCGTGTGACTTCGAGAATCAGGAGGATAAACTTTTGAAAGCTCAGTTAGTGCTGGGGATCCATTCCAAAGCCACACAAGAAAGACTTTTGAGAGAGGAAGCGACACTGGAGAAAACTATTGCCTTTTGTAAAGCAGTTGAATTGGCAGAATCGAATATGAAATTGCTTGAAGGAGACCATGAACGACAAGACCATGAGCGTCAAACCGAAGTATTTTCAATGTACAAAAGACAAGGTAAAAATTCAAATTCACAGTCATTCAGAGCAAAAACTGAAGTGACAAGGGTATGTGGCCGTTGCGGTAATCACCATAGGTTTAATAATTGTCCAGCAATGGGCCATCGTTGTCACATCTGTAACAAACTTAATCACTTCGCTCAAAAATGTAGGAATACAGAACAATTTAAATCAATTAAAGAAGTAAAAAATGACCAAAACTATGGTAGCGAAGATGATTTTGCCATATCGAGTATTGTAACCATTGACAAAATCAGTCTGGCCAATGAGTGGCACGAAGAAGTTGTGGTCAATAGTTCTCCCATACTATTCAAACTTGACAGTGGAGCTGATGTTAACGTCTTGCCCATGGAAATTTTGAAAAATAAAATTGGTATTGATTTGCCCATGCACAAAACTAATATCAAGTTGGAGTCTTTTGGTGGTTTTAAAATTGAACCTGTAGGGTCAATAGACTTGAAACTTGAAAGTAAAAAGAAAGTGCAAACTAATGCCAATTTTGTAGTTGTTAGTAATTCATATAAGTGTGCTCCCATACTAGGTTTACAAACATGTCTTGATTTAAACCTTATTGCGAGAATTCAATCACTACAGTGTCATAAAAGCTTGAAAGTATTTTTAAGTGAAAACAATGATGTTTTTCATGGGTTGGGAACATTCCCTGATATTTGTCAATTGAAATTAAAGAAAAATGCAATACCAAAAGCATGTCCTGCCCGAAGAGTTCCTATTAAAATAAAAGATAAACTTAAGTTAACACTTGACGATTTGGTCTGTAAAGGTGTCATTGAACCAGTAAGTGAACCAGATGAATGGGTGAACAATCTAGTGGTTGTTGAAAAACCAGACTCATCCCTGAGATTATGTATTGACCCGCAACAGTTGAATAAATTTTTAGTAAGAGACTATTATGAAATTCCAACTTTTGAGGAGATTAGTTTAGGATTAGCAAATAAAAGTCATTTTTGTTTGTTTGACCTTAAGCAGGGGTTTCACCAACTGATTTTGAGTAAAGAATCAAGCCGTCTATGTTCATTCAGCACCCCTTTTGGGATATATCGGTACCTCAGGGCTCCTTTTGGACTTTCGGTTCTACCTGAAATATTTCAGAAACTTCTCACAAAGTATTTTGGCCACATCAAAGGGGTAACAGTTTACTTTGATGATATATTATGTGCAGCAGAATCTGAGTTAGAGTTGGAAAAAAGTGTAGATCAGGTCATTCAAGTAGCTAGGAATAATGGCATAAAATTTAACCCAGATAAGATCCAATATTTTGTAGATGAAGTAAGATATCTCGGATTTATATTTAATAAAAATGGACATAAACCAGATCCTGAGAGAATCAAGTCAATCATAAATCTAAAACCGCCTCAGAATGTTAAGGAACTTCAGAGGATATTGGGGATGGTCAATTATTTGAGAAGCCATTTACCAAATTTATCTGAATCCCTATCACATTTGAGACAGTTATTAAAAAAAGGTATTATCTGGGAATGGACATCAAATCATGATGCCCAATTGAATAAAATTAAAGATATGGTTGGAAAAATTGCTATGCTAAGTCCTTTCAATCCGAATATACCTGTTGTGATTCAAGCTGATTCAAGCATGGATGCTATAGGGTGTTCCCTCATGCAAGAAGGGAAACCAATATTATTTGCAAGTCGGTCCCTCACAGATTGTGAGACCAGTTACGCTCAAATTGAAAAAGAGCTACTTGCACTGACGTTTGCATTTCAAAAATTCCATAATTTTGTTTATGGTCATCGAGAAGTTACAGCCTACACAGACCATTCACCCCTAACATCTATTATTAATAAAGATCTAAATGAAATTAAAAATAACAGAATTAAAAGATTGAGGCTTAAATTAATGCCATATTCATTTGAATTGAAGTATCTGCCAGGAAAGTATATGTTCATAGCTGATTTATTGTCTAGAAATGTAGAGCCTGAACCAGTTAATGATGATGTTACTATGAATGATATGGTTCATACAGTAGGAGTGACATTGTCATTCTCAGATGTGCAATACAATAATTTTGTTCAGGAAACAAAGGCTGATGCTGTTTTGTCAATAATTATAGAATATTATACTGGAGGATGGCCAAACTCTGCAAGAGATAGTTTTACTAATGACTTGATGCATTATTATAACCTGCGTAATGAAATTACTCTTGATGATGGACTTGTGTACTACAATAACCGGTTATTAGTTCCTTTCAGCCTAAGAAATTACATTTTGAAGCTTCTTCATGAAACTCACCTAGGATTCGAAAAAATCAAAAATAAAATTACAAATTTTTTTTACTGGCCGGGTATTTTGTCTGATGTAAGGAATATGATTCAGTCATGTGAAGTTTGCCAAAGGTTTCTCAGGAGCAAAATAAAAGAACCCCTGTGTCCCCATGAGATTCCCAATATTCCATTTTATAAAATAGCAATGGATATTGCAGAATATAATAAAGATTATTTTCTTGTTGTAATTGATTACTATTCGAGATGGATCGAGGTTTTAAAAATTGAAGATAAGTCAAGTTTGTCCATAATAAAAGCACTTAAACCAATATTTGCTAGATTTGGCATTCCCAAAATCGTCGTCGCTGACAATAACCCGTTTCTATCAAGCAATTTAGATACATTTGCCAAACAGTGGTGTTTTGAAATAACTACAACCAGCCCCCATTATCCACAGAGCAATGGGCTTGCAGAAAGAGCAGTTGGTGTTGTTAAATCGATGCTTAAGAAATGTTGTTATAATAATCAGGATTTCAATCTTTACCTCTTGAATTATAGAAATTCAAGTGTTGCGGGTCTGGGTTACTCTCCATCACAATTACTTATGAGTAGAAATCTTAGGACGAAGTTGCCTGTCAAGGTCAGTGATCTTGAACCCAAAATTGTAAAAGACCCTACTATAGTTGACAAAACAAAACAAGAACTATATTATAATAAATCTAGTAAAAAAGCTGATATGTTTGATATAAATGATGAAGTATTAGTACAGAATAAGTTCTCTAAAATATGGGAAAATGGTAGAATTTTAAAAAAATTACCATTCAGGTCTTATTTAGTTGAAATAAATGGTAAAGTGTACAGAAGAAATTCAAATTTTATTAAAAAATTAAAATTAAGACGTTTTGTATTAGATTCTAATATTAATCCCGATGATGATATACCTAACACAAGCCATGACAAACAAGATCCTATTCTAGGACAGGAGACACAAAGTGTTGAGTCTAATGATTTAGAGTCAAATAACTATGTTACTAAGTCAGGACGTACAGTGAAAATACCTAAAAGATACCTAGAGATAATTTAAAATTTAGTAGAATAAGATAAAATTGACTGTATAATTTGTAATACTTATATTCCTGTGAGTGTAAGATGAAATTTACTGATTTGTCATATTTGTAAAATTTATATACATATTAGATGTAAAATAATTTTCCATTGTTCGTTTGATGAACTTGCAATACATACTTGAATTTTTTATTTTTTTTTGTTAATGGGTTTGTAATTCTTGAAGGGAAGGATGTTTAGATATGTTGGTAACATTGACAAGTCCTTGAACCTTGAAGGCTGTCAAAAATGTCAGATGTCACCGACGTCAGTCATGTGTGGATTTACTATTAAAAATGAAGTACTAAATGTTGTATCATTTAATTATTAATATTATAATACTTATTATACTTATTGTTAGCACAGAGTATAATAAGACAGTTTTCATTGCACAAGTTCAATAAACATTAAATTGCACTCATTTGTCGTTCTACTTTAGTACAAATGTACATTGACAGTGAGGAAGAATCAAGAATTGGAATATCACGTATGAAGAAGTGCAAGAACAATTTGCAAAGGGTTTTTTTTGTCTGATAGACTTCATATATCACTCATCTACCAATTATTCTTATTATTTTTTCGACAATGAACTAAGAATTGGACTGGAAGGGAAATATCTCTCTTCACCATCCATACTATTTTCACATTCTGCAATTTCTACTCTCTAAAGCATCGAGTAGCCTTGTATCATGTACATTTTTTATCAGTTTCAGATTGATTTCACTAATTGTGTGGTCATTGTCCAGAGCATGCTGAGTGTTGGGAATAACCAACTTTCACTTTATCTCCCTATGTTATTAATGCTTTTAGAAACTGATATGAAAAGTTGTTGAAACTGTCAATCCTTTTTGAGTAATATCGACGCAGTTTATCTCATTTTCAGCTTATAAATAATATTTGGCGAATGTGAGAGGGCTGTCTAGGCTGAGAAATGGATATTAAGAATAAAGGACGAGAATTTATATGAAAACATTTCTCGAAGATGTGCAGAGAGAAGCTTTATTCACAATAGTCGATAGTTGGTAGTTAATCGTCGGCAATTGGTCATTAACAGCACATCATCCATAATCGGTCGTTAAGTTTCCATACTGCAGTTGAAATGGAGTAGCTTTTTCCACGGTTGCCAGTTTATGTAGATGTGATCTTGTGACCCAACCTATCAATTAGTACGTAATCATTCAATGTTTTGAAGTGAGAAGATGGAATTTATTCAAATTCATGCAGCAGCTCATCTCCTTTTATTAGCATGAGTTTATAAAATTATGGCGCTACAAGTATGGAAATCTATAAGAATAGTAGCCATGATAATTTTTTACGATACACGCGAATGGAAGTATGGCAGTTTGAGAAACTGCTTGGATTTGTATGTCCAGTTACTTTGATTCCTGAATTATTTCTACAAAATCCTGGCAATTGAAACTGGGCTGGGATTAGGTCATGCGGAACATATCATTGAACCATTTGATGTTTGGTTGAAACAGATTGATAAGATGAGTCTTGTGAAAATTTCAAGAACATCCGGTACTTTTGGTATTGATTCTCTCGATAATTCCTTGATACATGTTGCTATTGCTAGTCGTATATTTTTATTTTGATTGAGATAACTACAGATTAAGCCCAGATTGGCCCCGAGAACCACAACCATACCAAGACTTGAGCTGATAGCTCTAATACTGGGAGTGAGATTATATAACTATACTGGATAATCATAAATGGCCCAATTTGATTGAAAAAAGATCCGATAGATTGGCCTCACCATGATATTTTTGTCCAGGAGAGGAAGTTAACATAGAAAAATGAAAAACAGTTACGCCCCTCATTTCAAAAGAGGACTATTCACCACTGATTTGACTTATTTTTCTAAATATTTAAGAATCTTGAGGATGATTGGTTGGATGATACGTTCCAGTAAAATCACAAGAACGTTATTAAACAGCGAACAATGTGAATTCAATTTACGTATAAGGAAATTGAGATGCTGAAATCCGTTCACTGAGGATAGTTCAACTGTAGAAAAATTGATTGTAGAGAGCCATATAATAAATTGCCACGCAGGCGTACAAACGCTTCTAGGTGTACTCCGATAAAAACCTCGAAAGTAGAAAGACCACTAAGCAAACTGTTCAAATGTGTGATATGTAGGAGATATATTGCCAATTCTATAGACACTCCTGTCAGACCTCCCCCGAAAGAGAGAATCACTTGTGAGGCAGCATTTGAGATAGTCGGAATGAACTTAGCAGAATCTTCATTCCTTAAATGTGGAGAAAAATCGTGGAAAGTGCTATTTGTATGTGCTGTCTACAGAGCAGTTCACTTGAAGTTGGTGGAATCGCTCTCAACAGACTTGGCAGACATCGGCAATGAGACGTTTCATAATAAGGCGAGGAAGAGTTTCCACCATATACTCAGGCAATGAAACTAATTTTGTTGGTGGTTATAATCGAATGAAAAAAATTGATTGGAATAAAGTTTTGGAATACTTTGGACTTTGGAATACTCAACTATTGAACGTATTCGATGAAATTTCAATCCACCAACAACCTGCCTGGTGGGGATGATGGTGGAAACGGCTAGTCTGTATCTTAAAGAAACTTTTGCTTTGGAATTCAGGTAGAGAATCAATTGAGTATGAAGAACTCCTTACGATTCTGTGCTACTGTGACCAACATTACTTGACGCCCTCAACTCTTATGATGTTTATCAGAAACATACGAATCAGCGGAGTACACTTGACGAAATCGACAGGAACCATATGAAAACTCGTCGTAGATATCTTCAGAAGTTACGTGAGGATTTTCGACATCGCTACAGGAAGGAATACTTAGCAGAGCTGGTTCGAGACAAAATAAGCAACTTGAATCTTGAAGACATCGTTTATGTTGGAGCAGACAATGAAATAGTAGATTATACCACGAGTCAATTATGATAGCTATTATTCTCGAGGAATTTTCACGTACCAAGGCGCGTCAGTGGCGAGGGGTAATATTCCGAGAGAATAATAGTCATTATAGAGTAGCTTACTATGTACGACTAATTAATTTCTCATAAATATATTATTTCTGTTCCATTCTTCTTACTCGGGGGGTCGCCGGCAAAAGAAAATAAGTTGAGGTTCTACATGATTCACTACCTACACTAAAACACACTTTCAGGAGAAGGATGAGCTTGTTTATTTTTCAAAAAAATGTCAAATCGTGGTGCTATTTTCGAAATATTCACAATCAAATCGTTTTATAATAGAAGCCTATTCCTTTTTTTAGTTTTGATGTCCACTATTGAAGAGAACGTTAGTTCACATGAGTATGAAGTTGCGAATGGCACTAATAATTTAAGAGCTTCCTTTTCCAGCTCAGGATATTCTTGTTTCCTTTTCATCCAGAACACGTCAACAGTTTGTGAATAAAATTCCATTTTGAGCCTGCCGTCAGCAGCTAAATCTATAAGATTTTCTTCCAAATTTGTAGTGACTTAACCAAGAATAAGGGTTCAGAATCATAAGGGTTCAGAATCCATCCGCGACCATTGTCAGCTTCAGAGTGCAAGTCTGGAAAATATATATTTATAGTTTCTCTTGCAGATTATGTATGCTCTCTACCATGCAGGGAATGTGAGCACCGACCACAAGCGATTGATCTGTTGCATTATCTTCAACAGTTTTCTAAAGACATGGAAATGAATCGAATATATTGTTTTGCAGAGAGGTTGACCATAAATGAAATGCTTTCACTTTATCTTTCGCTATCATAATATTTTCATCTCTACCTTGGAGATTCTTGTCTTGATCTTTTGAGAAAATTATCCATTTTAAAAAGCGCGGTGGAAGTGAAAAAGGAAAACAAATAAGTCCGTACTGATCGGTGACGCTCAGTCAATCATTAATTGAGAGTTGAGTCGAGAAAAAAGAACGTACCAGCGCGGGCGACGGCGGGTGTTGTGAACGCCCCGCCCCATTCGCCCGCAACAAGAACGCGATGGCTTCCAAATCAGCCTTACCTCGTACTTACTTTCCACGCTCTCGCGGCTTCTTGCAGAGTGTATTTTAATAATGAACATATAGGTACCTAAATAGAGAAAGTCACAAATTAAAAGGGTTGGGTTGAAAAACAGCATCTGCTGACACCCCGCCTTTTCTTAATTGAATAAAGACCATTTATTATTATTACTATTATTATTGAATGTAGTCTTTTGATTACATTACAATTTTCTTTTCTTTCTATGGCCCAAGGGGGTCGCCAGAAATGATTATCCTTGGAAGGGGTCGTGCATTCAAAAAGTTTGAAAAGCACTGCCCTAAGGGAATAATATATGGCAGTAACTTCAGAAACCATGGGTACTTATATTATGTATCATTCACACATAAAACGGATAAATTGCCCTATGAAAAATATATCTCGAAATGTAAATAGTGTGTATATTGAAATTTGAAACTAATATATTAATACTGTCGAGGGAGCTGCTTCATGTTACATATAATGTGATTGCTTTATGTATAATCATACTTTTTGTGTGACAGGTTTATTTTTTGGGGGGGGGGTTTACGTGACTTGAATGAAACTCATATGCGCACACACACTCACATATACATACACACATATATACATATGCATATACATATAAAAACAGCCAACCCTCGATAGCAAGATACCTACATTATATTTCAACTTATCTAGACAAGCATGGCGATAACAATAAATATAGAAAATATTCAACATAATTCAGGCCACCGCTTAGACCACTTAGATCCCAAACAGAAGGTCACACAGACCAGTGTAAGATGGACCACTTAGATCCCAAACAGAAGATCACACAGACCAGGGTAAGATGGACCACTTAGATCCCAAGCAGAAGGTCACACAGACCAGGGTAAGATGGACCACTTAGATCCCAAGCAGAAGGTCACACAGACCAGGGTAAGATGGACCACTTAGATCCCAAGCAGAAGGTCACACAGACCAGGGTAAGATGGACCACTTAGATCCCAAGCAGAAGGTCACACAGACCAGGGTAAGATGGACCACTTAGATCCCAAGCAGAAGGTCACACAGACCAGGGTAAGATGGACCACTTAGATCCCAAGCAGAAGGTCACACAGACCAGGGTAAGATGGACCACTTAGATCCCAAGCAGAAGGTCACACAGACCAGGGTAAGATGGACCACTTAGATCCCAAGCAGAAGGTCACACAGACCAGGGTGAGATGGACCACTTAAGCTTTAACTCAGTTTGAATACAGCAAAGCAAAACAATGTGGTAATAATAGAATACCTATAAATTGCTTCCACCAAGTAGCTTCGAATGAAAATCTCTAAAGCTCATGGTATACAAAAGAACCACTCCTACCTTGAATAAATGCCAACACCACAATATAATAATCACAACTATTCACCCACAATAATTTTAAAACCACAGACCCACTGTCTCGTACGAACGTTAGAACTATACTGGTAGTTTTTCATCTATAGGGATGTATGACACAGCGGTTGGTCATCTCGCCATAACCCTTGAGTCATCCCCAGCACAGGCAGGTATTTCGAATATTCGAATCTAACAGTCGGCCATACTGCATATTGTCTCGCCCCGAGGCAAGTCAGTCATTCTCCGAATCAATAGGCATTGGTATCTGATCATCACCATCGCTTTCGCTGGCTGTCGAATCTGATATCCCTCCATCTGGAAGCCAAGGTCTCATATGGTCTACAGCTATTATGTTTTCATAATTTTTGGTGGATCTGTGAGACCCTTTTCGCCTACCCATGTTGTTTTGTAGCTAACCTTGAATAAATGGGCTTTACGTACACCAGATCTTGAGAAAAGTAAGTAAATTATTGTTCACAAAGGCGCTGAATTTATCCCACTTCTGAAAGTTGTGACAGGTTTTTTTTTTGGGGGGGGGGGGGTTTACGTGACTTGAATGAAACTCATATGCGCACACACACTCACATATACATACACACATATATACATATGCATATACATATAAAAACAGCCAACCCTCGATAGCAAGATACCTACATTATATTTCAACTTATCTAGACAAGCATGGCGATAACAATAAATATAGAAAATATTCAACATAATTCAGGCCACCGCTTAGACCACTTAGATCCCAAACAAAAGGTCACACAGACCAGTGTAAGATGGACCACTTAGATCCCAAACAGAAGATCACACAGACCAGGGTAAGATGGACCACTTAGATCCCAAGCAGAAGGTCACACAGACCAGGGTAAGATGGACCACTTAGATCCCAAGCAGAAGGTCACACAGACCAGGGTAAGATGGACCACTTAGATCCCAAGCAGAAGGTCACACAGACCAGGGTAAGATGGACCACTTAGATCCCAAGCAGAAGGTCACACAGACCAGGGTAAGATGGACCACTTAGATCCCAAGCAGAAGGTCACACAGACCAGGGTAAGATGGACCACTTAGATCCCAAGCAGAAGGTCACACAGACCAGGGTAAGATGGACCACTTAGATCCCAAGCAGAAGGTCACACAGACCAGGGTAAGATGGACCACTTAGATCCCAAGCAGAAGGTCACACAGACCAGGGTGAGATGGACCACTTAAGCTTTAACTCAGTTTGAATACAGCAAAGCAAAACAATGTGGTAATAATAGAATACCTATAAATTGCTTCCACCAAGTAGCTTCGAATGAAAATCTCTAAAGCTCATGGTATACAAAAGAACCACTCCTACCTTGAATAAATGCCAACACCACAATATAATAATCACAACTATTCACCCACAATAATTTTAAAACCACAGACCCACTGTCTCGTACGAACGTTAGAACTATACTGGTAGTTTTTCATCTATAGGGATGTATGACACAGCGGTTGGTCATCTCGCCATAACCCTTGAGTCATCCCCAGCACAGGCAGGTATTTCGAATATTCGAATCTAACATTTGTAAATGTAGATTAGGATAACCTATTTTAAATGAAGATTATTATTATTATAGATTCTTTGATTGGTGAACTACGCCATTATAATGCTCATTACCATGCGCAGCGGAATTTGGGAATTGTTTAGACCTCCGCTAATATCGAAGTTCCACTAGACAAATGACTTCTGAATCCGATATCACATGAGCTCAATAGTCAGAGATGAATGAACCGAAACCGATTAGGTACGGTGTTTCTCCTTGGTGACAATCTTCAAATTCGATGAATATACAGTGCTTCTCCCCTTTCCCCCTCTTACATTTGAAACGATTATACATAAACGAGTGAAATTTGGAAACGGAATATTGAAGGTAGTAAACTTACCTACTAGTCAAAATAGATGACGAAATTGGCAAAGACACCTCTTTCAAAAGGTATCGAAAAAAACTATTCAATGACACTAATTTTGTTTTTGTTCAAAAAATGCAAATCTGTGATGAATTAAAACAGTTAATACATAAATTAAAAATTCAAGCTCCGTCTCTGGATAGTTGTCAAATAAGCTGACGTTTTTGTTAGTCTCCCTAATTCGACGTTTTTGTACTTGTCCAAGGTTTTGATAAGAGGGGAAAGGAGACTTTTGAGACGCACTTCATACATTTTTAAGCCAGAAATGAAACGTTACCGGTATATAAGTCACATTCTCTACAACGGCATTCCATCTATTCCAGGCCGGAGATCAAGAAGCAAAAAACTAAATCGTCCCACTAATTTTTCATCCATTTTGATTCTTCAGGAATCGAACCTGTATATAATATATAATATTAATATCATGTATTTCGAAGTGAATTGCAATTCAGTCCACTGTTTTCCGATGAATATGAGGTTTTTATATTATCCTATGATCCGTAAATGAAGGAAAATTCCTGCTAGAATTGTTAAAAAGAGTTGAGTACTGATTTAGTTCATGACAAATTTTGTTCACAAAAATATCACAGTTTTCTGTTTGATTCTCACTGGGTTTACAAGAGCGTGAAACGTGTTGCGCTATACAATAGCGTCCTCAAGCAGCTTGTATGGCGAAACACGTGTAAACCCATTGTCAGTGAGAATTGTACAGGAAGTTGTGATATTTTTGTGAACATCGATATTCACCAAGTATCGGCCAGTTCAAATCTATGCACAAAACTTTTTGCCACGACAAATGAAAATTAAAATCGAATCTATCCGATATACTCTGAGGATGAAGAAATCATATCCAGTTGTTGCAATAATCTATCTGCGGATTTCGATGGCAAAGACAAAGTATGGTTCCGCACAGTTCGAGAAAAATGAATGGAATAAAAAGTGTTAAAGTATCAAGACGTCAGAAAACAATTCCCATCTTGCCAGTTCCCACATATGAGGATAAAAGCATCTTGTTGAGCCATATAACTGAATCCGATTGGTATGATAGGAAAAATAATAAGTGTTCCGTTTCTTGGAGATGTTTGAATCGATTTTGCTTTTGGATGGGGGCGATACGTCTATCGAGAGTTTTGATCAGATCTGAGTTAGTGATATTGGATACTTCTGACTGAATGTTCGAAAAATATATGCCATTGAAACGAATCGAATATGACTTGAATTCACTCAGAATATTTCCAAAGAAGAAGTTTAGGGGACTAAGATGAGATATTATGTAAGTAACATATACCAAGATGGGAAGAGACACTTCACATTGAGAAAGGATGAATGTGTACACAAACTCCTGCCTGAACTCGAAATTCGGCAGACAAGATTACTGTTCATTTTTACGAGCATAAAGGACTCTCTGGTGAAAACTTAGCCTAACTTGAAAATTTTCGAAACAAATGAAAATATTTCATCGACTAGCAGAGTGTGCATAGGGACACACTTTCAGATCTGAACGATATTCATTCCTCTATCTCCCTCACTCCACCAGCTCTCCCTGACAACTTTTTGAATTGACAACGTACTACATCACCTGAATTTTTGTTCAAATCACAGTTAGACCGGGAGGTGATGTCACTTTTTTATCAGTGATTCATCTGCAACTCGAATGTGATTAATTAGAGAGGTTTACCATTACTGTACTCCAAATCGAAAGTCAGCCGGCGCGACCGTGGTGGGCGTGAGCGTGGGAGGCGGTGAAACTCTCCGGAAAAATCTCAAAAATAAGTGATTGATCTCCACGTGAAACTTTGTTATTATGTAAATTATTCATGATCATGGGTGAAAATAGGCGACAGCCACGTTCCCGATGGTGGAAACATCGTCAGTCAGGCCTTTGAAGTGGTCGGAAAAATCGGAGAATTGAAGTGACCGATCTGCACTTGAGATTTTGAAAGATGATTATTGTATTCAAATTGAACATGAAAATGGACGTCAGCCACATTGATAGTGGTGGATTCTGCGTCAGTCAGGCGTCCAAAGTCAAGGGCAGTGACCAGCTTCTTTTGGCGCGCTTTATCTGATGCAGTTCGTCTGACGCATATTCCACCAGCATCGTGCCGGCTGACGATTAGTTATCGAAAGTACATAACAATTACATGTTTATATATCAATTTCAAGGTGATATAAATCACTATATCCAACTTTTTGAATATTGATTACGACTATTCTTTCAAATTTAAACATTATTTTCAGTGAATGCGTGATGTCTTCATTATTTATACACAGATGGAAATATTATAACAAAGCATACTCCTGCAATATAGTCAATGCAACTATATGCAATAAAGTTAAATTATCTATATTGTACGTTTGACTCAAATACATTGTTTGTTTCACTTTGACAAATATATTTTAGCTCAATTTCATATCAAGTCCACTGGTGATATGTTAGAGTTACTAGCTCAAATATGTTTTGACTGATATTATTATCAATGAATCACCGAAGGGATTTATGAAAGTTGAATAGATTATCCATCTGAGACAAACAAACAATATGGTTACTTTAACTATATTGCATATACGAAGGTAGTAGTCCATACTCAAAGTGGAAGACCAATTTTATTGAAAAAATGAAAACACGAAGTCATCTCAATAACATATTTAATTCCTACAGGAACAGTGTCCTTGTTAAGACATGTTTCGAACATATATATTTTCATCTGCAGTTGAGTACAAACATAGAGAAAAAGTTGGGAGACCAAAAACTACATATCAAACATAATTATAACTAATATCTTTCCTTCAGATTCTTCATACTCCCAACTTTTTCTCTATATTTGTAGTCCTGAAGCTCCTGACGAATACTTTACAACCCTGAAATCGAGCCTGAAATATGAAGTCGATATCTCCACCTACTACAAAATGGCGGAACATTTAATAATTGCCTGAAAAAAAAACACATCAATATCGATATTACTAGAAATATTCGTTTATCTCTATCATATGGCAATCCCAACAACCCGATAAGGTGTGATCGGTTATTGTTTGTTCATAACAAAAGACAAAAATGACAGTAAAACGAACATCATTGTTCAGCTGAAGTATTCTCATTTAGATTCCGATTTTATAAGTAGATAGATACCACGTAAACTATTTCAAACATGGTCAATTGACAAAATTCAACAAAGGAATTGTATTTGACTGTGCTGGCAACTACTGTTGATCCTCTAATCACCGACATCGTCGAAGTGAATCCTAATGGATTTGATATGGATATTATTATTCCAAAATCATGAAGCACCACCACATAATTCCGAACACGTAAGAAACAATTTGGGTAATACTTTGCATGGTCGTTGGATTGGCCATTGACATACTACGGTATGGCCAGCCCGCTTGCCAGATTTGACACTTTTAGACTTTTGTTATGGGGCTATTCGGAGCAGAAGGTGTACGAAACTGAACCTGATTCAATATTGAATGTAAGGCAGGAAATAATTAAATATTTGAAGAAAAATCGACGTTGCTGACTTCGAAAATTTTTGACGTGGAATATCCGAAAGGCTGTTCGTATCTCAAGACGTTTAAGGCAACTATTTTGAGCATCTTCTGAACTGAACTCAGCTCATTTCCTCAACTTATGACGTCACACGTCGATGTGCGCAGGCAATTATCAAATGTTCCGCCATTTTGTAGTTGGTTAAGATATCGACTTCATATTCTACGGTTGTAAAGTATTCGTCAGGAGCTTCAACATGATGTATCACAAGACCCCCCTTTCCATATAATTTTTATTCCAGGTGGCGCCCAGTCGCCATCTTGAACTTTTCATGTGTAAATTTTACTCCATAATATAGTATTCATGCATAACTTTCATCATCATCAGTTTCAATTTTCTGCGTTGACCCGTTCAAAAAATAAGAGAGGGGGGGGCATTAAAGAAATGCACTCGATAAATAATCGTCAGCTGGCACGCTGCCGGTGGAATATGCGTCAGTCGAACTGCATAAGATACAGCGCGCCAAAAGAAGCTGGCCACTGCCCTTGACTTTGGACGCCTGACTGACGCAGAATCCACCACTATCAACGTGGCTGACGTCCATTTTCATGTTCAATTTGAATACAATAATCATCCTTCAAAATTTCAAGTGCAGATCGGTCACTTCAATTCTCCGATTTTTCCGACCACTTCAAAGGCCTGACTGACGATGTTTCCACCATCGGGAACGTGGCTGGCGCCTATTTCCACCTATAATCATGAATAATTTACATCATTACAAAGTTTCACGTGGAGATCAATCACTTTTTTTGAGATTTTTTCAGCGAGTTTCACCGCCTCCCACGTCCAAACCCACCGCTATTGGACTGGCTGACGCGCGGTCCTCATATGTACAGGTAGAGAACTACTCATGCTGAAAAATTCGTGTGCAGATCGATCACTAGTTCAGAAGTGACACCACCTCCCGATCTAAGTGGTGGCGAAAGATCTCTTCGAAAGAGAAACGCAGTCATACTTGAAATAAATGGAAATATTCAAAAAATAATTTCATTATTATAAGTGAATGTTAATTCGTATCTCCTGTCCCTTTGATCACGCGGTGTTCTTTGAACATTACAGGGCTTTCCTTTCGTGTGAATCCGCATATAAATAAAACAAAAAAGAGTATATACAACTATGTCCTATTATTAGTGAGCAGCTTCTTGTGAATATACAATATATTTTATCCTAGACTATTGTATAATATACCCATTATACGTCTGTTTGTCTTAATAATACCCAATATTCCCTACTGTCAAATACTTCCCTGATTTTCATGACTATTGTATAATGTACCCTTTATCCGTCTGTTTGCCTTAATGATACCCATTATTCACAAGTGAATAATGAGGTTATATTCACTACTGTCAAATATTTCCCTGATTTTGCTTTACTATTATTTAGCTTCTATACAAACAATCGGTCTATTTGAATTTTATCGTGTAAACCACCGAATATTTCCAAATCAGTTCTGTACCTACATTTAAAAAAGGGGCAAGGAGCATCTACCATGTGCTATCAGCGACTATGCCTGTCATATTAAAATAGTTTTGGAATCCAAACAAATTGTATAAAATAATTGTTAGAATAAAATAATAGTGTTTCTAAATATATGTATGTAATGTACCTAACAAAATTTGCCAACAAAAAAAACTTCTACAAGAAATTTAATTAGTCGTGGATAAACTATAGTATTCCACTCGCGTATAATGGCTACTATTCTCTCGGTGATATAAGGCACTCGCCTGCGGCTCGTGGCCCTAAACTTCATCTCGTGAGTGATAGCCATCATTATCCGTTCGTTAAATAATATACTATTTTTCGATTATTGAAAATGCTTGGATCTTTCAGCAAACGAGAGTAGTTTCTTTATTTTTTTCCAATTGATGATCCTGATGGGTGAAGTCGTCTACTCACGACGTTGAAGACGTTCCAACTAATCAATTCTGAACTAAAACTCTTTGGAAATATATGTCAGTAATAAAAGCAGACAGGTAGAAAAATGTGATAATCTCCGGCTTTTGGACGATGTTCACGAGTTGTATTTCAGTATATATTTGTTGGATTATTTTCAGTTTTATACAGTGTGCCCAAGATGAGGATGAACAGCATAGAGATCTTGGTAACAGTAAGAGTTACATATTAGGCCAAATGGGCAAAAAGTCGCGCAATCGAGGGGTCAATAAATGGATGTTGATAAATCCCGAAAGTGTCGTTTACTTCCGGAGATTAGTAAAAAAAAAAAATTGATGGTTTGGTTTTTATTTTTTTCTGAAGTGATTTGAGAAGTTCCGAAAAAATAAAAGACAATTACTCTTTGCCACTTTTCAACCACAACATGGCGTGAACAAAATCTCCGTACGTTTCGTTTGGAAGGAAACATTATCAACTTTTTATAGAGCACAAAAAAAATGTACAGCATTCATGACATACTATTTTTTATTTTGCAAATACGTAGTATATAATATGTTTCTGTTTGTCTTTATTCAGAAACAATGCCTATAAATAGTTTTTGCAATAATATAAACAAAGAAGGCAAGAATTATTGTTGAAAAAGGTAAAAAGTAAGTGCATATGTTCAAACAGATTGCCTTCAGCTTTTAGACATAAGCATGCCCGTCTCACTGTGGAATCTATAACACGATTCAACATTTCAGGGGTGATTTTATCACATGCTGATGATACTGGGAAAAGTAAGTGTTAGTCGTTCCAAATATTTAAATTTATTTTACTGCGTTTCATTAAACTTCGATCATGATGATTGCTGCCCAAGTGGAGACTGAGACCCTACACACTCGGTACATAATCCATGAGTATTGAAAGAGATTTTCAGTGAATTTTGCATTAATATGTGAATTTTCAATCAGCGCGAACTTGATATTGTCTACAGAAGATACATTAATACGTTAATGGATACACCGTACATGAAAATACTTGCATCAACCTCTTCACATCCAGGTGCAACTCAAGAAGAAACTTTCCCAATAGCAGACAAAAAAGCAGTAATCATATTTTGAGCTCACATTATGACTTTCGACTCAATTCACTGTTGAAATCACGAAAAATATCTTTACCAGGTATTTGAACTTGAAAAGGAATTCGCCAGAAGTTTTGAGAACGGAAAGAAATTTAGTTCCCGAAACGTTAACAGATAAGTATTTTCATATATATCAGTTCTTATTATTTTTTGAAAGGCAAAATTTGAGTTATACGAGAAGTTGCTGACTAATTGGACTTGTTTTTTCCAGAAAGAACTGTTTTTCAGTAGACGCAGTAACTTTTCGGGGTAGATTGAAAATCTGCCCTTCTACACTTGTATAGATTCCAATATTAATTCTTATTCTTTCAGATTGTGGTGAGTCACAAACCCAAAAAAAACTACGGAACAAATATTGATCCACCAGAAAAAAAAAGAAAATACGTTCAAACAATACTTAGAGGTTAAAATTTCAACAGTGATTGATATATTGGGCCTATACCAATAACTCCACCATTTGGATAATAGTGGCATACCAATCCGAATAAAGTTTCTAGTCATTCATCCCGGGTGAAATGGAATATATCCATATGCAACAACACTGAAAGTCACGATGAAATTGAATTTAGAGGCATACACGACCCCGCATACCAGTGTGTCTATTATCACATCAACATCATAACCATTCAGTGGTGATTTACCTTTTCAGGATTTTTTCTTGTTTTTAGATCGCAAGGAACCTTTTTTCTCACACCTACCACTCTCCCCCTACGACATTTCGACAAAAATTGTTTGGTGACTTCAGCTGCGTTATCGAAGGGCTTGTCAGCATAATCATAGAAAGCCGGTGAAATTTAATTACAACTTCACGGTTCCGGGATGAGTCAATAATTGTCTGTCCTTGTAATTGAGGCGAGAGTTTGGAATACTTCAATTAAGACGAGACGGATGGATAATAATTAACGAGGGAAATTTTAAGGAATTTATGGGTCGCCCTCTTCATCATCCTGCAAATCACTGTTTTCGAAGAGGTATCTAAGCAACGAAAAGAACCAGGCTTTATGAGTAAAGCGCAACGATTTTGAAATCTGACTTGAGTTATTCAGACACACGATCATTTTCCTGGAATGAATGGAGTTTTGAGAGTATTATTGCCTGTTTCTTCTTCCAGTTCGGTTATTTTTAATACTGTTTTTTTATCACTCTGGAGTTGTCGAATTTTCATCGATTGAATCTGATATTCAATAATTGAATGAAGTTAACTGGTCAATACTTGATGGGAATTCATATCGAAATAATTCTTATACAATAAGGTATAAGATTCTTACCAAAACGAGGTATTTCGCTATACAATGATTTTCCAGTAGTATATTACTCACAGAATGATAACGGATAGCCCTAGCAAATAATTGCTTATATGGAATATGGAAAGCATTGCAATCCGCACAAACGCATTCATACTCATCGTAGTTACCAAAACAAAACAACAAAACAAGCTAACCTTGACGCGATATTACTTACTGTTTTGGTGCCGAGTGAACGAAAAAACTATAGGTCCTTAGTTTCTTTCTCTCCAGTTTCTTCAATAACCACCACCCCACAGCAAACGTCACCGGTTTATCATCCATTCTGTCAAGTACAACATCTACTTGAGCTTTCGATATTGGTGTCTCTTGCTTAGGGCAAACTAAATTTTTGTCTTGAATACCGCTAATAAGCGCTTTCAGAATAGCTCATTTTTGAAAATTGTTGTTGAATATAGCTCATATTTGTATTATGATTGGCATGTCAGAGAAATTGATAAAATATCGATAATTTCTTTACTGGATTATTAATATTTTGTGAAATTCACGAATTTTGTATTCATTTCAAATGACTTACTTTTTCAAAAATTCTGATTCTAGTTTGTTCGTTTCATTATTTCAAAGATAGTTTCTTAACGTCTGTTCTCTATGTCAGCAAGAGATGGCTGGTTGTTGTGAATCGTAAGATGGAATCGCACAACTGTGTGAGCTTCTTCGGAAACTGCTGTTTTGAACTATCTGAGATGGTAACTTTCTGGTACTTTCTCTTTACAATAATGATGAAAGAACTCTACAAAGTTAAGGTATGGTATCTAGCAATTTCAATGTGATGATATCAATAATAGTTCATAGAAGTTTTATAAATAACAAATTCCCCCAAATTTTTATGTTCGACATTTTGTTATTTAAATAGTTTAATTCAAACATAAAGTTTTTGTTTTCATACATAAATGTTTATTCATTAATTTCTATTTTGTCATTTTCAGGTACTGATTATTCCTGATAGAAAATCTTATCTTCCAGAAATCGTTATATTTGGTAATTACATTTCCAGTTATTGTTTAATTTTCTTTTGAGTCTAGAAATTGATAAATGCTTTCAATGTTGAATATCCCTCTCACACTTCTATCTAACCTAACCTATAACTATTCTCTGGTTTTTCTGTGTCAATTTCAAATGGACCCTCAAATAGTAATTTGGCCAAAAGTTCTTTTAATGTTCAACGGTGACTCATATTAAGGAATGGTTATTTTATTCAACTCTCTTGCATATAAACATAATCTCAGCTCTTCATTCTTCTTTACGACTACGGCAATTGGTTTGACATAAATGGTGGTACTCCTTTCTATTATTCCATTGTTAAACATATTATTTATTTATTTTCTATTTTATCTCTTTACTTGTATGGAATTTGATAGTTCTTGTATTTGAATTTTTCTATATCTTCCAATTCTCTACTATGCACATATTCTCTTTATTATACTTTTCCAATAATTCTTCTATATAACTTTTATAATATTTTATAATACATTTCTATTTATTATTTTCATTTTCATTATTTTTTTTCCATTTTCACATGCATATCTCTCATTCATTCTTCGCATACATAGCATTTTTAATTTATACTTTCTTGTTTCTCATTGATAATTTCAATCCAAGTTCCACTGAATTCTAGACCCTTCTTACCTATAATTATATCATATTCCATGTCTTTTATTAAGAGTAGTTGCAAATTAAGTTGTTTATTGTTGATTGCTACATCAACATTCATAAATTGATTGGCTTCAGCTAATTTTTTTCCCATTTACCCCCATAGCATATATATATATATATATATATATATATATATATATATATATATATATATATATATATACATATAAATATATATATATATATACATATATATATATATATATATATATATATATATATATCCAACGAGGGAGCGAGTCCGTGACCGAAGAATCACCAACAAGAAGGATTGCCTTTCGCTGAATAGAATCAAGACGATTCATTGAATGTTTCGGTGCCGAGCTCCATACATGAGATCCATATTCTAGAGTATCTGTGCAGTGTATATCATTAGAAGCTGACAAGAAGTGAAGTATTTCTTGGCACGAAATAGAAATTTGAGTTTCTGGGAAGCACCTTTAGCGATCTCACATGGTTTTCACCATCAGAGATTATTACTGATCGTAATTCCTAGCATCGAGATACATGAATTTATAAGAATAGTTGATCCTGACTTCTGAATATTGAATCAGGAAAGAGCGGCTTTCTTTGACAAAAGGCATGCCTGGGTCTTCCCAGCATGAAATTCCAACAAAAAAGATTAAAAACTTTGGTGAGGAATAACATTTCTATCTCTAGAAATAGCTTACGCCGACCTCGATATGTAATAATTTTCACAACAGAGAAATGATTCACTTTCCGTATGTACTATACTATTTCTTCTTTTCGTAGTGTACTGGGTTTCTGAACCACCACAATCTGAAAAAATAAGAATTAATATTGAAATCTATAGAAGGGTAGAAGGGTAGATATCTATCTACCCTGACAAGTTGCTGCGTGAATTGAAAAACAGTTCTTTTTGGATAGAACAAGTTCAATGAGTCAACAACGATAAGTATTTTTATATGCCTATACAGGGCTTTTCATGATGAGTGTTAATTTGCCGTTTCTGACAAACTATTCAACGGATCAACCTGAAAATTTCACAGTATGCATAAATCAATATGACCTTCACGCCTAAAATATTTCAGACGATGCGGTGTTATCGCTTCTACTATAAAGTGGCGGATTCTTTGATTTTTCAAATGGAACACCCCCTATATAATATCATATTATGATTCATTATCACTTTCTCAACAAATTCATATACTATCTCCCTATACCTATCTATTACCGTTTAGAAGATATAAATTGATTTCGATATTTTTTTTACCAAACATGAACTTTTATAAATGCTGATAATCTTGAACTCTCTTGCACTAAAACGATCAAATCTGAAATGGAGTTGAGTGATACTATGAGGATCTTTACTCCGAGTCATATTTTCATTTGCCTCATACAGGGTCTTCAAAAAATGCAGATACTTTGATCTCATGAAAAAATGAGTGGAAATCCATTTTTTCCAATAAGACACCCTGTATATTTTAACATTTTTGAGCTCTACATTCAATTTTACATTGGCTTTGTTCAGATAATACTATTGAGATATCGAACCGTTTTCGAGATAAACTGTTTCAAATGGAAATTGACATTGTTTCCTTGTTCATCACTCATTTTTGTAAAACAGATTTCGTGTAATATTTCTCAATTAGTCACAGATATTACAATGAAAGAATAATTATCAAAATACTCTCCAACCATCGAATGAAACTTCTCTTCAAACAATAGTTTTATTAACGCTGAAACAAGAACGGAAAATAATAAACCCATAAATAAATGAGTTAACCCAATCGTCGGTGTATTTCAGAATATGTTCAAACACATCTCCACCTACTTAAACAAACATGTAATCTCTTCCAAAAATGTCATGTGTAGCGCTTCTGATCAAGTCTGGAGTCAAACTATTGAAAGCAGTTGTAACTCTCGATTTTCCGATTTCATATCTTCCATTGTTGCTATTGGAGTAGAGTAAAACATATTTTTAATGAAACCCCACACGAGATAATCTAATGGTTGCCATCTGGTGTTCTAGGAGGCAAACGAAAAGGTCCATTATTTCCAATCCATCTGCCTTCGAAGATTTCAGTTGAAGCTTCGCGCTGACTGAATGAGAATTATGGGGTGGAGCACCATCCATTTGGTACCATACACGTTCTCTTATTCAAAATCAGTTTAATTCCATTCCTCAGTAAATCTTCATATTTTGATGCATTCAAATTATCATCATAAAACTCGATATAAAAAATTGACCCATTCTTTATGGCACAAAATACATTGAATTGCCATCTTTCATGAAAACCCCTTTGGCGGACAACATGGGGATTTTCTGGCGCCCAATAATGAGTGTTGTGTCTATTGAAAACTCCATTTTTTGGGAACTTGGGAAATGTTCATCCTCTTGATTCTTGACAAGTAACCATTCAAAGAATTCCACTCTACGAGGTTAACCAGTCTCTTTCAAATCATAGTAAAATTTATAGGGATGCCATTTACACTTAATAAGAATTCGACAAATTGTCACTTAGGGTATACCTATCTCCCTTTCAGCCTCGTGCAGAGAAGCATTTGGAAATGCATCAAAGTATCCCAAAAGTGTTATACCATTGTCATCATCATCCACTTTAGTCTTCTTACGAATGATTTTTTAGCGGGAGGTTCCATTCAATCTACAGTTTTTTAGTAGTCAATTTATCACATTATTATTCGGCTTCGGAAGTTGTGGATATCTTTCATGAAATACTCGACATGTTCTAGTTGCAATTCTTTTGCACTTATCATGAATTTTAATAAATTCAAGAAATCTTCATTACTGTAACCTAATCTTGACATTATTGCATTATAATTCGTAGCTATCACAATCAGTCAAAACCACCAACGAAAGTCTGACGTTGAATAATTGGTTTATTTATTTCTTCCATAGCACACTATTAAAAGATATTAATGTGCACTGTTGAACGTTAGAGACCAATACCTCAATGTATACGAATTTTAACTTTTTCTAGGGTAGGTACATACCAATTTCGAATTGACTGATCTGAGACAGTTGAAAAACTGGATCAAAAAGAAATATTACCAAGTATAAAAAAAATGTTGAATATCCAAAATAAGTGATGAATTCAAGAAAACGAGCAAGAAAACGCCGCATCGTCTGAAATAGTTTAGGCGTGTAGGTCATATTGATTTATGTATACTGTGAAATTTTCAGGTTGATCCGTTAAATAGTTTGCCAAAAACAGCTAATTAACTCTCATCATGGAAAGCCCTGTATATTAGTTCCTATGATTTTTTCAATAAGCAAAATTCCTTCATACGAGAAGTTGCTGACTAATTAGAATTTTTCTATCCAAAAAGAACAGTTTTTCAATTTGCGCAGCAACTTGCTGGGGTAGATTAAAGTCTAGTCTCCTACACTAGTATAGATTCCAATATCAATACCTATTTTTACAGATGGTGGTGGGTTATAAACCCAGAAAACTACTGAAAGAAGATTTATCTACCACAAAATAATTACTTTCAAACAATATTATAAATAAAACCGAATTATTTCGTTACGAAAGTCAAATTTTTCATCGACATTATTTATTCTTTCAAAAATGATCGCATTCCTTCGCCGCACAAATTGAGGTCCCATCCAGTTCACTGGGACTCGCCTCATATCCGATCGACCCAGTTCTTGTTTTCCATGCCCTCCACCGACTCGAAGTAATATTGTGTCGGACCCTTCACTGCTTTTCGAGCTCGTCCTTGAATCCTTACTCATCCTCGAATGATGGTCTGCAGAGGGTAGATAATAGATTCTGTAATAAGCTCTGCAGAGAACTTAATGAAATCTTAGAACTATATTTGGACCGCAGCGGCTCATTCCAGCGATATCTTGAGCGGGTTTTTTCGTTCGTATTATTAAATAGAGAGACACGAAGCTAATGTTATTTACCCAAAGGAGTCTCGTGCCTTATGAATTTGATGAAATGAGTTTAGAGTTCTGGGAAGAATCGTCACCTGCTTTCTTGCTTTCTGTTGTAGGACTTCAATTTGTCACAAAACTTAATACGATCGTCTGTGATATACTCGTATTATGTTGAATAGTATGAAATTTAGTTTTTTCCAAGATGAATAAAAACCCTGGTGCTTTGACTTATACCTGAAGCATCATAATCCAAAATTCTCGATCTTTCGCATTCTTGATTAGGAACTATTTAATCACACACACCGACGGCAGTCTTGTAGGTCATGGTTGGTTGGTTGGTAACTGAGTTAATGGATGCGTCCTTGGACATATACCCAACGTCAAGTGAAAATTCTTTAAGTCATAGGAACGAGTGCGCTAACCAAGCGCGTCTGGAATTTCCCATACTCGCTCCTGTTATTGCTCTGCAAGTAAAACAATCTCATGGGCATCAATAACTTCGCCAAATCCGTTGGCATCCGGCCTGGTTACCAGCGTAGGGACCACCGATCCTCTTA
This sequence comes from Zygogramma bicolorata, assembly GCA_032362365.1. Classification (NCBI taxonomy): domain Eukaryota; kingdom Metazoa; phylum Arthropoda; class Insecta; order Coleoptera; family Chrysomelidae; genus Zygogramma; species Zygogramma bicolorata. The sequence continues at coordinate 512,467 of JAVJAQ010002186.1, read as the reverse complement.
TTCCTCAGTTTCTTCTTCTAATATAACGAAATGCTTTTATTTCCGTCTTCTTCTTTTTTGTCTGACTGATTTTGTTTCCTTCTTCCTAATCTTCTCCTTATTATAGAGATAACCTTACATGTATACCACGTGTTCTTTGGAGGTTATAATAACTTTTGAGTTATATAAAACTTTGCTTTGCACGTTCTCGTAACGGCAGGTACACGAACAAACACAAATACACTTAAAACAGGTTTCGACCATTAACTGAACAGCCATGCTGGCTTCAATTAGTGTGAAATCGCACCTCTTGGGACAGACGTCCGTACACCGCCGCCATTTGCACCGAACTTTTTGTAGGTTATTGTTAGAAATAGTTTTGTAACATACTATATATTCTCATGTTCATATGGTTACTGATGTTTTGTTAATCAAGTTAGTTGATGTAATTATAAAATATACTCAATTTGGTTTTCATTCCTCAAGAGTTCATTCATTCAGTTCAAGCACCAAATACTCTGCTAACAGGTTATGGGCCCAGTAACATGTCCCTCTGAATCTGTATAAGTATTCCGCTGCAAGTAACGCATAATTGAAGAAAAAAATTTTTCTTTGACATCAGTGACATTTCTTCAACTGAAAATTTTTAAGAAGAAAATGACCACCGTAGCAGAACTAGAAGCTCAGCTCCAAGCTCTAAGGAAGGATTTAGAAACTGCGTCCACCAGTACGAAGTCCACTATAATATCCAGTTCAGTTGGAGGTTTAGCCGAATCTAAGCATCTGGATGGCACTAATTACGGGGACTGGAAGTTTTGGATGAAGAACTTCCTAATTGATGCAGGCATGTGGTGTTGTGTAGAACCGAGACCTGGTCAAACTGTTTGTTCTGAATTGGACCAGAGAGCATTGGCGAAAATAAATCTTTCTCTGAAACCAACTGCGGCTGCTGAAACAAAACGAGCCAAAACTGCCAAAGAAGCGTGGGAAAAGTTACAGAAAACCTATGAAGACAGTGGCGTTGTTCGATTAGTCGGCTTGTATTCCAGTTTGTTCAAAACGAAATTCGAATCATGTTCGTCAGTACAAGAATACGTCGATAGAATTCTCAAAATAGCCGAGCAACTCGAAAATATTGGAGAACCGTTCAAAGATAACGTTGTCGGGGGCATAATACTTGGAGGTCTTCCTGATCAGTACAAACCACTCATTTTGGGCATCCAAGGATCTAAACAGGTCACCTCCACAGAATTCGTCAAGAATTTGCTCCTTCAAGATAACGTTAAAGCTATGAGTTCCCTGAATTCAGATACGGCACTGTACAGTAAATCAGAGACAAGTAAGAAGAAGCCGAAATTCTCTAGGGGACCAAGGTGTTATAATTGCAATATGTATTCCCACAAATCAAATGAATGTCCAAATCCAAAGAAATCATGGAAGAGGAGCGATAAAAATCCTACAGATAAAAGTGCAGTTGCTCTAAGTTGCAACGAATCGCTAACCAACACTAGCAACGAATGGTTTCTGGACTCTGGAGCAACAGCTCATTTCACCCCGAATAAATCGTATCTGCAGAATTTTCAAGAGGAATCTGGCAGAGAACTGGCAATAGCTAATGGACAAACTTTGAAGTGCACCGGAAAAGGTGATGTGAACCTTTTACTAGCAAATCAGAAGAATGCTACTCTGAATAATGTTGTTCATGCTCCACAACTGTATATGAATCTCATTTCTGTTAGCCAAACCACCAAAACAGGAAAAACCTTAATTTTTGATGTTGATCATGGTTGCCGAATCACAGAAAGAAAAATATTCCTCCAGCCAGACGAAATTGTATGCACCGCCACTGAGATTAATGGAATGTATTGTCTTGATCGATTTCCTCTGTCTGCAAATACTGTACAATCTTCGGAACTAACGTCCTTATGGCATCATCGACTTGGACATCTCAATTATGACTACATGAAAATTTTGAAAGAAAGCATGGCTGAAGGAGTCAATTTTCCTGAGAAAAATTTCACACAATGTCAAGAATGTGTAAAAGGAAAGCTACACAGAAGTCCTTTCAATAAAACTAGTTCAACACGTGCAGAACAGTTTTTAGAATTGGTACATTCGGACTTATGTGGCCCCATGCAAGAGGAGTCTATTGGAGGTGCAAAGTATTTTTTGACTTTCACCGATGATTTCAGTCGTTTCTCAAAAGTTTACTTTCTCCGTTCAAAATCGGAAGTTGTCGAGAAGTTCCAGGAATACAAAGAGTTTGCAGAAAACATCACCGGTTGCAGAATGAAGTGTCTCAGAACCGATAATGGCACTGAATACGTCAATGATAGACTTCTTCAAATTCTTAGATCGAGTGGAATTCGACATCAAACTACGATTCCTTACAACCCACAGCAAAATGGAGTAGCAGAGAGGCTCAACAGAACTTTGATGGAAACAGCTCGAAGTATATTAATTCATTCGAATCTGCATAACTGTTATTGGGCCGAAGCAGTCAATACCGCAACGTATCTGAAAAATTGCACTCCAACAAAATCCCTCAGAAGCTGTACTCCGTTAGAAATTTGGACTGGAAAGAAACCAGATTTATCGCACCTTAAAGTTTTCGGGTGCAAAGCTTTAGTTTTTGTACCAAAAGAAAAACGAAGAAAATTGGACCCGAAGGCCAAAGAACTCATATTCGTTGGTTACTGTGAGAATTCAAAAGGTTATCGTTTCATTCATCCTGAAACTAAAAGGGTGATATTTGAAAGAGACGCTGTATTCATCGAAAATGAATTTTTACTCACAAAACCAACATCAAGAGACATATTTTCAAAATATGACAGCGATTGTCAACAGCAGTCAGAATATTTGCAAAAAATAGAAACTACTGTTGAAGTGGAGGATTCATCTTCGTTAATTTCTCCTGAAAATATGTCATCGTCACCTGAGAACATCCATGTACACCATCCTGAGGAAGATGCCCAAGTGAATCAAGGATCAGAAACAGAAATCACAATGGAAAACTGTCCTCGGAGATCTACGAGACAAAGGCATGAAAATCGAAAAATATTCAATTCAGATTTCGTTAATCATGCTATCGTCCACGATTCCCATGACCCGCAAACCGTTGAGGAAGCTCTGTCAAGTCCTAATGCAGCACAGTGGCAAAAAGCTATGGAAGAAGAAATGAAATCACACCATGAAAATGGAACGTGGTCTCTCTGTTCTGGAATTCCAAGAAAAAGGCCCGTAAAAAGTAAATGGATTTTTAAAACTAAACGTACAGCAACAGGAGAAGTTGAAAAGTTCAAAGCTAGGCTTGTCGCCAAAGGATACTCTCAAACACAAGGTTTGGACTATGAAGAAACATTTTCCCCCGTAGTGCGATATAGTTCTATCCGATTACTACTAGCCTTGGCTGCGAAATACGATTGGGAAATCGACCAGATGGATGTTGTGACCGCTTTCTTACATCCTGAGTTGACTGAAGAAATTTACATGGAACTGCCTGATGGAGCAATATGTACACTTCATAAAACTTTATATGGGCTCAAACAATCAAGTCGAGCCTGGAACCGAGAACTTGACTTGGTATTGAAAGACTTGGATTTCATTCAATCGAAACACGATACCTGCATATATTCCAAGACCACCGAAGGTAAAAGATTGGTGATTGCATTATATGTCGACGACTTATTGATTTTCTCAGAAGACAACAATCAGAAGAACATTCTGAAAAAAGCCTTGTCTAGCAGGTTCAAGATGAAAGATTTGGGAGCAGCTCATTTTTGTCTTGGCATGAGGATTGAACGAAATAAGGAAAAAGGTACCATTAGTTTGGATCAAGAAAAATACATAAGAGAAATTCTGTCAAAATTTAATATGTCAGAATGTCATCCAATGCAGACTCCCTTGGATCCAAATCAATCTTTATCGAAAGAAATGGAACCCAAAAACGATAATGAGAAAGCTGAGATGGCTAATATTCCCTACAAGGAAGCTGTCGGCTCTTTGATGTATGCAGCACAGTGCACCAGGGCCGACATATCATATGCTGTTGGAAAACTAGCCAGATACAGTCAAAATCCAGGAAAACTTCATTGGACAGCCCTGAAACGTATTTTCAGATACTTGAAGAAAACTTCCCACTACAAACTAGTATTTGAAAAGTCAGGAGAACGTTTGCAAGGGTTTTGTGACTCTGACTGGGCTGGAGATGCTGATGAGCGCAAGTCTACTGCAGGCTATGTATTCACTTTGAGCGGAGGAGCAATAAGCTGGTCATCTAAGAAGCAGTCCACTGTAGCACTCTCGACAACAGAAGCCGAATATATGGCATTGAGTATGGCAACCCAAGAAGCTGTTTTCTTGAAAGAACTTCTTCGTGAAATCATCCCTGAGATTTCAAAGAAAATTCCTTTGTATTGTGACAACAAAGGAGCAGTCGATTTGGGTAAAAATGGTGGCTATCGGCCAAGAACAAAACATATCGATGTAAAACATCATTTCGTTCGGGAACATCAAGAAAATGGTGACATCGAAATAGTATCTATTCGGACACAAGAAATGGTAGCAGATTGTTTAACCAAAGCCCTTCCTGCTGAGAAACTCAACGTTAATGTGAAGAAAATGGGATTGCGAGAATTGAACTAATGTTACAAAAAGTGGAGGTGTTAGAAATAGTTTTGTAACATACTATATATTCTCATGTTCATATGGTTACTGATGTTTTGTTAATCAAGTTAGTTGATGTAATTATAAAATATACTCAATTTGGTTTTCATTCCTCAAGAGTTCATTCATTCAGTTCAAGCACCAAATACTCTGCTAACAGTTATACGTATTTGAATACAGTATCGCCAGAAAGAACTTTCATTCCATGATTTCAAATTATTGTTTTTGCATTCTATTTAACTAGGCACGTGATTACGATGGCATATTAGCGCCACTGCAAAAATAAAAAATCTCGTAATTGCGACTTTTATTCTGTCAATTGACAGATTTAATCTGGCAGTTGCGACTTTTAATCTGTCAATTGGCAGATTGAAAGTGTCAATTGACAGATTTAATCTGGCAATTGCGACTTTTATTCTGTTAATTGACAGATTGAATGTGTCAGTTGACAGATTTAATCTGGCAATTGTGACTTTTATGAAAGATCTTGATTAGGGTTCAGATTGTTCGGTTGAAACACAGTGTTTGGAATTTTATAACGTATTTAATAATATCATCCATACTTATTCGAAGCTCTCCGCCATTGAACGTTTTCATTATTTAAAGAGTTCCATTCAAGGTACTGCAGCCGAAGTCATAAGCTCATTTGAAAATTTAGAAAGAATTACATTGAGGCTTGTACTCCACCCAAGGAACGTTATTAAAACAGAAGGCTTATTTTATTGGGTCAAATTGATCCGTTCTTCAATTTTCCCTCAATAATGAGAGAGTCTGCTTCGCATCACAGAAAATTATTGGATAAAGGGATTTTTCGGGCTCTGAAGAATTCAGGACAAGGAGTCGTTAAATGGAATTTGCTTTCTATCCACACAGGGAATAAACTCGATTTCAGTAGTGAAGGGGATTGGTAAAAGGATTGTTCAACCGATAGTTCTCCAGAAATGAAAAACTTCTTGGATTTTTTGGAACCAGAGGTCGACCTAATTGTGAATTCAATTGATTTGGAATCAATTCAATGTTTCAATTGGCTTCAACTCACTTTGAAAAAAGTGACAATTGACAGATTGAATGTGTCAATCGACAGACTTGATCTGGCAATTGCGACTTTTAATCTGTCAATTGACACATTCAATCTGTCAATTGACAGATTGAAAGTCGCAACTGCCAGATTTAATCTGTGAATTGACACATTCAATCTGTCAATTGACATATTGAAAGTCGCAATTGCGAGTTTTTTTTGCAATGGTACTAATACGCCGTCGTAACTATTATCACTACAAACCACGCAAAATTCTTCTTTATAAAAGTAACTAGAGGTGAAAAATTCACTTAACAATAGTACTTATAGTGAATATTTCCATCATATTTAAAAAATCCCATATGGAGCGGGATATTTTCGATCAATTACAGCAATAATTCCCAACGGGACATTTTCGGGCTGGTAAATACCTGGCAGGTATCGAAAAATACCCGCTCGGTCCGTGTATCTATAGTAACGATTGTTAAAATGTACATTTGTCATCTTGACAGGCATAAACACTGAATTTTAAATGTCGTTGTTTTAACTCCGGGAAACTTCTACCGAATTACACCCGTACATCAAAATAAACCTGATAATTTTCCATTCAAGCATGTTGTCAGTAAAAAAACTGCATTCGGGTATTTTCATATTTTGCTAAAAGACAAAAAAAAATAAACTCATGCAGTTTTTAGACAACATGCTTTCATGGAAAATTATCGGTAATTTTTAAGCACTTGTAAAATTACTCCCGATAAAGATATGGGAAGTGAAACGTGAAATGAAAGGAAAAAAACTAAATGGAATAGAATTAAATATTGAGTTCATCGGTACTTCCACAAACATTCAAATTTCCAATTCTTTGAATCGAAGTACCAAATTGTCAAACTTGTCTGTATGGAGTTAGCTTTATATGTGGCCTGTCTACACAAATATTGTGTTCTATTCTATTGGTGAACGTAAGATCCATCCAGAGTTTAGCCAATGAGACCGTCGGTATCGAAATTTACTCATGAACAGTCGCTTGATTGGAATTGCAGCTTTAAAAATTCGCATTTACGTCATCAATTTCAAGCGACAAATGTATCCTCCCACTTCGATTTCTTAGATCGAGAGAAATTGACTGAACAAAAGCATATCACCCAACGCACCAAATGCATCTTAGTTTTCTCACTATGTTCGATTCCGATCAGATGAATATCTGTTGGAAATCGTTACTGGGTTAGTGGTTACTATCCCATGAAAAATCAAACTATATTAGGCTCGACAACTACCTACCTGTGAAATTTTTCAAGATCTAATTGCGATCGATATAAGAATCGTCCAAAATGAGTTCATTATTCTCAAAGATTCCAGTTCCACAAGCTTTTGAGTGTTTGGAGAATCGAATGTGTTGACTAGTGCAGAACTAATAGGTAAAGAATGACGAAAGGGTAGTTGAAGAAAAATCGACATTTGGAACATTATTTCGCCTATGAACCCACTAACCATCCTCCATTGCAGAAAAACGTATCATTGAAATAAGAGAATAAGCTACATGAGAAATATAATTCAAAAGTAACTACATGCAAAATACAAGAATTTGTAACGTTTTGTCATTGGGTCATTAATCAATATTGCACGTTGGAATCGAAAATATTGATCCTTGTTTGCAGCAATTAGAAGACAACTTTCGATAGTTTACAAAAAGTTTCAAATATCGATATTACCGATAGTTCTCCAAAAGTATGTGAGCTGTAGAAGTCTTCCCTTTCAGTTCTTTATTTCAAGTTCCTACTTGACAAGTGACAATCTTGAGACATTTGCAGTTGACTATTTTTGATTTCTCCCAATATCATAAGCACAACGAAAGGAATCAATCAATCAGAATCAATCAGAAATGAAACTCAAACTTAAACTAGAATTCATATTTATGAGTATCATGTAGAGTTTTATGGTATCACGATTGGAGTAAAAACATCGTATGTTTGCAAATATTTTGTCACAGATGAGCTGAGCAAGTAGTATAAGACATGTGTGGCATATTGGAAAAATCTATCCCACATCTGGCAATACGTCTAATCTGGGGGGTAATTTGAAGAGAGCTCACAAAATGAGCATGAAAAATGACAAACAGTCTTTGTCCTCATCTGATGATTCTGTTCAACAAACATCTGAAAATTAATCTCCAACAAAAAACTCAAAGGAAATTAGGCTACACTCCGCCGTTATATGTCAAAGCATATTGAAAACTCATATCAGGAGAAGAAAGAAAGAGTTAGATCTGCACCTAACGATAAAAATCTCTTCAGATCTACAGCCAATTAAGTTGAGTTGAAGATTATGAATTCGAAAAGTTCTGTCGGCTCCAGGTATAAGTTACCTTCTCCGGCGACAATAAAGAGAAAATTGTTATTAGAACTTTTCGAGTCTTTGAAAAATAAACTTCTAGATGATTTATCAAAGTTTAGGAGTGTCTGGTGAGGGGTTGAATCCTAAAACCGTAGTAAGTGTCTGGGAATAGATGATTGTGGTGATCTCTAATATCTTTTCGAAGAATATATGAAAAAACTGAGCTTTAATCTGGTCCTTTCAAACATTCAAATTCTGTAATTCATAACAATAACCAAGGGGAAAATTCGGTAAGGAAAGAATCATGTTCATTTGGTTTAATGAAAAAGGTCAGGAAAAACAAAAAGTCATCTGCACTAATATGTGTTCGACAATATTTAGAGACGGAAATGACGCTATCAGATAGTGAACCATCAGGATATTGGAAAAATAGTGAAATGAACTTGCTTCAGAATATATGAGTGCTCCTGCAACCTCTGCTTCCTCTGAAAGGTTATTTTCAGAAGCAGTACTGTCATTGTCTGCCAAAAAAATAAGCTCAAGCCAAAAAATGTCAACTGTATAATTTGTGTGTATTAATTATTATACATTGCTGCACAATTGTCATTGAAAAACTCAATAACAATGCGATTTTTGCACACTGTAATGTTTTTTTCATAAAGATTCGAATTTATAAAATCATTTGTAACTTTTCACTTGAACATTATTAATTCATAGCATGGCTGATACTTCTAAAAAGATCACCAGTAAATATCAATTTATGATAAGGGGGTGAATTCTGAAACTAAGTGATTATTTCGTTTCTTGTCATTCGAGATCATTGCAGTTTATTGTTCATTATTCGAATATTCTATTTGTTCACGATCAGGGTAGGGCAAAATATGATTTTTATAAAAAAAATCAAAAATCATTGAGTTTTTCAAAAAAATCACGATTTATTTGATTTTTTAAATTTGAATATAAAATTTGAACATTTTGATTCTTTGAAATTATCGTTGATTATTTTAATGCATAAGCCTGATTTTTTTTTACAATTTGCGGCTCAAAAACTTGTAACAACGCATTTGTCGCGCTTCTTGCAAGAAAATTCTTGTCGCGATTTGTTTTCCTTCTGTCCTGTACACTCGCTATACAGTGCCTAGTGAGGAACGAACACGAACGCGTTTGTTGTGCATCTTGCAAAAATGTTCCTGTCGAGGCTTGATTTCCTTCTCAACCTATATATTGACGTTGCCCAACAATTTCACGCATTTCGCTAGTTGTACACTGGATATTAGAAACAGATTAGGCATAGAAAAAGGAGGAAAACTCGTGTTTTTGTTTAAATTGTACAACGAAAATGAATATACTGAAAGTATACAGTAATGAAATTTAGGTGTTACGTTTAGTTCAAGAATTTGGAATTATGTACTTCTTTTTCGTTGTTTTTGCTAAAAGCAGATACTCCTTCTGATCTTCGAGAAAACTTCTATATTATGTTGATATCTGGTTCTGAATGAAAAAAAAAACAAATATTGATTTTAGTCATGATTTTAATTTTGAAAATCAAGCGATTCAAATCATTATTTCAATCGTGATTTCAATCACTTGATTTTAATCAGCCCAACCCTGTTCACGATATAACATAAAAAATTTTATAACCTCTAATATTTTTCTAGATCACTTACGACATTTTTATTCAAGCTGATTTAAATGATTATATTGCTTACACCTGAAGAATATCTGGGATTGGTCTGATAACTATCTTCCATATTTGACACAAGTAAATATCGTTTTCGCATACTTCTCCTGCATTGGTAAACATCGATGGCGATAATGTTACTTTGAAGAAATTCACTAATTTTCAAATTACTTTCAGGTAGAAAAATGACCGATTGTTCACTCAGAAGAAGATGAGGTTAGTAAATCATCTTTCGACCTCTTGTCACTTTCAAGACTCCGTCTCCTTCTTTTATTCCATACGTTATTCGATATACAGAGCCTTGGATGAGAGCAAGCCTTGTCTTGCTGTTTTCGTAGATCTGGCAAAGGCATTCGATACCGTGAGTCATACGATATTGCTAAAATCACTAGAAAATATTGGAATAAGAAACAACTGCCTAAAACTTTTCAAGAGTTATCTGCAAAATCGGAAACAATGTGTCAAAATAAATGACAGTTCTAGTAGTTGGAAAGTAATAGAGTGTGGTGTACCTCAAGGTACAGTTTTGGGTCCTTTACTTTTCTCGATTTATATAAATGGCCTGTTTTCGACTGAAAGTAGGGGCGAAATAATTAGTTTTGCTGATGACACGGTGGTTTTTTAAAAGGGCGAAACATGGGGGGAGTTGAAAACTGAAGTGGAAAGTGATTTCTCTTTGATAAAAAAATATTTTGATAATCGGTTATTGACCATAAATGCAGAAAAAACATTCTTTCTCCCATTCACAATTCATGAGACCACGGTACCAAACTTACAGTGCCTTACACTTGTGAACGATCTGAAAATATCTTCGGTAAACCATATAAAATATCTGGGGATGATTATTGATACACACCTTCGTTGGGATCAGCATGTTAACTTTCTTTTGAAAAAATTACGCTTTGTCCTCTATAAGTTCAGGCAAATGAATGATATTCTTGAGCTTAGTAAAAAAAAAACTATTTACCATAGCTTAGTGGAAAGCCATTCAACTTATGGACTACTGGGATGGGGAGGATTATCTAAAACTCATCTGCGCCCATTAGTGGTATTACAAAGACGTATTTTGAAATTGATGCTGTCAAAAGGTTCAAGATTTCTAAGTGATCGTTTGTACGAAGAAAGTGGCATTTTAGATATAAGGCAACTTTATTACAAGCACAGCAACATAAGACAACATCAAAATAGAAATAAATTACAAAAACTCGCACATACCTATAATACCAGAAATCATAATCAGTTTCAATGCCCTCGAACATTCAAATCGATTGGACGAAGAAGTTATAATTATTTGGGGGTTAAATTGTTCAACAGTCTACCCGCAAACATTCAATGTGATATGTCCCGATATTCATTCAGGAAAGAATTGGAAAAATACATGAAAAATAATTCACGGAATTTAATCGATAATTTATTCAATTGAAATACCCACAAGTATCTATATTTTGTTCACCTGTGCCAGACCTATGCATCCTATAAACCCAATAATATATGTTTTGTTTAATGTTCATTATGATGTTTATTATTAAGTCAAATTTCATGATCTCATCTAGTGTTATTGTTGTTGTTAAATTTGGTTTTTATTTATATTAATATTTATACGTTTATTTATAATTCACGTGTACCTTCTCACTAACAAGTGTAAACTTCAGTGAGTAATCTTGTGTTTAGCTTGCTAATTATTCAGCTCTACGAGCAATGTACCTGGAAAATATTTTATTCTCTCATATTGGCAAAATAAACACTATTCTATTCTATTCTATTCTATTCCACCCATCGAAATCTATAGATTGATTAGATCTCTGCTAACGTCTACACACGAACGCAGTTACACAAAACGAGCTAGGCCTGACATGAAAACACAGTTATTACACATTATCTCAGTACCAAACGGAAAGATAAGGTAGGTATTACTTTCTTCTTTGGAAAGCACGAACCTGCACTACTTTCTGAAAAATTGCCTGTCACTGATTCTCTAGCCAATTTATCAAGTACAGGATTCAGCGCTCTCACCACTGGCCAGTCCACTTTTATCGTCGAAAAAGCCATGGATGTTTCAATTAATAATGTGGCTTTTTGAAAATATCGTTATGAAACATAACGGTTATTTATGAAATATGATTGGCATGCAATGCATTTATCAAAAAGAGCTATATGAGTTGTAGAACATTTCAACCTGTACGTATGCAAATTCACAAAAATCAACAATATTGATATTTGTGGAAGTGCAATGAAGCGTCGATGCAATTGCATTGCTTACTTGGACAAAATGTATTGGAATAAAACTTGCCAATAATAATTTTTTGTTCTATTTTAAAACTATTTAGAATGATTAAGAATGAAATAGTATATAAACCTCATCTAAAGATGAACTTTCTCTCTCTAGAAATAGCTCACCTCGGCTTTCAGCAATAGTGAGCTATATTTTTCTCTCGAGAGAAATATTTTATAGTAGTTTTCACAATAAATGGTATTGACTGAAGGATTATAATAAAACCAATTGAACCCTTGAGTTGTAAAATCCGAGATGCACATCATAAATGTAAAAGGACCGGATTCAGGTAATTTTGTTTCTCAGAGAGGGATTGTGAATATTAAGGACTCTTGTGTTGATTATCACGAAGATACGATAGCAGAGCTTTTTGAAGATTGGTTTGAAAATTGTCTGTTACCCAACATTCCGCCAAACAACGTTATAGTAATGGACAACGCAAGCTATCATAGTCGACAATTGCAAAAAAATCCTGGCTCAAAGAATACGAAATTGGAGTTTCAAAACTTCATGGCTGCAAATGGCATCTATTTTGAGGGAAATTATACAAAAACTGAATTTTTACAAGTGCTGCAGTCATTTTCTTAAAAAAAACGTTTGTTTGTGATACAATTGCAGAAGAATTGGGACATACAGTGTTACGACTACCTCCCTACTACTGCGTGTTCAATCCCATAGAGCTTATGTGGCACCAACTTAAATCGAGCGTGCGCGGAAAAAATACTTCTCCGACTCTAAGTGGTAGTGTGGTAGAAATAATTAGGAACTGTATGAATGACATTCCTACCGAGAGTTGGAAAAGTTCTGTTAGTTATGTTATAAATGTTGAAAACTCGTACCTTTCTGTAAAATCAATTGCGCCAATGATAATTAATTTAGATGAGGATAGCGATAGCGACACTGAACTAAATATAAAATGGAATTGTAACATTTGAATAAATTACTTGTATATCTCCTACATTATGCAAAATTCAAATTTCTTAAGTTCGACCCTGTAGCACATTTGCATCTTTTACCAGATGATTTTCTACACAATGGTAATGAATCGGGTAGTTTATTGCAGTTAATGAGCCAATACCATTTACTGCGAAAAATACTACTTTTCAGATCAGTATGTAATATATCATTTCAACATGTATGTTCAGTTGTAACTTCCGAGATATATTCTATGAATTGAACACTATTAGTTTTCAATGAACTTCTATTGGTTTTGAGATTTTCGATTAATTCGTTATTCCCCCTTTCGATTTCCACAGAATAGATTGACAATCTTATATTCAGCATATTTACCTTCTCGGAATGAGTGTTATTTCTCATAACAAAAGTGTACCTTGTAGTAGAGTTTTACAGAGCTCAACACTTCTCAGTAAAATCCGTTGTGATATCAAATGATGAGATGGATAACTCCTGTGATGCGGTGAAAACATGACCAAGATAAAGTTGCGAGAACGAGCTAGTAGTTTTCAGCTTTGTGTCGTGACTCGATTCATACAGAAAAAAATAAGTTTTTCGTAACCCACTTATGTCTTGGACTAAATTTTTGGCAAATTCGCGAAAACTCATCCGTTCCAACGAAGTACCACAGGCAAATCACAAACTCATCATAACTTTTTTTGTTATTAATTGATTTTTGAATTGAACGTCGTTTGTATAAAAAACGTTTCTGTTATGTACCAATTACTACAATCACATTGATTCATATGAGAGCCCTAATCATACCAAAATTTCGACTATACTTTCTATGAGTGAAAGCACTCAGAAAAATATTGCCGACCCAATCTAAATATCCGTACACTCCTATGCTCCATCATTCAAAGTGCAATATGGGGAAGTAGCGTCTCAACGCTAACTACGTTTCGCAGTTTGCAGATTTCACTGCGATGATGGATATACTCATAACAACATTTCCGTGCAGACTGCTCCCGGTAGACACGAGTAAATATCGTCTTCGCTTACTTCTCCGGCTTCGGTAAATATTGATAGCTCATAATGTAACTCCACGGTACAGTGTGCTCTGCCAACATGATTCCGATGAAAATCAGCTTTCGGTCTGGAAGGCCACGGAACTGTTGCACTGAAGACAGAAGATCGTTCGGTTTTCATTTTCGTGAACGTCTAGAAAATTGACTATCCGGATTGGCATAGAAGTGATGGATATCGGGCCAGTCTCTAGAGACGTGATTGTAGAGATTACTCCCATAAGTTTCGAGACCGATTCATAACAGCGGAACCAATTTTGTACTATTAATATAAGAATCATGAATGCCATTTTCCCTTCACTTTTATATGTATTTAATATTGAAGTATTAGTTCTCAAAAACCGGCTAAGTTGATGTATATAAATTCATATCGAGCACTCAGATGTACTTTCAGAATCTGAATCGATTCTAGAGAAACTAAAATGTTCAGGTAGACTTATGCGAGCCAAAATGCTTCATTTCCTGAACTACAGTTCCATAAGATGTGTGAGATCACAATGTGTGATATATCCGAAAATACTGGAGAGTATGGAAAAATCGTCTTTACCACATTATCTTATTATCGAATTCGAACGGATCATCAATATCAAATACAACCGACTCTTCCATAAAATCAAGTAAACCAACATCAATAAAATCACTGAGTTGAAAAATAATAATTTTCTCAGCATCAAATTCCGACAAAAGTGGTTCAGAAACTTGATGTTCTAATACCACCTGATATTAAAAATTTTCCTTCAATGGGTCCAAAGTTCAGTATCTCTCCAAGTACTGATCATATTCATATCCCATTTTTATCAGCTGACCTCGAATTTATTATAGAAAGTGTTGATTCAGTAAAGATAAATTTATTCAGATGACAATTCACCAATATAATAAAAAACTTTGTCCATAAAAATCATAACAACTAACACGTTTTCAATGATTTACTCTATAAGTTCAATAAATATCTGAAAGATCATCCAGAAATAATTTTGATGAATAGTGACGAAGGTAATGTATCTGTAGTTATGTATAAAAAAAAATACATTGATAAGTGTCAAACACTACTTCATGATAAAAAATATTACACTCGAATTAAATCTGATCCAACTCGCACACTATAACAGAAAGCAAACAAATCTGTTACTATTTTGAAAAATTTTAAGAATATCGATATTCCTACAGCTGTATCACTTACGATTTACAAATCCATAGCACCCCGTTTCTATTCACTTTCCAAAAGTCACAAACCGTATTTAGCAATGAGACCAATAGTAGCATCTATTGATGCCCCTAACAGTGGATTGGCTAGTTTTTTAACCGATATACTTACAGAGGCTTATGAAACTGATAATAATTCCTACTTCATTAGACACTCTTTTTCATTCAGTGAATTCATTAATGAACATCAACTACCGTTTAATTATGTCATCATCAGCTTAGATGTGGTTTCCCATTTTACAAATTTACCTCTCGCAACTGTTAAAAATTGTATCGAAAAAAAAGTGGGTATTTGTAAAAAACTTTTGTAATTTAGACAAATCAACTCTCTTTAAATTATTAGACTTCATTTTTCATTATACTTATTTCGTTTTCGAAAACAAATTTTATAAACAAATATTTGACATAAATATTTGAACAATGAGTTCAAAAATATCTCCGACTTCAGCTGACTATGCTTTGGACAATCTTATTGATAACTGCTTACCTTTACTTTCTTTCAATGTTCCTTTTGTGAAAAGATATGTGGATGATATGATTCTTTCAGCACCTTCCGAAAGAATAAACGATGTTTTGAGTTTGTTCAATTCTCATGATGATATATATCGACGTTTCGCCAACATAACAGTTGGCATTTTCAAAAAAGTGACTGCTCCTACTTAGTGCTAGCAAGCTAGAGAACAAATGCTTTTGGCGAAACTTCGAAACTCAATACCAACAAACCAACGGATAAATTAACAGAATGACAACTTCGCATTCAACCATATGTGAAAACTTTCACTGTAACGTTATATGTATATATATATATATATATATATATATATATATATATATATATATATATAATTCGATTGATTTTGTGAGGTTGCAGTCAAGTTTGTGGGCAGTTACAAAGAGGACTCTTTGTTATTAGTCAAGCTTTCGGTAAATTTATTACCTTCGTCAGGACAACTAAAAATAATACATTCGATGATATTTTGTAAATATAGAAATATGGAACACTTACTAACGTGAGAATAAAATATAAATTGGTGCAAAACAAACAGACAAAACATTGAAGAATATTGAAGTATATGATTGAAGTATGTCAAATTTTGATGTAATGTTATGTGGGAAAATTCTGAATACCAGGTGATTTTCTTCTATCTTTTTCGTATTCAAGTAGAAACGTATAAATTTGGCTTGAATTATTATTATTGAGATCTGTTTTTTTGTTCATAGAATGTTCTTCGTTATTAATATGTGTCATTTCTAAAAATGTTCTTTTGGTTATATCTGTTTCTCTATCCAAAATTTCTGGGTGTTCAAAATCCATCTTGTGATCCTCAATGTTGACGTGTTCACTCAAAGCGCAAGAATTAACGTTTCGTCTACAGTCGCTTTTATGTGAAATAATGCGACTATTTAAGGGTCTAGATGTTTGGCCAATATATGTTTTAGAACAATCCATACATGAAATTTTGTATACTATATATATATATATATATATATATATATATATATATATATATATATATATTCCACAAAACTGTCAGAAATTTCATAAGTTGTCAAACTATAATTATTATAAAAATATACATTTCCATAGTTTCCAACCATTCCAACACTTGCGATTTCTATCAAATTTTGTTTCAATTTATCACTACAAGAAAATAAAAAGAATGTGGGAATTGTAATGATTTGCAAAAACAATATCCTACAAATATCATTCGGGGAAAAAATTATATATTCGAAGTTGGTTTCAACATTTATTCTTAATGATCTATGTTTTTATATATAAATTTTGTTTGATACTATTATTTCACATTCAATATTTAAAATTTTTTAAATTTCGTCACAATATTTTTCTATCATCAATTGAATTTTCAATTTCATTCTTCAACTAGAAGTTCTTTCATTTCTTCTGTTTGGATCAACTTTTGGTCATTCATTTTGGAAGTTTGAAAGCTATATATTTGACAGTTTCACCATGTAATCTGATCCCACGATTTGCAAATTAAATTTTTGATTTGATTTCTTACCATCTTATAGATTTTTGAGCAGGTTTCAATAAAGTTGATTTGATAGACAATGAAAGTACGAACAATACCACTTTGAATGATTACATAACAGAATTTTTTTTTGAAAATCCCCATTTGAAGTGTGAAAATAATTCAAGAATCCGGAATAAACACATTTTCTACGCCTATCTGTCCCTATCACCGATAAATGATTCGGAATGATATTTGGAAATTTGTTAAAGTCGAGACAATTTCAACCCTCAGAATGAATATTGAAAAGTGAGATATTATTGTCGCTTTCTGAAATATTTTTTCGACAATGGTGATTTTGAGGAAAAAATCGCTACGTTACCGAAGTGTCGAATTCTAATTCTGAACTAGATCAGTTTGAAGATATCTCTTGCTATTGAGAGTAGAGAAGCGTTGATATCATGTTATTAATTCCATTTTACGGGTTGAATTTCTGTGTTGTTTTTGTGTTTAATGCAAATCCGCGTCGTCAACGAACGAGACTGCATATCTTACTTCGAAATACTTATTTTTCAGAGCATGGATACCCCCAACAATTCTGGTTGCAAAAATGAGCTCCAAAGAGCGTATGTAGTTGGTTATAAAAAGTGATAGATTTATCTATTCACTTTAGAGCATCTACGAAATAAGATACTCCCTTCTTCTAGCTTTTTTGGGTTCTTAACCTACCACATGCTGAAAAAATAGAAATTAATATTGAATCAATACAAGTGTGGGAGGGCAGTTTTGTATAGATTCAATATTAATTTCTATTTTTTCAGATTGTGGTAGGTTAAGGACCCAAAAAAGCTAAAAGGAACAATACATCTACCACAAAATAATTACATTCAAACAGTTTTCAGATATTCCTGTTCTTCTACATAGAAAAGGAAATAATTATCATCGGAGAGTCCTTTCAAACAACATGAAATAATCCAATAAATACATCCACCACAAAATAATGATATTCAAACAGTACTAGGATATTCCTGTTATTTTATCTAGAAGACAATTCAACTCATTTATAAAATATCCCATAAGCCGCCGTGATTTTGTCATTAAAACAGCGAAATAGTAATTTACGTAACAAGTCCGGAAAATACTGTCCTGGAAGTCTGCGGGTCCAAAATAGTTATTTGTATGCTAAGGCCGCGAAATACCTCTTTAACGTACCGAAAGAACAGTTATCGCCGAGGCCGCTTGCGGCCGAGGCAAGATAATCTTGAGGTCGTTAAAAAGTTTCGCGGCCATGGCATACACACTATTTTTCGTGCAATCGTTAAAATTATTATAATAGATAGTTGTAAATAAATATATTATTGCTCTAAAATCAACAGCATTTCAATTCATTTAACAATATCACCGTGTGCTATGGAAATGATATGTTTCAATATATATTTTGACAGTTCTTGTCAAAACGCAAAATGTCTGATACTGATAGCGATATTTCAGTACCTTCCACTCCTCCGGAACTCAAAAGCGTTGTAAATTCGGCGCTTTCCGTTTTAATACCCGAAAAATCTAAACGGCAGTACGAAAAATGTTACGGCGAGTTTAAAGATTGGTGTGACAAACAGAATGTTAAGACGATGTCTGAAAACATTTTATTGGCTTATTTGATGCAGAAATCAAATGTTGTAAAAAGTTCAACTTTATGGAGCATTTATTCCATGCTGAAGTGTATGCTGAACATACGAGACAATATCGACATCAAGCAGTTTTCAAAATTAGGGTAAAAGTCTGTTATCCGGTCACCCGAGCTTTTTCAAAAAATTCCTTTTTCAACTTACGTAATTTGAGCCGCTGAACACGAATCTGAAGTCAAAACGTGGCGCTCGCCCTTCGTTTCGAAGATACGGCCCCCCAAAGACAAGAAATCGGGGTTGACGTTTATGTTTGTTTATTCAGTCAATTCCGCTCGAAATTCATCCTTCTTTCTATCAGCACAATATACACATTCTACATATCCTTCTTCATCACTTCCCAACAGAATTATAAGCATTTTCCACTACAAAACTCTAAAAGGTAAATCGTCAAAAGAATTCGAGGCTAGCAAAACAATAGAACGCGCATCGAGCGTTCTATTGTTTTGCTAACCTCGAATTTCTATGACGATTTACCTTTTAGAGTTTTGTAGTGGAAAATGGAAAAATGCTTATAATTCTGTTGGAAAGTGATGAAGAAGGTGGTATAGAATGTGTATATTGTGCTGATAGAAAGAAGGATGAATTTCGAGCGGAATTGACTGAATAAACAAACATAAACGTCAACCCCGATTTCTTGTCTTTGGGGGGCCGTATCTTCGAAACGAAGGGCGAGCGCCACGTTTTGACTTCAGATTCGTGTTCAGCGGCTCAAATTACGTAAGTTGAAAAAGGAATTTTTTAAAAAAGCTCGGGTGACCGGATAACAGACTTTTACCAAAATTAGTACCATTTCTGAAAAGAAAAGCAGTAGGTTATCGAGCAAAAAAGTCTAAAGTATTAACGCGTGAGCAAATTGATACATTCCTGAAAGAAGCTAATGATGAAAAATACTTATTGTTGAAGGTAAGTGTTAAGAGATGTTATTTACAATTGTTTTATCTATTGTACTGATTTTTGTAGGTAGTTTTGATAATGGGAATATCTGGTGCCTTGCGACGAGATGAGTTAGTAAAAATGGCCATTGAAGATATTCAGGAAGAGAATGCTGTATTAATCGTAACCGTTCCTGATACCAAGACGGATAAGAAGCGTGTTTTCACTGTTACTAATATTGATTTCATAAAAATTTATCGTAAATATGCAGCTCTTCGACCAAAACATATTGTTAATAATCGTCGTATATTCTTGAGATACGTAAACGGAAAGTGCACCGCACAAGTTGTTGGAGTGCATACCATTGCGAAAATGCCTAGTATGATTGCTAAGTATCTCAGATTACCAAATCCTGAAACATACACGGGTCACTGTTTTCGAAGAAGTTCTGCCACGCTGCTTGCCAATACTGGGGCTGATATGTCAATTCTTAAACGTCACGGTGGATGGAAGTCCACAACAGTAGCGGAAGGATATGTAGAAGACTCTATCGAAAATAAGAAGCAAATTTCCAACTCAATTTCTGGCGATATGGTATCTGGTTTGAATGTAGGCAATAACCATTATTCAGAAACACTAGATGTAGTTGCTTCAACTTCTGGAGTAAATATAAGTAATAATACAAACTGTACAATTAATGTAAATATTCATCCTAAATAATATAACTTATGTATTCGTTGGTATTCAATAAAAAATAATCCTTGTCTTTGTAGTATTTTAGAAATGTCAAATTTGGAAGTGACGTTTGGTTTCGCGGCCGTTGCTATGGGTAACGGCCGCGAAATTAAATTTCGCGGACTGTGCTGAGAACGCGAAATACTGACTTCGCGTGCGATTGCACGAAAAAACTATTTTCGGACGTGTTGCTTACACTATTTTTTCGGCAACCGTGTAGAATAACAAATCATTTAGACACATTTCTTTATTATATTTTTTCTTTCTAAAACAAAATTTCGAACATGTTAATTTCTAATTCTTATTTATATTAATATTTACATTAAAATTCGAGCAATTGGTAATATTGAAGGGATTCAATTTGTTTGAAATGTTTGGTATATTTAAATCCCTTATGTTGAAGTTAGAAAAAGAAGGTACAGGCTCAGTTTGACACTGATTGTTTTCATCTGATGATTTTTGAATGGTTTTGGCAATTTTAATTTTGTTTGTAAGTGAATTGTCTATGTATCCTTCAGCGACATTGGTAGACTTCCAGCCACCGTGTCTCTTCAAATTTGTGATGTTTCCACCATTATCAGCAAATAACGTCGCTGGAGTTTGACGAATGCTATGGCCTGTGTAATTTTTAGGATTGGGTAAATTTAAAAATTCTGCGATTCTTAATCCGAGATTACCAAAACTGTGGATACCAACAGGCTGAATCGAACATTTTCTTTTTTTGTAATTCACGAATAATCTGTTATGTGGAGTATGGGATGGTCGTAAAGATAAATATCGCCTATACAACAGCAGGTTTTCTTGCCCAATTACAACAAAAGTTCTCTCAATATGTGTTTTGGAATCTGGTATTTTCACAAGCAACATGTCTTCTTTGTCATGTATTAGATCAAGTGACATTTTTGTTAGTTCTTCCCGTTTACACGCACCGGCTAACCCAATAATTGTTACTACCTGAAAATTAAGCAAATTGAGTTGATACTTTTATATCCTATAATCGTAATATTTTGTTAGCATTAGATATGTTTCATTATCTGCTTCCCTAATGAATTTGTTGATCTGCTCGCTGCTGAAGACTTCTGATTTCTTTGCTTTATAACCAATATTCTTCCTTTTAAGAAACGCGATAACTTTGGGGAAAGTTGCTATGTTTACATTTTTCTTCACTAAGATGGTACTTTTCAACATAGAGTACATGCTCCACAGGGTAGAGGATTTGACAGTTTCAGATTTTTGCACCAAATAAGCCAAAATTACATCCTCTGTAATGGTTTTGCATTTCTTCAAATCCATCCATTTCGTGAACAAATCATAAACGTTTTCGTACCTGGACTTTGATTTTTCAGGCAATAATTGTGCTGTAGCAGCAGCTGCTGCATTGGAAATTTCGCAAGGCAGATTTTCAAACTCACTATCGCTGCTGTTTTCCATAGTTTTTTTCGATAATTGCGACCAAAAACCATGCAAACTTTGAAAAATCGAAATGTCAACTAATAACTTGTCAAATAGCTGTCAGTCGTTATTTCGTTACTATGGTAATAATAAACTGCATTCATCAAAACCATACCTACCAAGATTTTCATATTCACAATGACAATGATTCTTCCCGGCCTAGTCCGGGAAGTAACTACTTCCCAGACGGTTGCCGAAAAAAACTTTGCCCTAAGTTTCTCAGCGACAAAACGGAACCTAACTCTTGAAAGCATGGCAACCAGGATTGTAAACAAATCTTTCACGGCGTCTTTGTCAATTTTTTTTGCGTTGTTGAAAGAGTATATCTGATCTGTGAAAATGAAATATAAGAATTGTGTTTTTAACAATTGTACTTTTCCGTTGAATTAAATAAACTAAACTATATTCATTAAATTGTCTTAGCGAATTACACTAGAGCTTTTTTTTAGCGAACAGAACTTGACATTTATGATTCGAGTTTAGTCTAAGGCAGTTTTTCTCGTTGAGTTGTCAGGCAACAAAATTCTCATCAAAATGTCAAGTTTACTTCGAGAAAAAAAGCTCTCGTGTAATTATAAGTGAAAAAATAATTATCATCGATGAGCCCTTTCAACTACGTAAAATAAGCCATTAGATCCACATCTGCTCGTAAAAATTCATCTATGCTTTGATATGAATTCCCTTTAATTCCATTCGAATGCGGATGGATACGACTGATTCGCTTCGGAAAAAACTAATTCCGCAGAACTCCATGAATGACCGTTAATGAGTTCTCTTTCACGAACTTATATTTGCCATCCGAAATACGTTTTTCAATTCAGGTGAATATTAAAATCTGTTCGGTGCGAACACCGAAAAAAACGAACAAAAAAGGAACAATTGTGATTCTACATGCAGAAAGGGCATTAAAAGCGACTGAACTCCATTGCCGTGCTTTCAGCAGATTTCAAGAGGATGATCGCTATCGATCCATGCATTTTGGTTTTTGGGAATTATCGTACACGGTTTTTATTGCATGCAATGGCGGATTAGAATCGAAAGGGCATTACCAGCTATTGCTAATATCGAATGCTCGTCGGAGATCAAGAGTGACTGGTGATTTCATTGTTACTGATTTACATTTTTGATAATCCTTTGAATTGGCTTGATTCTTGATTGATAGATGATGAATATCTACGAATACCTGATTCGATGCAATGTATGTGTAATTGTGTAAATGTAGTAGACATGTTCCACCACTCAAAAGACTTCCTGCTTGGAGACAAGGTAAATGTTATAAAAATGTGATCGGCAAACGTAGTAGATTTCAAAATGGTTAGGGCTTTCGCGGCCGAGGTTTTCAGTATTAATACTTTTTTCTACTAGCGTGCGGAAAAGTCTAATTTTCCGCGCTCATTTTACTGTTGAAAGATTCACTTTTCCGCACTAGTGCGTAAAGTAAATCTGTTGAGTTCTTGGGGAGTATACTGACATTTGAATATTCAAAATATATATTTGTATAATTGTAGTTTACAGAATGACCGAAAATGAAGAAATTCATTAGGAATCTGCTGTAATTTTTTATAAAAATAAGTATGTTTCAATAATTTTTCAGTGGCGCTGGTATAAGCCTCATCAACTGAATATGAAATAATAACAAACATCTGACATTTTTTATTTGTCACTTTGAATTACCGTAGCAAAAAAGAAAACAAATCTGACAGTCAAAACACTACCTTGTCAAAACCAATTTCACCGTCGCAGGTTTATCTACTTAGATCTTCAGATGAAGATTTGCCAGATTCAGTTTGGGAAGCGGCTAGAATTGCAAACATGGATCTGCTACCATTAAAATCCTGTTATAGGTATGAAAAAGAATATTTTTTGTTTGAAAACTGGTGCCAGAATAAGGGAATGAAAACTTTCAAAGAAGACGTTGTTTTGGCTCATTTCCCTGAAATTTTCAAAACATGCAAGCCTTATACTGTATGGTCCAGGTACTCAATGTCCCGGCATATATGAAAAAATGAAACATTGGAATAAGACCAAAAAAGACAAAAATTTGCTCGCCGACCCTTCCACTAGTCAGCAGCTGTCACCTGTAAAGCCTTCCAAAATGACTTCCTCCAGCAAAATTACTGACAAAACAGTGAGAAACATTTTAGCCTCTGCAATTTATTTGCACAACGCAACAAATTGTACGTTTGATATCTGCAATCGCGTGCGGAAAAGTATCACTTTCCGCACTTTTTAGGTAAACTACTATTCTTCGGGTTTGAAGGCCGTCATTCTTTGAAATTCCTCGGAGGCTCACTCATCTTGACTCAGTCAAGATGAGTGAGCCTCTGAAGAAGCTAGCCACTCGCGCCAGCGAAACGTCAGGAAGAAATTCGAAAGAACGACGGCCTTCAAACCCAAAGAAAAGTAGTTGTAGAAGTAGATTTCCGTTATTTTTGAATACGAAAACATTCATCATTCGTTATAAGAGGAAGCTGACGCTAACGGTTTGATATGACTTGTGGAAATGACCCGAAGATCTATGTTCAACAATTTCCAATTGCTTCATCTTTCATATTTCGTTTCCATCACTGGTCTCATTCTGTCCTGTAGTAAAATGGTTACTATTCAACCGTATAACACATTCTTCAAACCAATTCGAAAGCTAAAATTGTCAATGTGAATCTGTCGAGTGCGTATCACTACGTCGAATTCCCACTACGTCGAAAAGCATCCCCACCACTTACGTCACCAAAACACGATCGTTATCGAAGCTGGATCCCATTCGACGTAATGGGAATTCGGCGTAATGGGAATTCGGCGTAATGGGAATTCGACGTAGTGATACGCACTCGCAAAATTTACCGGATATTCTGCAATTTCCTGTTAACCCAATCTGACTTAACCTAACTAACCTAACCTAAAAGAAGGATGAATTTCGCTGTGCTGATGATATTGAAAGTGCATGGTGTGGCACTACGCCGAATTCCCATTACGCCGAATTCCCATTACGTCGAATTCCCATTACGTCGAATGGGATCCAGCTTCGATAACGATCGTGTTTTGGTGACGTAAGTGGTGGGGATGCTTTTCGACGTAGTGGGAATTCGGCGTAATGGGAATTCGACATAGTGGGAATTCAACGTAATGAGAATTCGACGTAGTGACACGTCCCGAATCTGTCAATGTCGTGAATCATTTATATTTAAAGAATTATTTCAATACCCCAACTTTCATTTCCTGTATAAACTTCTCTCGATGTATATCAAGTTAGCGAGACATTTTTTGAAATATGAAAAACTAATGATTCCATAATTTGGTGCTATTTTGTTGCTAATTAGTTGCGGAAAAAAATGTTCTGCAACGTTTTTTAAAAAAATACATGATGTCTCGCTAACTTGACGTCAAGTTAGCAATGAAACTTTTTTATTCTCCATTTTCTCATAATTTCGACTAGACCATTGGATTCCTCTAATTATTCGCTGATTAGTTGCGGAGGCAAATCTTTCATTTTATTTTCGTTTAAAAAATATATAATGTCTCGCTAACTTGACATCAAGTTAGCTATACAACTTTATTATTATTGCCTTTTTCATAATATTGACTAGACCATTGGATTCCTCTAATTATTCGCTATTTAGTTGCGGAGAAAAATCTATCATTTTATTTTCATTCAAGAAAATATATGATGTCTCGCTAACTTACACGTCAACTTAGTAATACAACTTTTATATTATTGGGTTTTTCATCATTTTGACATATCATTAGATGAGATTTTCCTCCGCATCTAATTAGCGAATGATTAGAGGAATCTAATGGTCTGGTCAAAACTATGAAAAACTCAATAATAAAATAGTTGAATTGCTAACTTGACGTCAAATTAGCAAGACATCATGTATATTTTAAAAAAAGGAACGAAAATTTTTTCTGTCGCAACTAATTAGCGAAAGATGAGAGATATCCGATGTTCTGGTCAAAATTATGAAAAACTCAATGATAAAATAGTTGTATTGCTAACTTGACGTCAAGTTAGCGAGACATCATGTATATTTTTAAAAAAGGAACGGAAACATTTTTTTTTCCGCAACTAATTAGCGACTAATTAGAGGAATCTAATGGTCCAGTCAAAATTATGAAAAACTCAATAATAAAATAGTTGAATTGCTAACTTGACGTCAAGTTAGCGAGACATCATGTATATTTTTAAAAAAGGAACGGAAAAATTTTTTCTTCCGCAACTAATTAGCGAATAATTAGGGGAATCTAATGGTCCAGTCAAAATTATGAAAAACTCAATAATAAAATAGTTGAATTGCTAACTTGACGTCAAGTTAGCGAGACATCATGTATTTTTAAAAAAAAGGAACGAGAATTGTTTCTTCCGCAACTAATTATCGAATGATTAGAGGAATCCAATGGTCCGGTCAAAATTATGAAAAACTCAATAATATAATAGTTGTATCGCTAACTTGACGTCGAGTTAGTGACACATCGAGTATTTAAAAAATAAGGAGTGGAAATATTTTTTCTTCCGCAACTAATTAGCGAATCGTAAGAGGAATCTGATGATCTAGTCAAAATCATGAAAAACTCAATAATAAAACAGTTGTACCGGTAATTTGACGTCAAGTTAGCGAGACATCATGTATTTTTTTTAAAAAGATGCCAAAAAATTTTTTCTTTCGCAACTAATCAGCAATAAGATTATGGAATCATTAGTTTTCCATATTTCGAAAAGTGTCTCGCTAACTTGATAAACATCTTCTATCGCCAACTCTATTTTGGAATATGTTTTATCAGCCTTCTTTGAATATTTCATGGAAAGAAACTTTGCATCGAAAAGTTAACGGAAATATCGACATTATAGTCTAGGCGGCGTAATTAAACAATGCTGTTATCGACGTTTGTATCATATGGGAAGAAAGTTCCGGAATGGTCAGGAGTTTATAGGCGAGCGGGTACTAGATGCTGCGAAAGGTGTATGGGGCAAACATAGTTGGCAAGTTGAAATCATTATGTCAGAAATGTAAAGGCAGAGACAAAAAAATATTATTGTTTTTATTATCTGACATTTAGTGTTCAGTCAGTTGTCAGTTTTGACTTTCGTCTTATCTTGCGTTGACGTTGCAAATTCCATAGATTGCAAAGTTTTCAGAAATACTTTTTCAGAAATTTGTTATGATTACAGGAAATGAGAGAGAGAGAATTCACAGCTAGTGATACTGGTGTGTGGATACGGTTATCCATTTATTTTGCATTCGTGGGAATTGTTGAAGCATTCAATTTCATATGAGGTGTTGTTGACAAAACGAATTTATTTTCTAAATGTTCCTCGGAAGGATCAAATTTCCACATTGCAGGATTCATATCGGTTTTTTAATGAAAAAAACATATTTGGATGCAAGAATCATGAACAACCATCTTCATCTTAGCTCAAAGGCAATCAACACATGGGTTCAAGGTTTAGGAATAATTCCGTAGAACATAATCATTTCAATGAAAAAAAAAGTGTATATTATACTTTCGCTTGAAACAATTAATTTAATCACCAAAACAGAAGGGTTGGGAAATTTCAAGTTTTTTCGTGAAAAATAAGAATAATTATCATTTGGGAAAAATGTGTCGTGGATGGTGAAATGACGTAAAACAGCCACTTAACGAAAATAAACTGTGATAAATGGGTTTCGTTGCGAACTTTGTAGGCCAATAATAAGTTTCTCCCGAACGAACGAAGAACGCAGAGTATTATTGATAAAAACTAGTTCAATAGCATTGTTTGCCGTTTCCATTCATGTCAGTAGTAAAAAACCGCTATCTCATTTCGCTCTAGTGAAGGTTGATCTCAACCCAATTGTCGCCCCAACAAGATGAAAGGATCGAAATGATGCCCTTTCGTAACTTTATTCCTCTACACGAACGTTGGCTGTTACATGGAAAAAATGTCCTAACATCTAGTGCTGATTTGAACGTCCTGTAACTTCTGTCTCATGGAGCCGTGAGATCCACAGGAACCAAAGCATACCCCACTGTGAATATGAAGTTATTTGTCAAAAACGCATCATTGAATGAAAAAATTATTGAGAACGATTGATTATATTTCGCTTTGTGCTATCAAGCAGGTTAAGTTAGGTTCGACGTTATTGGGTCTACACACTTGCGACGAAAAACCATTATTTAATTCGTTCATTCATTTCGTTCAAATCTCCAACACGTTTTGACCCAATCGAAAGAATACATAATATGAATATGATGAATACATAGTACTTATATTTATATCTGAAAAAAAATTCTTCGGTGCTAAAAAAGTTGATGCAATGCTGCATTCAGTGGGAGATGAGGCATATAGTTCTAGTTTGAAGCAATGACCTAGAACTGCTAGACGGCATTTTTTACACTATTTTGTGGTCCCAAGCTCGATCACAGTCTGAGCTCGGTGTTTGGTATGATTCAGGGAAGTGTTGTCAATCAATCAAAAATAGAAGTAGATCTCTATCTCACCATCCTTCTTCACCACATAGCCAAAATTAATATATGAAAACACGTTATGAGGTAAAAAAGAAGGAAAGAAAAATGAGATCATGATATTCCAGTTCATGGTTGATTATATACAAAAGTGCCATATTCAGATCATAGATTTCTGAGTGATAATCGATGGATCTCTGATAAGCGGCAACAGCTATATCTATACAGTTGTCATTCTTGAACATATTTGACAGTTGAATAATTTTTATTGTTAGTGTCTATGAAATGTTACGGCCACAGAATTCGATAGCAAGATCAGTGATTGTTTCTAAAAACAGTGCAAATTGTGTTTTCAATGTTCCAAAGACATATTAAGTATTAAAATAACTTAGTATAAGCGGTATTTAAGTAAGGTTAACAGAGGCGTAGATTGTTGTCTTTTCGGGTGATTCATCAGTAGCAATATTTATGATAAATAATCTCTGAGATTAAAGTATAATAAGTGGATCTAAGAATGTAATGTACTTGAAGTAATGATAAAATAGGTAATCGAATTATTTTGTTCCGGAAAATGCATGATATTGTGAGGTGATCCACTTGGAATACATGTTTTGAAGGCAAATAACTCGTTTTCAGCTCGAGGTCCCAGTCTACAATGTTTGATAGACCTCCACCCAAGCGGTAGACACACTCAATGTACAGTGACTCATTTTATTATTCAACCATTAATTATCAATTGAAATATTTTGAATGAGTTCATTCGGATTAGTATTTGATATTACTGAAACTATTGCATTCCTACAACAGAAATAACTGATTCAATATCAATAGTTATACAATTTCAATGGGTATATTGTCTCCAATCTCGTTGAGGATCAGCTTAACATGAAAAACCCTGAAGAAAGGTATATTTCAGCATTAACTTATCGATGTTAATCAATCTACAAGTTTTTCAAAGATCATTCGGAACATTTTTCGGAGTACTTAGAGCAAAGGTGGATCCAACAATAATCCAACTGCAAGATAATTCGAGGCTGCCTATAGACGGCTTCTGGTAACACCTGAGATTTTTGCACGATGATAATGGCCAAGACTTTTGAGACACAGACGCATGTAAATATTTTGAAACTGGTCTCTACTTGGCTTCTGATCACTACTCATACTATCCCTCATTTGTCTTGGATTTAACAACTCAGGACATGTCTCATACATTTCGGGGTTTGTTATGAGGTATCTGAAAAAATGTATCATCTGCCTAGTTATTGAACTGACTCAGGCAGTTGAGAAGTATTTCAGATGTTTTCACAAGAATATGAATATTTTCAACAAAAACATCAAAAATATTATTTATTCAATGATAAACAACCCTATGCGAGGCAATATTTATGATTATCTCGGGTCGTACCTTCACGACAGGATCATCTCCTGTTGATGGACATGCCTCAAAATCAATAACAATGATACTGCAGGAATATTTCAACATCCGAATCCACCACGAGACAACAAATATGTCAGAATCACATCTCTGACAATAAATAAGAAGCATCGAAACAAAAACTATTTTATTTCGTAATGGATAAAGAATGCAAAAGCTCTTTCACAGCGTTTCATTGTCCTATTACCGATTTTCTAACGAGATGTGTTTCGACAAATATTGACATCACCCTTCTTCTGTTGATGCCCTATTGGTGGGCAAGATGCATTTGGAGGGCACGTATTTTCAGTTTTGAGTTGATATTGACATATATCTCACTTTTAACATCAGAAACTTCACTCATACTCATAAGTGCAGAATCCATTGAATTTTGGTCATCTGGTATATGTTTTGTTTAATTTTCTATATGCTCAATTTTTTTTTATACATGATTTAGGCTCGACCTTTCTCACTATGCGTATACTTTTGTTTCCATTGGGATTTTGTTAGAGTAAGCTGTGCCTAAATATTCATAAAGTTCTCCAATATACTCATAATTTCTGCATGAAAAATCGAAACAGACTATAAAAGTTTATTATATTCACCATACAAAATCGGATTCGAGTAAAAGTTTTTCCGTTATTTTCGTTTTGAATAAAGTAATGCTTTTTTGGAATGGGACTTTCTCCTCAGTTTTATAATTTTCAAATGTAGCTCGATGAACAAATATTTTGATAATTTTTTCACCCACACAGGGTGTTCGGAAGTTCGTTTTCCAATAAGGCTGGTGATCCAAGAATCAGGAGAATAAGAAATAGATGATGATTTTATGGGTTGAAGCTGGAAAAGTAACATTTGGGAAAGAAATAATTTATTTTTATTTTTGTGGCACCTCATTATCGAAACATCTAGATTTGACTCGAATTAATAAGTGAAATATGCTGAAACACCTAATACTTTTAGACTCACCTATTTTTGCCTTATATATTGATACACGGGGTGTTGTTTCGACTTGAAACCTACTTTTCAATTTTTTTAAGGCCGGATCTGGAATAAGACTTTTCCCCATTATGACAATCGACGCTACTGTTGAAAAAGAACATACGAACCAAATATCACGAAAATGTATGGGGTGGCTCATAAGTTATGATTAATTGAAAAAATGAGGAAAATCAATAAATCACCCTGTATCTCGGTTATAAAGAACGATAGACCCATAAAATATAGATTTTTTACAAGCACCTCGGTGTCCTCTATCCTAACTGTATGTGCATTTTCCGAAGGATCATCCTGTATACAGTTTTGGCATGTACCCTTTTTATTCAAGTCTGAGTAACTCAAATCGTGTGTTACTGATTTTTTTCAACTGTGATTGTCTGTCTACAGTTTTTGTTTGAATTGTTCTGCTATAATCCTAAGAATGATTTTGTCAATAATCATTATTTTGTTCGAACAATAGAGCTTATTCTGATTCTGAGTCTAGGCTTCTCTTCGATGATTGTCAGGATGTCAACACAAGTTTGCTATCATCAGTTCTTTTGTTGAGGTTTAACGAGACCACTTTTCATCAAACTTTCTGCATATTCAGAAGCCAAGATCCGCCGAACCGATTATTTATCGATTACTACAATCTCCACAACTGCAGGACTTATAAAAAGTTATGAGAGTTTTCTGTGATCAAAGTGTCGATTTTTCCGATATTTACATTCGTGCCTATGTTGTAGGTCGTCTCGGACATGGATCATTCTTAATTACTTCCTGTCCAACCGTTGACTACTAAGAAAACCTATGAGAATATACTGATGAATCCTGTATATGATATACAGCGGCCCACTGAAGAATTGAGGTTGGAGAAATGGAAACTTCCATGAATTTTGAGGACTTCGCAGGTAGATTTTTGAAGAAAAACAATAAACCTGTGACATGATTCCGGCTTCAAGTATGTTGCAGCCCTATCGCCCCATATCGAAGATTTTGATGAGAAGTTCGTTTTTTTTTTCAATGCCTCGCTCTCATCATCAAAACCATTATGTACCTATTGATAGATCTATTCTTTCACACAATCTGAGAAAAAAGTCAGGAGGTGACCAGCGTCATTTTTCAGTCTGTTTTGTTCAAAATCCCTCCACTGGAAAATCTCTTCAATCAAACACGGACTTCAGTCCCTGGGGAAAGTAAATCCCTAGGACCTCGCTTCTGCCACCCACCAACTAGAAATAAAATGTTAAGTCCCTTTAATCTGCATATTCCAACTTCAATAAGCCGTAAATATGACTTTGTGGAACTTTATTATTGTGTATTCCGTATTTCATCTGAAACATGAAATCATTAAGTCCAGATTTTCATCTTATTTCATTTCCTTCTCGTGAATGCGAATTATAAGATTAAATCTGAATAGGTAGGATTCTGCAGGGTCTTCTCTTATTTTTGGCGTTCAGGGGCAATCGGAGAGAAATGGGGCAGAAGCACCCCATTCCGCTGTCAGCGCTATCGTAAAATGTTGATATGAAATGTATCTTGATTCTGAATGTATTCAGATATTGAACAAGCTACTGTTGTAGAATTGGGTTCAAGATGGGTTTTTCTGATAGCCATCTGTCCTACTCCCACCAACGACGACACCCAAAAGTTAGAACTTGGTTGGAGACTAATGAGGTCTTCTTTTTCAACGTGTGATTCCTGTCAGGAGAAAAATGAAAGTTTGTACCCGCTTTTCCATACAGAATGTCGCCTGGTGTACGACGGAAATCGAATCCACTAACTATCTGATGTTGTAGTCTTTCTAACTCAGTTGAGACAGCACATAACCCTATGCCAACTTATAGAATTGATAATGATCATCAAAGATTCGCCGACTGTAAATGGAATTTCAGTTTTTATTTCTACTCAAGTGACTTCGTATAGACTATTATAAGTAACTTAAATTTACACTCACCCAGATAATTGTTTCGAAGATCATAACAGAACTGAAGGGTAACGTGTTGATGCTATCTTGGGGTCAAAGATCGTTCTATTTCTTCACATAGAGCAGCGTCTATAGTATATTAAAAACCTTGGCGAAAAGAGAATGAGAGAGAAATATGGCTTTCCGAGGCTGAAAGCCTGAAGTGATTATTTGAAAAATTAATTTTGATACATTTTTCGTTTTGAGTAGGCAATGCACATAAACGAGTTCCATGAAGCTTTCACAAATGTCAATATTGTCATTCTTTGTGAAAATAATATGACTGCGTAGTGATAACAATTTTTCATTATTTAGCTTCTTTGGTTTTAACGAATGATTCCGGCATGACAATAATAAGTAATGATGTTTTGTCATGTTTCATGAAGTTTGTTGCGAATACCTACATTGGGGGTACTTACTAAATGTCAGTGCCATTTTCGCCGATAAAGTCGTACTGTCCCTGAGTAACGAAAGCGCTGAATTCTATACTGAGAAAATGGCTAATAAAACGGTAACATGCCATGTTTTGGATTCTAGTGTGTTAGTTATTGAACGAGGATTGTGGTTTCCAAGGAAGAAACTGAGTGCGTATATCTTTTCTGTCCTTTTGGTACCGAGATAATGAGTGATTGTAATTTTATGTCAGGGATAGGTCGTTCTGTATAACTTCGTTGGTGTGTACACGTTGGCGGGGATTCAGGCACTTTATGAATTTCGATGGCAGAATGACGTTTCGAATGAGAGAAGACAATGGAGTCAGAAGAGCGTCAAAAGGTCGGTAACGATTTTTGCCGACTTTTTCTTCTACCGAAAGAAAAACTGATCACTTTCTAACCACAAACAAGGTCAGAAAAAAGCACATTTCCGATTGTAAATAAAAGCATTTCCTGAGTAATAAAGTGTGTTTCATTCGAAGACATTCAACAGTAGGATTTAATTCAACTGGATAGAAATTGTGGGATGTTCATAATTCTATATTATAAATACCGTGTGAACTCGGCACAATTTATTGTTATCGTAACAGTGACTGAATAATCATACCTGTTCTTTCGCATAAAAATTCGTTCAAAATAAAATTCAGTGAACATTTTCCAATTCCTACAAAAAATAGGAAGATAAATAAATATTTTCAATAATTATCAATAATTCCTGCTTATTATGAACTTTTTCAGTTATTACAATATTTCACTAAATGAACTGAAGAAACAGAATAAATGTCTCGAATCATAAAAAAAAGTTTTTAGAAAAACCCACTTGGGTATTGGGAATAAAGTTATGCTTTGAGAGATCAGTTCTAGCTCCTGCTTTTTGGGTTTGTGTTATTTTTTTCAGCAAGAGCTTGTTATCTGCTCTACCGGCATAAATATTCGAAAATATAACTTCTTCTGTAGACACTTCGATACGAGTCAAAATCGAAGAGGAGCATGTTTCTCTTGAACAAGATGAGATCAATAAATATGATAATTTTAGCCAGAATATTCCGTTGAAATATTGATTTTGAGATGGAAATTCTCGGTAGAAAGATGCCCTCGTCTTCGTAGTTTGATAATTTTCAAATTAAACTGGCGTGCCGGAAGTAGGCAGAGTTCTCAACTGAAAAAATGTACAATTCTCCTCTCGTTAAACCTAGTCACGACACATCATTATCAGATCCAGTAATCGGCTACCACATGCGAGAGTTTAAGTGGATATTAGGTACTGTATTACGTACTCAATGTTCTCTAATCTGGCCATCATTCCTGGCTGACTATATCTACTCAGAGCACTTCATCCTCGGACCAACGACCAGTGAGTGGTTGTTAGGTGGAGATTGCCTGAAAAATTTTCACATTCATTTCCAAAAAAAATCACAGCATTATTGTAGCATTGTGAACTGTATGAATGTCATTATTTTGTGGTGAATACATTCCTTCTAGTATTTTGGGGTTCTTAACCTACCACAATATTAATTTATTTTTTTCCAATTGTGAACCCAAAAAAACTAGAATAGTGCATGATGAGCCTACTGATACTATCGTGTGTGTCGTGTGTGTGAGACAGGGAGACGACAAATAAAAGTGGCACAGTCGTTTCAGAGATTATATGTCAAAATACAACAGAACTCACTCATACATAGATCGAATATGTCAAATATTAGGAAATAGAAACATGTATAATTCTTTCATGAGTTCTTGTATTATGAAAGAATGTAGGCTTTCACGGCCGGTGTTGTAATATCGCAAGGTTTTCGGGCTTGAGGGCCGTGTATTGGAATTTTTAATTCCGGAGCTTTCGGCTACATCTGCGGCAGCCATCTTCAGCGGCGTAGTCGTAGGTCAACTCTCCTGTGCGAGTCTACACCAGTCATAGTAGACTCGCACAGGAGAGTTGACCTACGACTACGCCGCTGAAGATGGCTGCCGCAGATGTAGCCGAAAGCTCCGGAATTAAAAATTCCAATACACGGCCCTCAAGCCCGAAAACCTTGCGATATTAGTTCTTGTATTCTTTCTCATACTGTTCCAAGAAAATTTGGCAGATCTAAAATATTTTGTGAAAAGTTTTCAATATATAGGTACGGTGAGACAAAACACATTTTTGTTAAGCCAACTGGAGGATCTACCACGTTTCTCTTGTCCAGAAAAAAATCTCTCTAGCTCTTTTGTCGGGGCGATGGGCAGATTTTCTCTCAATCATTTTTGTCATGACTGAAAAAGAAGTTCTTTTGGGCGGTTCTGTAGAGATAAGTTGATGTTTATCTTCCAGTTAGCTTGTCAGTAGAATTTTTGTGTCCATTATCGCCGAAACAAAACAAAAATCGCCTGGTTTATACTACGGTGAAAATACACGATTCTGTTGGACATTGAAAAAAAAAATATTGCTCATCAGTTAGGTTGAGACTTTTTCGCCACGAAATGAATCGTCACTTTTCTCACTCCAGTGATGAATATGTCCTGTGTCATTTGCCTAAACTACAATGAGATATGACAGCCTCTCAACACTTCACACATCTAGACGATCTCAAAAAATCAGAATTGCTTCAACATGCTACCGTGTACAGCTTATCCAATCCATCTTGGGACAGAACTATATAATAACGTATATGCCCAGCAATCTCTGTGAAGTATACAAAGATAAAAAAACTCCTATTATATGTGTTCACTGTGTTGAAATTTATTCCTAGAAAGTGTTTTTTTTTCGTCATGGTCTTCGCTATAGTAGTTTTCACAATAAATGGTATTGACTGAAGGATTATAATAAAACCAATTAGACCCTTAAGTTGTAAAATCCGAGATGTACATCATAAATGTAAAAGGACCGGATTCAGTTAATTTTGTTTTTCAGAGAGGGATTGTGGTAGTGTGGTAGAAATAATTAGGAACTGTATGAATGACATTCCTACCGAGAGTTGGAAAAGTTCTGTTAGTCATGTTATAAATGTTGAAAACTCGTACCTTTCTGTAAAATCAATTGCGCCAATTATAATTAATTTAGATGAGGATAGCGATAGCGACACTGAACTGAATATAGAATAGAATTGTAACATTCAAATAAATTACTTGTATATCCCTACATTATGCAAAATTCAAATTTCTTAAGTTCGACCCTGTAGCACATTTGCATCTTTTACCAGATGATTTTCTACACACTGGGATTAAATCGGGTAGTTTATTGCAGTTAATAAGCCAATACCATTTACTGTGAAAAATACTATACCTGTGTGCAACTGCAAAAGTATCCGACTTTGTGCCAAGCTGTACATTTGTCGGTCTTCCGAAACTGGTCAACATGCAGATACAGTTCGAGTCTGTCGGTAATAAATAAACAGAAATTTCCATGATGGTCGACGAACGGTCTGCTAGGGGGATTATGCAAATGTAATCATTGCACTGGACCTACGCATACCCCATCCTGCATCCTACACCAGTTCTAGTACGGTCTTCGTCCCATATAACTGAATTAGGGTCAGTGCGGTACATGCGAGAAAAGGAAAAATATCAACATTGCCAAACCACCGAAAGAGATTGTGTTTCCCTTGTTGGAACAAGAAATTCACTTATGTGATCAAGTTAGAGATCATATAGATGAATTATCCATGTTCTGTGATTATCTTACTTCATTCAGGGCCGGACTTCCACATATTCCACAGCGGGCACATAAATGTCATATTCAAGGAGTTTTGTATTCATGCTCATTCCAAGTATTGACGATGATGCATTCTGAACATCTTCAAATTATCTTCGAACATGCGACAAGAGGTAAGCCACTGCTTATTGTTGTCTAGGGTGTTGAAAATTGGAGTTGTGGCTTTGTCGATTGAATTTCAAGAATTACAAAAAAAATAAAACTTTGAATATGTGGAACAATGTACTTGCTCTGGAAATTACATCTAAGAGACTGATTGAGTACGATATCATGATTTCATGGTGAAAAAAATTGTTTATTGTTTTATCAGTAGTATGAAAGTTATACATTTTTGATCGATAGACCTCAGAAATGTACCAGTAGCCTCAGCATATTGCATATATTTCGGCCCAGTTGAAATATATCATCGACCTGGAAAGTTTTTTGCTTGAGAATATTTTCATGGATCAGAGTGAAAATATGATTCTAACGTTTTGTGTGATACACATTGATTCGATGATGTTTCTCAGAATGAATTGGATTATTCATGACAAATTTAATTGCATTGAAATTTAAAATTGCTAATACATTCAATGAATTATCTAACTCATGAATACCCCTACAAGTATCGCCGTGTCTCATATCATGAATGATTGAGTCTTCAAATGTACATTCCGGACCACAAAGCATGATATACTGACGAAAAACAGCATTTTTTTCAATACTACAAAGGAAAATTTGGTGCATAGATAGTCTATCAAATCCATTCAACTGATTTTTCCATTAATTAAGACATCCCAAAATCCTACTGTCATGTTATAAATGATCTTCATCCAAGACTATTGTATAATGTGCCCATTATACGTATGTTTGCTCGACCTTAATGATACCCATTATTCACTAGTCAATAGAATAGAATAGAATTCATTTGACTACGTTATATACAGTGATATGTGTAGCAAGTCATACTGAACAAATACCATCATTATAAACAATCACATAATTAAATAATCTAGGTAGGCATATAAAAACGCATTCTTACAGTCAAAATCGAAAAAAATTCACACACTGAATTGACATTATTCACTGCTGTCAAATAATTCCTTGATTCAGCTATAATATGTAATTTTTTTGCTACAAACAATCGGTCTTGAAAATTTTATCTTGTAAACCACCAAATATTTAGAATTCTGTTCTTCACCTACATATAAAAAAAAGAAGGCAAGGGGCACTTACTCTGAGTTATCAGCGACTATGAATGTGCGTGCCATATCGAAATAGCTTTTGAATCCAAACGAATACTATTTCATACAATACACAGTATTGTATGAAATATTTGTTAGAATATAATAATATTGTTTTCAAAAATATATATTTAATGTAACAAAATTTTTCAATAAAAAAACTTCAACAAGTTTTTCATTACTCGAGGATGAGATATGATAAAGTATGGTATTTTATTATCAATGTATTGATGAAATGGTTATAAGAATCACATAATGTGGGTAGCATTATAAATCAAATACATGAAATGGTCTTTGAGCAGATTGGGAATATCAGGTAAAAGTTTTAGCTCTTGTATTGTCAATTTGATTCGATAAAGAACTGAAAACTGGATGTGTGGAGTTCTTTGATGCTTTTTGTTCTGTTGGAAAAAACTATAAGGGCTTTCAGATTGATTTACCGTAGTATTATATCACTTCTGAAATATGGATACTACTTTCACAATTTCCTCACGTAAATTATTAGGTTC
Organism: Zygogramma bicolorata; assembly: GCA_032362365.1. Lineage (NCBI taxonomy): Eukaryota > Metazoa > Arthropoda > Insecta > Coleoptera > Chrysomelidae > Zygogramma > Zygogramma bicolorata. The sequence continues at coordinate 473,971 of JAVJAQ010002186.1, read as the reverse complement.
ATGGAAATTTGAACATCTCAGTAACTTTTTTGGATTTTCTTTCCCCTGGAAATGAAGAAAGAAGAAAAAGCTTCGAATTATTATAATATCTATCTTTAGGGCAAATTCGTATGTTTGTCTCGATACGTCATTGATATATCATAAGGAAACAAAATTGACCTACTATTTGTTCAGCATCGTATCGTTTTTTTCATGAATTTCAAGATTTGAGTTGAGAAATATATTAAAAATTGATATTCTTTCCTTCGGCGACCTTTTGGAAGCTAGTCTGACTTCTCTTCGTCAGAAACGCTAGATCTAGGGCTGACTCGATAACAGGCATTGTCGGAACTTCATACCCCTACTGAAATTTGTTTACTGATGGCGCCAAGCCAAGTAAATTCAAAATAATCTCAATGCAAAAGGCAAAACATGACGGAATTCGAATAATACACCATCTACCAAATTTTCCGTGAACCCCCACAATCCGATAGAGTGTGTTTACAGTTTTTGATGAAACATAATGTCGAATCAATGTTCTCGCCAGGGATTCTATTCATCTTGATCAATAGTCATAATAGATGTTGACTTTGACACAACCTTCTTAGAATCGAATCTTCCAAGTTCATTTCATTCTGTTCTGTCATGAGTGAATTGATATTATTCCAATCAACCATGTGTGTAACATTCAGTGATAATGTGTTTAGCTGATTTCGACATAAGTGGGAAGTATATCCATTTTCAATATATTCATTCAATTCAATCTGACAAATGAGTCGGTCAATTTTGCTTCGTTATAATATAGCAGTTACGTACCGGGGAAAATATACCATTCAGCCCTAAAAACAGATATTATGAGAATTCAAATTTTTTTTTATTTCCAGGGGGGGAAAAACCCAAAAAATGGATTTCAGGTCATTTCAAAAATCATTCCAACAATACGTTAGTCCATTCAAAAATTACATTTAGTGCTGCGTTCCTCGGGGGACGCAATTTCATTTCATCGATGTGTAGAGGGGGTTAGGATGAGCTTATATCCAAGTTTGTGGGGTCGCGACCCTTGTCCCGCGGTCGCCATCGTGAAAATGGTTTTCAGACTCTATCTGCCAAACTATCCATCCTACAGAAAATTTGAGCACTCATCTCGTGTTGAAAATTAAATTCTTTTCAACTTCATTTCCATAACTGTTAATCGTTGAATCAAAAATGAAAGTTATGAACGAAAATAGTTGAAAAAAATTTGGACGAATTTTCTTTTCAGAGGAATAATTTTTTTTTTTGGGTAATTCGAAATAAAATGATATCAACACTTTTTCATAGAGGCGGTTTCAACAAATAACTTTCACTGTTGATTTTAATGATTTCGTGCATTCATTAGAGTTTTACAACGCTAGTTATTCGCAAATACTTTTTAGGATGCATATGTGTGCAAATGGTTTTCGCGCTTTCATTTTTCTAATATGTATATTCACACGAAAGTGAAGCCCTGTGATGTTCAAAGGACAACGCGTGAAACAAGAGACGGAAGATACGAATTAACATTCACTTTGAATTTTTGGGGTTTGTAAGCCTCAGGAATAACCTCTCGCTGCAAGGAGTTCCAAAGCTCAGCTGTTTTATTGAAAAAAATATTCCTGAGCACGGGAGCTTCGACAGGTCTCCAAGTTCACAAAAAAGGGATATGAATTCTGTACTCGTCGAGTCATCTGTGTATATATTGCCAGGGGTGGAACGATTAATAACAATTCAGAAGAGCACCTACCGTAAAAATATCTATAGAATAGAGACAAGTCTCCGACCATTCAACGATGTTCCAATAAAGTGAGCGAGTCTGTGTGCGAATAATCACCAGACATGAATATTTTGGAGCCGAACTCCATATATGAGAACTATATTCCAAGACAGGTCGTATCTGAGGCTTGTAGATCATTAGAAGCTGACGAGAAGTGAACTATTTCTCCGCACGAAATAAAAATCCAAGTATCTGGAGCACCTTTAACAATGTTAAAATATTTGGATGATGAAAAGGTGATAAAAAACTGAGACTTATTATTTGTTATTATACATATCCTAAGGAGTATTTAATAATAATACGGTCAACTTCAGAGCGCTGTATGATAGATAGATAAAGCAAGAAAATCATTTTCACACATATGTATCCTATAGAGTATTTGAGCATACGGTCAAATTCAGAACACTGTGAAACTGTGATTTCATCATAAGATTACTAATATTCTCATACATTTCCTGTAGGACGAAAAGTTTGCTAGATAAAGTGTGAAAACCACTGGCACCATTTTTTTGAAGACGGCGACCATGGGACAAGGGCGGTTTCACCACAAACTTGGATTTAAGCTCACCCTAGCCCCCCCACACATGATTGAAAAATGAAATTGTGTCGTGTGAGAAACGCACGTTCAGACATGAAAAATATAACATTTCAATGGCTCACGTCACTTACTCAATATTTGTCAAAATCGAACGTAAATTTTCATCGATAACACATGAGTGACTGATTTTATTAGCATTTGAAGCATTTTTACTGGTTTCGATTCGTAGAAATTGCATCGACATAATTTTGCAGGGAACCGTTTTGAAGACCCACGCGATATTCGTTACGGTGGTGAATTTGTTCTGATGTGACTGCAAAGATGAACTAACTGACCTTCAGAGGAACGGTGGTGGAAAATACTCTCATCATCCCCCCATGCATCTGGGCGTGACTGCTCCACTAATTATAACTTTTCACTACGAAACTTTTTGCTGAAAAAGGTATAACGTAATCGTGTAGTCCTGGTTTCCATTTTATGAAATTCATTGTCAGACGTTCACATCTGCATGAAATTATTTTACTACCCCTTCGTTTGATACATCAACTCGTGTGACTCGAGGGCTTTCGAACAAATACTTTTTAGGTTTCCCTTCATTGTACAAAATCTAACAACGCCATAGGGGTTTGGAGTTGTCGGTATGAATATAAAGTTGCTGAATCCATTTGAAAAAATTGGTCACTTCAAAAGCTGAAATCGTTTTCGTCTTTGGGAGATTAAAATGGCGAATTGAGTTTTGAAATATAGTTGAATCGTTCCCTTATGACATGCAACAATCAGAAGTAAAAACTTTTTCTGGATATGAACGAGTTTTTATCCTATGATTCCTAGTATGGATATTAGTCATAACAGCAGAGCACATCACACACTTCAATTATTTGAAATGTGAAACCCATGACCAATGAGCTGCCTATTCTAAGGCATAACCCTTCAACATATTGAGCCAACGAATCTAATTGATTCAGAAGCCTTCCCTTGTCCGCACAAGGCTCTGTCCCTTCGCATATCCGTGGATGCTTTACTCAGTATTAATCACGATAAGCGAGAACTGGATATCTGTCAATTCACAGATAAATCAAAGTTATATGTTCTGGTGCAATTATATATTTTCACAGACCCAAGAGATGTCCTAAGTGATCGAATTTGGAGTATTTTCAGCCATCGATTCATATGTAGGTGGATTGGAGAAAACCAATTTGTTACATAAAACAATGAAAAAAAATTCTGGTAACTAGGCGACTCTGGAAGTACTTTGCTCACATCGAGCACTGCTCAAGTTGATTCTCGTCTGCAAAGTAATGAAGATCTAGGCAGTTTCATAGAACCAAAAGCTGTCTTGTCATCATATTTCCAAACGAACCTAGTCAGTGAGAAGATAATTACACGTATATCAGAATTCATAAAGATCAGCCAGAGAATGTCACAAAACAATTCTCAGAAAATTCCTTCATGTGTGTCGCCAAAAGCATATGCTAGATTTTCTTCTGTGGAGAACTCCGCACTGGCACCGGTCGGATATAATACAATGCCCTCCGTGATATCAGCCAGGGGAGCAGTTGTTTTCTGACGAGTGTCAGCCCAGAAACCTACTGTCTAGGTAGTTAAACTTGCCTGAAAGGGCGAATAGACCAGCTTACTTTGAACTTTGCCTAATACAACCAATGAATTTATATTCTTGAGTTCTGTTTGTATTCTGCTTGACATCCTTTATACTTGTGAATCATTATACTGATGAAATCAACCGATAATTGATGAAAATCCATGATAATATATTCAAAATAGCATATTATGCAACGATCATGTAATGACTCTAATTAATACGCGAGCATAACCTGGGATACGGAACGAGCCTAAGGTTTTTTCTTTTTTTTATATGTAGATTCACACGAAAGGGAAGCCCTGTAATGTTCAAAGAACACCGCGTGAATCAAGGGACAGGTGATACGAATTAAAATTAACTTTAAATTTCTGAAGTTTGTAAGCCTCAGGAAAAACCTCTTTTGGCAAGGATCCAAAGCTGAACTGTTCTATTGAAGAAGGATTCTTCAGCAAAAGAGGTTCGACAGGTTTCCAAATTCACAACAAAGGAGTGGGAATTCTGTACTCGTCGAGTCATTCGTGTAGATATTGCCAGAGGTGAAACGATTGATAACAATCCGGAAGAGCATCGACCGTGAAAGTATCTATAGAAGAGAGACAAGTCTCCGACCCTTCTACGATGTTCCAATGAAGTGAGCGAGTTTTTATGCTTATTTTCCATTTGAAAATGTTCATAACTTTCAGATTTTATTACCACACCCAGGTCATGGCAGCGAAACGAATGTTTTTTTTTTAATAGAATATTCATATCTGAAATCAGCTGGTGAATCCAAAGATTTAAAAATATACTGAGTTTTCTTTTCGAATCACCGAAAAGTAATTTTCAGTCGATCAAACCAGAACGTAATGTCATGTTGAGTACCAAAATTTATATGGGCTAGCGCTAGCCTGAGTCTACAACCAGTATATGAAACTTTGCTCTAGAATTCTAGAAGAACATGACTTGTAGCCAGCAATCAACCTTTATAAATTCGTACAGGGGACAAAATCATTGTCAGAACCCAAGAGGCTCTATAGTCGGGCCGTTCAAAAGATAGAATTCAAGGACGCGTGAACAGTGAATGCCTGCATCTAAACTGAAATAAATGAAGAACTGTTTACACTGTACTGTACTCATTTGTGCTTTGTATTTACGTGTGTTACGTTAATTAAATAATATGGATGGAAACACTCTTTCACCTCCAAGAAAAAGATAAAAAAAAAGACATTTAACTGTAGAGGAAAAAGGTGTGATAATGAACACTTATAAAAAAGCATCTCAAGAGTTTATGGGAGAACAGGGAAATGCGACGTTTTTGTTGAGTGGTGTAAATTGGACTTGTAACATTGGGGAGAGGAACATTCAAAGAGTGCGTGCCGTTCACGTGATCATTCTATCTTACCAGCGGCTACACTATAGTACTCGGGAGACTCAGGGGACAAGTCAGAAAGCTGCAATGAATGGCGAAGGAACCTTACCTCGTCATCCTCCGTTCAACGACATTCCCAGCTGAATGTTATGATTAAACACCTTGAGACAATCTTTCCAAGCACGCTCCTGACAGGAAAGTTCGAAGTTATGAAATAGCACAGCGTTCCCGAGTGGAAAACTAAGATGAAAACTGACCTGACGACGTTGTCTTTATATTCCGGGAAAGATATCTCACTCAAGCATAAATGCCCGGAGGTAAGCGTTTCGATGTGACCTGCGTATCTTTCCAGTTTCATTTCTCTCTTGTAAGTGTACGCAACTTCATCCAATATGATGACGGCAGAACGAAAAGGCAACGTGTTGGGGGAACTTTTCTCCAGACAACTGTTGGTTAATTGATGATCATTTAAAATTTAACTAGAGGTCTGTCTCTATCTCATTATTCAGGAGTGGTATGGGTGGGGTGACATATTCTAGTTTTCAGTAGAGATAGCTGAGAAATTATGTGTTTATTAGAAATATTAACTTTCGTGTGCATATAAAAAAAAAGTCAAAAATTATGGAACTGAAAAAAAAACAAGATGTCCCGATTCATTAAGACACAATTGGGAGTTGCTTGGTGATTATGCAATTAAATTGGTCCGAACTTCCTAGTACTGAAACACAATTTTCAAGGGTGATAACTGATACTGGTTCGGAAGTAGGTCATCAGAAAACAAGTGAATCGATGGAATTTTTATTAATCTTATCAAACTGTCATTCTCGAAGCAGTGTGCCTTCGATTTTTAACCGTTCATTTTGTATGTGAATCATTCGGCCACTGATTTCCAGGCCTGTAGGTACATTTATTTGCTACTCCTGAAGCTGGAGATATACAGTTTGATACATACATCGATGATTTTTTTTTATAGTCTATGACCATAGAAGATTCATGCCGAGAGATAACCATTTCATATTCAATTTATTCTTAGAGGTGCGAATAGGTCTCAATATATAAGTATATAATTCGGTCTCATTTTTGATATATTCAATGAAATTGATTTATGGAATATTTATATTTTGAAAACTGGAATAGAATCAGTTGAATCCATTTCCATTGAAAATATAAACATTGTGATTTGATCAGTTATATAATCAGTTATATTAGACAGAATATAATTGGATATCATTCATTTGAAAAATGTTTTTCTATAAATCAGATACAACCATGAAATATCTCCTTTGACTATGGCAAAATAATATATGTGGATGATTCAGGAAAAATCGGGACAGAATATCGTTCGTTTGTTATCAACGTTCAATGTTCAATGAATATTTTTCACAAAACTTTTTCATGTTACTTTGTTACTATAGTGATGATTTCTTAGTCAAGCAAACATCAATATGTTGATAATATCTATGACCTCAAAATATTTGCGTCTCGGATTCTGAGAAGGGCAGTAATATTAATATCATTTTTCTAAAAACGGATGCAATGTAATAAACACGATTGTAAATCCTCTGTAGCTCACATGGATATCAGTTACTAGGTGGTGGAAAAATCGAAACGATGCGTTAAAATTGAAGCTGTTGAGGAACTTCTATCCTCTGCAAACACGCAATTTTTTTGATCTTGCTGAAAGTTATTGGTTACAACAAGAAGGATATCATACCGCTGGTCAATGGCGTTCACGAGAAATAACTATACTATAACTCACGCTGGACCTAAAACCCTCGAGTAATCAGGTGATCTACCAGAACCAAATCGTAAGTGGGTGGTAAAATAATACAATAAAATGTGAAAAAAATATCATCCTTAATGGGTTGTATGATTCTTCCAATGTGTCTGAATATTCATTCAAATATTCTTGCATATTTTCAAAACGACCTGAAAAATGGAATAGAACACATTTTCAACCATAAAACTCAGTTTTGAATTCCAAGTTGAAGAGAGTCTTCGCACATTGGTTTAATAATCTCCAAACAAAGCAATTTATGACGTTTTTCACAAAAATATAGTGTCTTTTTTATTTTGGCAAAAGGCGTAGCATCCACGTATGTTTCTCGTCGGGATTGGCAATGTGTTATGAAGAGTTCCGCTCAGTTTTTTTCCCAGATGTCTTATTCCTTTTTTTATATGCTATTATTATGTTATTTGTTCGTTTAAACGAATCTAGTCGGGTCCGTACTCCCCACTGCTCCGACCCAGTGGGCGAACGCACTAGTATAATTAACCAATGACCACTCCCCGCACCGCGGGGTAAGTGGTCACTGGCTCCGAGAATCGTGAGTCCTGAGCAGACGCAACGAACCGAGAATAACGGCCTTCTGCATGCGGCCGGCCAAGATCTCTGCCGCATTACGGCATGCCGGTATGATCTTGAGCTCCGAGAATAGCGTTGGTCTGGAACCACCGAGAACACCTATAATCAGAACCACTAACTTGACAGAATAGTCCGGGTGGAGCCTGCGGAGTTCGTAAAGTAAATCCTGGTACTTTGTCCGTTTGTCCTCCTCTTTTCGGACGATATTCGTTTCGGCAGGAGCCGAAAACTCAATAACGAATATCGTCTTAATATTATTATTGTATGAGGGTCATCTGCTCTAGTAGTAATATGATCCTTCAATAACGCCAAACCAAGTTCTTTCAGAAACAAGAGTCTTTCCCTAATTCTTTAGTCTCGGCAACATTGCTTTTATGGACAACATAAGCAATCATTTCCGCAATATTCAGGAAATTATAAAAAAGGATCATAGTATACCTTCTAGTATTACAAGCACCAGCCCTTTGATCCACTGAATCGTCGTCTGCCTTGGTCAAATTATAAAATGTTACAATATTCGTTTTAAAGCCAGGTTACTCTCTGGATCAATTCCATCATCATGATGGAATGATGATAAAAAAAGAACAGTTTTTCTTCTTTGGACAATATGATACTAGTGTCATAGACGAAAACTGTGGTCCTTCACAATTCAGAATCTCTTTGTGAATTTCTCTTTTATTTTTCCTGATCGTTTCAACTACTGTGATTTTGTGTTGCTCCACCATTCGGTTTTCAATTTTCAACTGTTAATTACTATTTTTAATGAAATATAAAAATGAGGTAATGACATAGAAGTATTATTATATACGTATTTTAATTTTAAACAACGTAACCGTAGAAAAAGTACAGTGTACAATGCGTGAAAAATGACATATATCTCACTCGCTAGATTTGGGGCACTCGCCTTCGGCTCGTTCCAACAAACTTCTGCGCTTGTGAGAAATATGTCGTTTTTTTCACTTGTACAATATAATACAATCTCTAGTGAAGGACCCCGCAGTTTTCTTATGGGAAATGGCTTTCGGCTTGTTAGCATTTTCTCCTGGCTCTCCAGTAGTGATGATGGATTGACATTGACCGTGACATTCAAGGTCATGGTCAAGCTGCTCTCTAGTCGTTTTCGACGAGGTCACATATTTGTTCCGTATTTTTCTGGGTTTGTAGCCTACCAAAAGCTGAAAAATGAAAATCAATATTGGAATCTATACAACAAAAATTGTATGTAACTCACAAGAAAAAATCAATTGAGAAATGAACTTCATGAAATTGGTATTGGAAGAAAATGGATATCCAGAGAAACTCAAAAACAAATTTTGTCAGAAATTGAAAATCCAAACACAGTCCATAATAAAACACCTACACAAAATACACAACCTGTATCAAACATTATACCTTATGTGCTTCGTTTATCTGAAAAGATAAAACGGATCGGCAACAGGTATAATGTTAGAACAACATTCAAAACAACAAATACTTTACGGTCAATACTGACACATACCAAACCAAATAACACAACGGAAAACACAAAAAATTATATTTATCAAATTTCTTGTTCGTGCGGTCGAAAATATATCGGTGATACGTCTCGACCATTGGAAGTGTGAAACAGTGAACACAAGATGTACATCAGGAGCAGACAGATAGGTGGTTCTGAATTATCAGAATATCCTACTGCCGATGGAGGTCACACAGTCGAATGGAACGGCACTAAAATTATGACAAAATGGCAATGGCAGGAAATGAAAATTAAAGGAATCTGCTTTCATCATGCTGTCTGGTGAAGAATGCATATCTATGAGTTCCCTTGATATGGATCGCGGATGGCTGCTCCTCCTGAAGGAAAGAATGAAGAAAGATTCCAATATTAATTCTTACTTTTTCAGATTGTGGTAGGTTACAAACCCAGAAAACTACGGAACAAATATTTATCCACCACAAAATAATGACGTTCAAACAGGTCACATCTGTGTATGCAATCGTCTTGGGTATTTTTGAAAATATTTTCCAAAAGATATCAATATTTTTGAATAGAGTGGTCGTTGTTTGATCTTGATCCATTCAAAAAAATATATATTATGCTCTGTAGGTTTTCCACCAACAAAGGGTTTATTCGAATAAGGACTATTACGTGAAGCAGCGCCAAAAAACAAACGAAGAAGAAGTACTATTACGGGCACTCGCGAATTACCGCAATCGTCTGATGCCTCCTGCTCACAACTTCTTGCTCGTATATAACAGGCTACTCATCCTCCTAGTTACGTAATATAATATAATAGCACTCTGATGATAATGAGAGTTTTGATGAACAACGTCCGTCGCTATGGCAATCAACAAAATAAATGATACACAGCGCTGTTGCAGAAGATATGTCAAAAATTCCTTATATCAGAGAAAAATCGTTTCCGATAAGATTTTTGCAAGCATCTCAATTGCAACAATTGTATTCAGCTGTTTGTTGCAGCTAGAGCAATCATTCAGGGATAAACCGAATGAAATCAAAACAATTATAGTTAAAAATATAGAAGTCATGCCACTAGTCACGAAAAACGGGTATTTTCAAGTATTTATCGATGGAGTAAGAGCAGTGACAAGAATTGTGTTGTTCTGTTCTTGGAGCTGTACATATTCAGAGCTTGAGCTACTGCTTGGGCTACTGAGATGAAGAGTTACAGAGTCTCAGATCCAGATAATTGATCTGAGATAAACTCAGCCTGAACCGGGATACCCTCGTATGATTTGCGGTAGTTAAAAAAGTCAGATAATGTATTTCCCGAATGGTAGGGACAGGCATAATACAATATTTCCCTAAGGGCAGTTGTCTCAGCAATATTGTATCCTTTTGTAATGAGAAAACGTTTGACGTATTGCAAGAGTTGCCCCAAAGACTTATCTCATGAGCTAAGTTACTATGGAAAGCACAAAAATTCCATGATCGCTCTGTGTCTGAACATATTCAATTTTCACTATCACGGTGAAGATATATCGAGCTTGATAACTCTTACAGAGTACTTCGATATGTGAAGACCAAAATAGCTTATCATCAACCCGGTAGTCAGTGGTGGAATCATTCACATAGATCACAAGTAGCAGAGGGCCAATGACAGACCCCTGAGGTACATGTTGAGTCATTTGGAAATCTTATAGCGGATTATTAACGTGAACGTTTTTATTGTCTTTCATTTGGGTAGGATAGAATGAGTTGATGAGGCAGTCCTCTGAAGCCAAATAATTGTAATTTTTCAGTTGGAAGATTGTGCGCGACACACTCAGAGGCTTTGATCAGGTCAAGTGAACTGATGGAAATATCCATGTCCCTCTCGAGGCCATCGACTTAGTCTCTCACCGTACTGCATTTTCTCCTAAATCTTAAATGACAGCAATTCAAAAATTTATTATGTTCAATTAACAATGTGAATCTGATATTAGCATTGATTTTGAAAACTTTAGGAAATATTGGGAGAATGGAATAGATAAATAGTTTTCGATGCGAGAGTATTACACTTTTTTGAAAAGAGGATTAGCTTTTCTGATTTTGAAAATGTCTGGAAGAACTCCCATTCACTACACAGGCACCAAAAAAGATCACTGAAGGCCTGATATCAAGGTTTGGAATTTGTTTTCGTAGTTTACTACGAGATCCAGAGAAATTGGTACATTTGGAGTTTTTCATATTGTAGATGGCATCTGATACTTATTAGACTTGACGATCAAAAAGTAATCTAGCTAAATCATTCGATTCGATTCATTATCAACCATCCAGATACTGCCGCCAGGATCGATTCTGTTACCAATTTTCCTGTACTATCAGTTGAAACGTGGGTCGAAGATTATATTCGGGCATTGATAGAATGGAGTGGAAGCGAGGTAGAATCGTGAGAAATTCGTCCTGCCTTGGCTGAACCGCATAAATATCAGGTATAGGTGAAAAGGTGGAAAACCCTCTGAAGAGCAGTGTAAACTCCGAGCGGCTGGGAGATAGGTAAATATTGGGGAAAATTGCAGATTATTTTTATCCTCTTACTTTCCCCGATAAAAAAACACCTGATGGAATAATTTTTCGAGTGCCATTCTGTGGAGAAATATTTCTTCGGTTGAGTGCTTTCCGAGCTTTCACGGGATGAATACTGTTTGTTTCACTGAAAAAATTGGGTTTTATAAATGGAACTAGAGCTTGTATGATGATTTTTTTCTCTGGAAACGTTTATAATGAATTTCTTGGGGGAAGCAATATTTTGTATTTTTCACCATTGAGTTGGAGGAGTGAATATAAATTCAGCTATTGCTATGAGAGACCATTGAACTTTCGATGGGAAATGAAGTGGTTGACTTATTTTTCTTGTACGTGGACCCAACTAACATTTTAGGACAGTTATTCCACATGCCGGGGAGAAATGTCTAAAAAAGGATAATTACTGGTAGTACAGGCCTTGAATATTTAACTTCAAAGTATAAATAATTTATAAGTAGCAACCTTGGTTAATTACAGGAGAGTAATCACCAGTAAATCCACTTCAAATTCCATAAGCCACTTTAGAGCAAGAAACATGTGAGAAATTACCTATTTTCTCCTTCAAAAATGACCCAACCGTCGCAAGGATTGGGGCGGTTTGAATTCTGGTATTATTTAGGGTATAATTTACGAAGCAAATGTCATCATAACCCAATGAATGTTTTGGTATTCTCTCTTGGTGAATATTTACCTAAATGTGACTAGTTATAAGCCGTTACGTTCAGGGAATATAAAGGTTATTTAACAGGTCTAATAGTTCAATTATTAACTCGATTTCATACCGTAAGAAGAAGAATATTGACTTATAGGTACATTTCAAAAATTACGCAATATTCAATTAAAATATCTGTTTTACTCATCAATAAATATCGATAATATATTGAATTTAAGTTTATTCTGACGATTTATTTCTAAATTATGGCTGCATATGACAAACCATAACTTTGCTGAAAGAGTGTTTTTTGGAGAAAAAAATTCAAACATGTGCAATCACTCTGAATTATTTTTGCATTCAATCGCATATTCAAAGAGGCCCGTGAATTTTATGAAGGTAAGAACCATCATTTTACAGAAAATTTCGCGCCGCAAGGAGAATATTGTTGAGGAGAGAGAATGTAGCTACCGTATGACAATAATTTTTATATTCCCGTACTTATTGTCAGCATTTTATGTAGACCATAGCTGATTCGTCGTGGCAACCGAATTATGAGAAGTTGAGATAGAAATAATATGTATATATGTATGCTATTCATATAAAGAAACCTCTCTTTGTATACTCATTCGGGAATGATTGGTAACAGAAAGGTTGATTCAAGCTTGATATTTACTTATTTCTGACCAATTTCATATCAAAATTACTTATTTTTACCCTCAACCTAGTAAACTAAATGTCCAAATATTCCAATTTTCGACGTCCAAATTACTTCGAATTTTTCCCCACATTGGTGATTACAAGGTTAAAATTACGTAATCTAGTCTTCTTTCAGAAAGGTCGCCGACCTGATCGAAGGTAAGATTAACGTAATTATAACTAAAAATGTAAGTTGGGGAGTGACTACTCATCATAGTTACATGAATGTATTGTTGAAATATTCAGGGATATTTGAAAGGCTTATGAAGTGAATGGGACAATATATCTGTGATAAAAGATAAAAAGATAAGAGGCAGCTTGTGATACTTTGGTTTACAAGTCATTCAATCCGCTTTCCAACTCTGGTTGTTTTTTGTATATCAGACCAGCCATTCCTGAGTTATTACTAGTCAAATCAATCTGTTTCCACAATGGTTTCCCTCGACTCTTGACTTGGCTTCTGGAAAAAATCAAGCGATGTTTCAATTTAAATGCCATAGAAAATATGTTTTTCGTTAGTTTGAAGCTCATCCAGAATGAAGTCAAAAGTATAGCTAGTCAACTCTCAACAATGAACAAGTGTTCCGACCGAAAAGTGTCGAATATGAGACATTCCAACAACAACTTTGCCAGATTTTGATATTTTGTCCAGCTTAAAAGTAATAAGGTGGGACTTTTGACGGCCACACTGTATACCTGACTTGAAATATTTGTAACTACTTAATGATATCACCATCGGCAGTGGACATGAGCTGTTTGTCAATCAGAGCGCCACGGAAACTCAATGGGGAATTCAAAACGAGCGATACTCTCCAGGTGTCACCGGCTGTCACGTCACTTACCCATTCGAAATGCATTAAACTGAGTGCGGAATACATTGAAGTGAGAGATACCGTGAAGGGTGGATTCTTGATTGGTAAATGACGTTATTATTAGGTTAATTTCCATGCACACCGGATTATGAGAATTAGATTTCCGCTAACGCAATAGATCTAAAAGGAGTACCACTCTGAAAAAAGGGTTTTGGATCAGATATGACTACATTCAATAGTCAAAAATGAATGAATCGAAACCAAAAGGGTACAGCGTTTCTTTGTTTAACTTCGTAGACTATACATTTTTTAGCCAGAAATGCCAACCACGGCATTGCATTTTTTTTCAGTCTGAATATCGATGCCAACTGTTTCATAATGTCTATGTTTTTGCAAAATTACTACATAGTATAGTAGTGGAGACTGACCTATACTCTCTATATTCTGTACATCCAAGCAAAGGAGTGATCCAAAATATTATCATGTACTGTGCACGTGATCACTCAGACAAGGCTGTTCGTACAGAGTCGCACTGAGGAACGACTGAAATTGTATTTTTTGAGGTGCCAGTTTTTTTGGTCTTTTTTTGGGTGGACTATAGGGATACATATTAGCAGTTTCTTCAGCAGTATCAGTACTTGAACATAAATGACTATTATGACATGCTCATTATTCAAACAATTTTTTTGCTCCGGTGCCTAATATCTGATGATATACTGTTGATTCCATCGATAACTCTTCTTGTAGTTGAAATGACTCGATTTCAGTTGGGCAGAAACTGTCTAAAAATTCACATAGTTTGGGACAAACTTGATAAAAGATACCACAGAAAATTTTTCGCACTCATTTGATGACCCTGTATATGATCATCAGTGTGATGACTAACAGATGATATAATGGCTTCTGGAACAAAAAATTTGCCCGAGACACGAGTAATATGACGGGCAATATAGTAAAAAAATTTTCGAACCTGTTCCTCACACTCACACACGCGCTGTATTGAATTTATAATTGGCATTTTTCAGATTCCAAACAGTTTGTTTATATATTTTCGTCAATCTCACAATGGAATCAGTTCGAGTTGCAACGGGCATATTGTGAAATGTTGGTTTCAATTACATTCTTTGCAAGTTGTGAGTCATCCTGTATCATTTGAGACAGTAGTGATTTTTGTTATGTGCAACAAATGAAAGATCGCCTTCGAAAAGTCAAAATTATTATTGAACTTCACAAACTTTACATGAAGTACACCGAATGACCTGAATGTTTCACTGATTTCAGTTTGTCCCACATTCAATTATTTTCTGTCTTGAGGGAAGACTGAGATTTTTTTTCATATGTCACTGACTTCCGACTATGATAACAAAATGAAGACAATATGAGAACTACTGAGATGTACAGATGTGAGATTAAGTTCAATATAGCGCCCTTTTTTCGACAATTTTGATGTTTTGAAACTGAGAGAGCTCTTGTTTGGATGATTGCTTCACTCGATGAATTAAAAAAAGATTGCTTTACGAACGTAGTGACATTTCCCGATATATAAAGGTACTCACGAATCAAGAGTCAAAACGCTGCACTTTTCCTTCGTCCAAAAATTATGGCCCTCAACTCTGAAAGTGGGGACATTCCGCTTTCTTTTGATGCCTCCAAGATGCTCCAGCAGTAGAATATATCATGGAGTTACAGGAATGCTGCTTTCAGAATTGCCACCTCCTGTTGAAGGTTTGATACTTTACCTAAAATGAAGGACTACCAATGGGATCATCACTATCATAGTTATAACCAACATATACATGGAAAAGAAGAAGCTCCGCGTCTGGTTGAGATACCTACGTCGACGCTACGTTCATAGTATGGATCTATGGAGATGTAGAATTGAAAGCTTGTGCCTGTGTGAAAATATTATTACACTTTTCTGTTATGTCATCTACACTATAATGTTCGATACTTATGCCTATTTTTGTTAGTCAATTTGACTGAAATGTTGAAAGGAAGCTGATGAAGCTTCAAAGTAAAGTTGACAGTAAAAGTTCATACAAGAAATGAACGTTTCGGGATCACATGCCATATTTTGGCATTATGTGAAAGTTTTCATCAAAATTTATGATGCAAGCTACGACGTCTGTAAGGAAAATGCAATACGAGACAAGACTTGCTCCAGCGGTAGAATATATCATGGAGTTACAGGAATGCTGCTTTCAGAATTGCCACCTCCTGATGAAGGTTTGATACTTTACCTAAAATGAAGGACTACCAATGGGATCATCACTATCATAGTTATAACCAACATATACATGGAAAATGATTTGAAGCTTTCGCCTAGAACACACCAAGAAGAAGCTCCGCGTCTGGTTGAGATACCTACGTCGACGCTACGTTCATAGTATGGATCTATGGAGATGTAGAATTGAAAGCTTGTGCCTGTGTGAAAATATTATTACACTTTTCTGTTATGTCATCTACACTATAATGTTCGATACTTATGCCTATTTTTGTTAGTCAATTTGACTGAAATGTTGAAAGGAAGCTGATGAAGCTTCAAAGTAGAGTTGACAGTAAAAGTTCATACAAGAAATGAACGTTTCGGGATCACATGCCATATTTTGGCATTATATGAAACTTTTCATCAAAATTTATGATGCAAGCTACGACGTCTGTAAGGAAAATGCAATACGAGACAAGACTTGCTCCAGCAGTAGAATATATCATGGAGTTACAGGAATGCTGCTTTCAGAATTGCCACCTCCTGTTGAAGGTTTGATACTTTACCTAAAATGAAGGACTACCAATGGGATCATCACTATCATAGTTATAACCAACATATACATGGAAAATGATTTGAAGCTTTCGCCTAGAACACACCAAGAAGAAGCTCCGCGTCTGGTTGAGATACCTACGTCGACGCTACGTTCATAGTATGGATCTATGGAGATGTAGAATTGAAAGCTTGTGCCTGTGTGAAAATATTATTACACTTTTCTGTTATGTCATCTACACTATAATGTTCGATACTTATGCCTATTTTTGTTAGTCAATTTGACTGAAATGTTGAAAGGAAGCTGATGAAGGTTCAAAGTAGAGTTGACAGTAAAAGTTCATACAAGAAATGAACGTTTCGGGATCACATGTCATATTTTGGCATTATGTAAAAGTTTTCATCAAAATTTATGATGCAAGCTACGACGTCTGTAAGGAAAATGCAATACGAGACAAGACTTGGAAAATAACCCCATAATGCCATCTATCCGTAAAATGCATCTCTTCAAATAGTATCTCTGTATGGTTGGCTAACCCTTTATCTCTTCAAACAATGATAATGGTTAGGTGGTACAAATCTAGTGTCATAATAAACTTTTTCCACTGTTCGTTTTTCTCTCATATCATTAGGCTCAACAAATCCACTCTATGATAGATCAGAAATAAAAGGAATTGACAAAATAGTCCGCCACTATTTGTTCCTGTCTGGAGAGGAATACTAAGTTGAAAATCACGATACACATTCTTACCATATCTCTTGCTTCAATAACACATAACATTTTTTCACCTTCTGACTACCCCAAACTCATAGAGAATGATTTTTCAGGCAATACTCCCATTCATATTCCATATAACATAACTATACAAGATTTATGTGGAATATTGATGAAGGATTTTGGCTTCTTCACATTTCAACCGTATCTGACCCTCCACATCCATTTGGATTTGAAATTGCAAATCACTTTGAAATGGAAAAAGCAACCAGGTACCTAATGGATTGTTTACGTGAGCGATATATTCACCGCAAAATGTTGCGATGCTGCTCCGTTAAATATTTATAGGATTGATGCATGTACTGAAACATGTTTACCATTCGTTTGATATAAAAAAAATCGCAGTTTATTGCGTACTCATGGAAACAATGGCAGATACTCGGTTTCAATCTTGGTCAAGTTTCTACCAGGAATTCTTCTGAATTGTTTCCTTTCCAAGTATCTGAAAAGTTCATTAAAATGATAATAAAATTTGTTCCGTAGTTTTCTGGGTTTGTAACCTACCACAATCTGAAAAGATGAGAATCAATATTGGAATCTATACACGTGTAGAAGGGCAGATTTTCAATCTACCTCGAAAAGTTGTTTCGTCTATTTCTGGATAGAACAAGTCCAATTAGTCAGCAACTTCTACTTGGTGTTAGCAGCTGCTAGCACCAAGTAGGAGCAGTAACATTCCTGGAAAATGCCAACTGAGATGTTGGCGAAACGTCGAAAGTCAATACCGACAAATCAACGGATAAACTCCCAGAATACCAATTTCGCATACTCAAGCATCCGTGAAAACCTTCACTGTAACATATATATCCGAAACGACTAATTCATTCGATTTCTGCTTCTGAATATATAGGGGTGTTCATTGATATGGTATCCTGGATCTGAGCCCCTTCTACTTTCTTCGTTGGTTCGACTGCATTGGTCTTTATATCTGGGCAATTACGTGGTATGGTCCGACCTTGTTCTTGTGGTGTGATCTGCTTGGTTTTGTTGAGTGATAGAATGGATTTCCTCGTTCTTGGTAATCTTTGCGCGTCATCTCTCTTGTTCATACTACTCGGTCGTTTCTCAATTTCGATAGCCTCTCTGATTGTTCGAGAGTAGAAGTTTTCATCGCTCGCTAGCGTTTCTGTGTTCTCGAAATTGATGTTATGTCCTGTCTCCAATACGTGATGGAAGATGTGGTGACTTTTCCTTTTCCTGACAGCTCATGTTCATTCTTGCGTACGTTGATCCGTCTATTGGTCTGGCCTTGTAGGACTTGTTGCAATCTCGACATGGTACTTCGTAAACTCCCTGGGACTCCAGTGGTATCTGGTCCTTCGGATTACGGAGTATCGATCTTATTTTGCGTTCTGGTACGAACGAAGTGGCTATGTCGTGTTCGCAGAGAATTCTGCTGATTTCATCTGTGGTTCCTTTTATGTATGGTAAATTGGTTGTTATGACTGGTGTTTCTGGGGTTTTCTGTTCTCGAAACTTATACGTGAATTCCTTGTTAGCTTGAATATGGTTGGCAATGTTCGTTGCTGAATGGAAATGGTTCGGACTTCCATTGCCTATAATATTAATTCTATTGAAACCTGTTGCTGAGAATGAAAAGATGAAAATACAAATCAAGTGAGAAAATCAAATCAAAATCAAATATTTGGTCAATAATGAAATTAGGTATTGAATGATCGAAGAAAAATAATGTTGTTACAAAAAAATCGAGATATCGAATATGAAACATGAGTCAAAAAAAAATAAATAACGAAATAAATCAAATAATATTGTAAGAAAATTGAGGTATCGAAGTTGAAATACTAGTCAAAAATGTAAATGAAGAAATCAAATGAAATATTATGAAAAAATGTTGAAACCAAGTTATCAATTCATGATAATAATAATAATAATAATAACTTTATTGCATTTCAGAAAAATAAATTTCTAGAGCAATCCCTGATTTCATCAGTTTTTATCTTTTCGTTGTCAGCAACAGGTATCAATAGAGTTAATAATATAGACAATGGAAGTCCGAACCATCACCATTCACGTGAATTCCTGTTCAAATGCAAATATCTCTTGTTGGCAATCTTCGTAATAGTTGACACCACAAAATAATGACGTTCAAACCATGATAATAATACTAATAACCAATTTAGAATGCGACATAAATTTTGGCCAGTCGAATGCAGGCCAATATTCTCGGTTCGTTACGTTTACTCATGACTCACGATTCCCGTAGCGAGTGCTCACTTACCCGGGAGTGGTCACTGGATGGTGTTACTAGCGCCTCTGCCTACTGGGCCAGAGCAGTACAAAGTACTGACCTGGGAAGGGTTAGACCAAAAAATAATTATTATTACTTTTTATCAATGCTATGAGTATTCTCACAAGTCAATACAAATATATAATGAATGAAAAATAAATCTAGGCATTCCAATTATCTTGGTACCTCTATGAGTTTGTAGAAGTAGATTTCTGAATGTAAGCCATTGTTCTGGACACGCAATTGTTTTTTTTTCTATACGTCTTCAGTTTCACTGCCATTTTACAGTAGATCAGCTATCAATCGATACATATCTGCCTGGATTTTTGTATTAGGGCGATATCAAACTATCATATAACCTTGGTATGGATCTTGGACAACCTACAGGTTTGCCTTGTCACTCTCTTGTATTTTTTTCATTGGTGGTTCCATCTAAATCGTACAAGTATAGGATGTTCTGTTGGTGTTGCTGTTACTCCTTATTTCTGCCTATGGCCTGAAAGAAAGAATCATGTGGATGAATACAAGAAATATTTTTGAGTTTTTCCGCACCTTTCTCACCAACGAGTATCAAATTCAATTGAACTTATGAGTAGCGATTGTTAAGAATTGATCGCCATGTGTATTCTGGCCTACATATGTCAAGAAGTACCTACCCAGACAGCACAATGTCATTCAGAGAATGTTCATAGAATATCCTGTGAGAATATTTGAATATTCTCAGAATATTATCACAACTTGATTCAAATATTCTAGGCATGTTCTATGGATAATGGACAATTTAAAATATTCTGAGAATATCTCCCGAATATACTAAGACTTTCCATAGTGATTATATGAATGTTCATAGAATATTCTCCTATAACATATAAACATCCTCAGAATGTTAGAATATTTGAAAAATGATAAATACAGAAAAAAATTGTCGGTGACATGATTGGGTAGATGCGGTCACCTATCCAAACCCTAACTGCTCCTATCGTTGTTTTACCTTTGTGGTTGAACCTTCCTCTGCGTTGTTTGGTGGCTGTTATCTTCTTATTGATTAATGTTGATAATTCGACGATATTTGAAAAACAATGACCTCCAATAAAAATTCATATTATTTGGACAAGAGTTCCTGGCTGTCAATTTGGCATATTTTTCATCCTACATATCGAAATATTTTTGTCTGATGATGGAGTATAGGACAGTGTATTTTTGATATCACTACTTCGGAATTGGAATCACCCATCGTGCTGGGAGAGAAACTAACAGCTTATATAGAATACAAAAAAATAACAGAAAAATTGATACGATTCCGTATATTCTCAGAATATCAGAAGAAAATATATTAGGAACATATCGAAATATATGTTCTTAGAATATTTGCTACGGGATGGGAATATTCTGTGATCATTCTCAGAACATTCTATCGGGATATTCAGAACAAGTATATTTGGAACATTATCAGAATATTATCTGACAATTCTGTATATTCTCCGTATATTCGAACGGAATATTATAGGGATATAACGAATTAATGTTCATAGAATATTTATTGCAGGATGAAAATATTCTGGAATTATTCTGATTACATTTCATTGGAATATTCCGAAAAAAGTACATGTCAAAGTTGTGAGAATATTCATGGAATATTATTCGCTGCCTGGGTATATCGAAACCACCAACTTTATGTCTCGATGAAAGAACGTAGTCTTTTTTATGACATCCTCACATATTTCAATATTCGATACAGAATCAGTTAAGCATTAAACTTGTCTACGCTTATATTATCATATTGCCATATATAAGAATACATTTTCTGAAGATATGTAGTTTCGACATTTTCTAAAGAAATCTTTATTCGTCTGTTTCTGAAATTATTGTTCACTGACCTATTTCTCCGTACGAACCTTTCAAAGACACGACCGATCCTGATTGTTCCGCCTCAATTGACAAAGGAACGCCGCATTTCGAGATGAAAAATGTATATTCCATAATCCGGGAGCCGAAAACAGTGCGTCTGTCATCCAGTTCGGCAAAAGATTCCTCCTCATTCAATTCTCCAAATGAACCGGGTCCCGCGTAGCTCCGATGAGACAGAAGAAGAGCTCGAGCGTTTTGGGTCAGGGCCGTGTTGATCCGACAAAGAAAATCATCTTTCTCTCCAGGCAGCAGTAATACATATTCATCATTCATGCAATTGTACAAAACAAACGCCGTCTCGCGTCGTCGTTTCGTACTGCGGGCGCGCGGTGGGGGAAGCTCCGCGTTACCAAGCGACCGGAAGTCGTTTCCATGACGACGCCCACCAAAAAACATTCGCAACAAAGGAGCGGGATTAATAGCCTCGCAGATAATGTTCGCCGGTGTTTCAAATGGCAAAATAAGTGTGTGTGTTTGTGCACTCTGGTACCTCTTTCTCGTCAGCGCACAGCTGTGACCGGATCGCGATGTTTTCTTGTCGTTGTCGGTGGTGGCGGGAATTTTCTCGACCACCTGCATTTCTTTGCTCCTCGTAGTAGGGTGGATTTCGCTTTCTGAGAAGCTTCGCGAAGGGTAAAAGAAAACTGAGCATTTCTTCTACTCAAACAGCATAAGATATTCATAGAATATTCCCTCTATATTTAAATAATGAACATATATGCATCTCAATACCTCAAAATTCTTATATATAATGAATGTTCAAAAGAAATTCTTGGACAAATACGCATAGATTATGGTATTTATGAATATTCCTCCGTGAATATCCATGAATTTATCACCTATTGAATATTCCATACGGTATATTCATAGAATATTATCTACGGTCCATTTTCAGGATATTTTCTACGGTATATTCTCAGAATCCTCTTCGCGGCAACTTTTCAGAATGTTTTTTCCAGTATGTTCATCGATTATTCTCTATGGTATAGTATTTTTCACAGTAAATGGTATTGGCTTATTAACTGCAATAAACTACCCGATTTAATCCCATTGTGTAGAAAATCATCTGGTAAAAGATGCAAATGTGCTACAGGGTCGAACTTAAGAAATTTGAATTTTGCATAATGTAGGAGATATACAAGTAATTTATTTAAATGTTACAATTCTATTCTATATTCAGTTCAGTGACGCTATCGCTATCCTCATCTAAATTAATTATAATTGGCGCAATTGATTTTACAGAAAGGTACGAGTTTTCAACATTTATAACATGAATAACAGAACTTTTCCAACTCTCGGTAGGAATGTCATTCATACAGTTCCTAATTAATCCTACTACACTACCACTTAAAGTCGGAGAAGTATTTTTTCCGCGCACGCTCGATTAAGTTGGTGCCACATAAGCTCTATGGGATTGAACACGCAGTAATAGGGAGGTAGTCGTAACACTGTATGTCCCAATTCTTCTGCAATTGTATCACAAACATAGGTTTTTTTTTAAAGGAAATGACTGTAGCACTTGTAAAAGTTCTTTTTTTGTATAATTTTCCTCACAATATATGTCATTTGCAGCCATGAAGTTTTGAATCTCCAATTTCGTATTCTTTAAGCCAGGAATTTTTTGCAATTGTCGACTATGATAGCTTGCGTTGTCCATTACTATAACGCTGTTTGGCGGAATGTCGGGTAACAGACAATTTTTAAACCAATCTTCAAAAAGCTCTGCTGTCGTATCTTCGTGATAATCCTTAATATTTTTGGCAGAAAGCCACATAGCGTTTGGGATCCAACCATTTTCTGATTCTGCGTGTAATGTTGTGATTCTCTTCCCTTTATTTGATGGTGCTTTCGTTTTACACTTATCAGAGGAATCAGTCTCGTCGAGGTTGAGTATTGGCCGATTTTCAGACCGGTATTTTCTTATTGACGTTATATATTCAGAACGCCAGTTTATTAAATTGATTCCATTATCACTTGTCTCTTGTCAATTTTGCGATATTTAAAGCCCATTGCAGACAGAGCTCGCCAAAGAGTAGTGAGGCCACAGTTGATGTGAGTTTCGTCATTGATGAGCCGCTGTTTCAGACTTTTGATTGTAAGGATACGCTGCTCATCGTACATAGTGTAGATTTTTCGCCTCATCAAATCTTTTTCCCAGTCGTCTAGACTTTTTGTGACACCGGAATCTTTACGCTTTTTTCTTGATCAATGGAATTTTCAACAATTCGTCTAACTGTAAGAGGCACCTTCGTCAAATTACTGGTTACTTTTGCTGCAGCACCCGCGTTATATCCTTGCTGAAGTAAGGGACTATACACATTTTTTATAATGATTTTCGCGTCACAAGATAAGTGATTCTTCTTCAACGAACCACTGGAAGAAGCACTATTACTTTTTATCCACGGACGCCACATACTGCCTATTCTGTACGTTGGGGTATAAAATCTTTGCTATTAATGTCTGTAATAACAAATAAATGTTATAAAATTATTGCACTCCGTAACACAAGTGAACACTTCCAATGAAATTCAAAGACTAAAATGATCAAGAAGTGTAAGCTGTAATCCTCTACAATCCCTCTCTGAGAAACAAAATTACCTGAATCCGTTCCTTTTACATTTATGATGTGCATCTCGGATTTTACAACTTAAGGGTCTAATTGGTTTTATTATAATCCTTCAGTCAATACCATTTATTGTGTAAACTACTATATATTACTAATCTATCTAATCCTAGGAAATTCAGGTTGGCACTTCTCAGTTGGTATCACTGATATTACTGTAAGAGGTGGAGTTACGGTTGGAGGGGACAAGATGGTTGAACTGTTTGGACAAGAACTTTCTGTATTTGTTCAACGTTGCGATGAGTGTAATGGGGTGAACATAAGTGAATACTTCATTTGGGAAACTGCTTGTCCCGACAGTGCATCGAGAGGGTTGCCTTCTTTTCGTTGGAAGGTTGAAAGAAAGAAAAGTCAAAAAATTATGACAAGAGCTTGGCTTCGTTGCCAAAGTTACCAGATCGAAGTTATGAACGAAACAAATTGAATAATAACAAATTTGAATTCTGAAACCATATTATTTGCATTTAATTATCAGTTATGGAAATGTAAGCGATGAGAGACAAGTTCCGAATAAAATAGATTTGATGATATTCATAGAATGTATACTACATGCGTGCTATTCGATTATACTCCCAAAAAATCTGAAATATTTCTGTTACATTCCTAGAGAACATTCTCTTTGCATATTCCTGAAGTATTCTTTTTATATTCTGAATATTCTACTATAATCCTCTAGACAATATTCCTAGAATATTCTCGACTGAAAATCCTACGAGTGTTCTAAGAATATGCAGGATAATCTTAGAAAAATCTTCGAGATATATTCTTAGAATATACCGAGGATTCACCAGGAGTATCTTCAGGTTATATTCTATGAAGGATGTATATATCCCTGGCACATCCATACAATACCCATAAAAGAATATTTATGAAATATATTTTAATATTTATGAAACATATTTTGGTATCTGGGAAAATCCCTGCTTGAGAGAACAGTGTTGTACCTATGCTATTGGTACATACTTCTGAGTTTTGTTCCATTGAGATCACGAAAGAAAATGCAACAACTAATCAGATATTATTTTCAACATCTTCTAGCGCCAATCTCCTAGTGCCACTCTTATAAAATATGGTAAATTTAATGAACACTTAACAGACAACATATATCGATCTCAAGAACTTGTAGTGTTTGTATAGGTTTGTATTTAACCATTACATGACCAGATATTCTGACACTGGCCATCAATGTCATTTGTGAGACCTCTGAATCTACCAGATATGTGGTATTTCAATTTGTATTCTTCCTATACAACACATTGAGTTCATAGAGAAGTCTCATTTGATTTCTACATTTTATGAAACATTTATCTCATATCAGTTCATGAGATATGGAGAGTGTCAGATCTAAGATGTGGTTCAGTTCGTCATTGCTTTTTTCGAAATCACATTGAAAGATGCATTCTTATGACATTTTTAGCCTCATTCAGAAGAAATTCAATTGTACGCCAACGTACAGCGACGTTGGTGGAAAGTGACCTAGTGGAATTCTTTTTTACAGGTCTCCAAGGGAACAATCGAATAGTGGTGATATTGAAAAATTGAAAATTATATTAGTAATGGGTAGCCAAAATTTCTGGAGCATTCCAAATGAATGAAAGAGTTTGTGAGCAGAGCAATTTCGACGTGTTTGACGGATACAATATTTCTGAAGATCTCTGAATCGTCCTTTTCTATGGTAAAACTGGTCATATCAATGGATCAGCCAGTTGATATTGTAGTAGCCCACACTGTATAATCAGCATTATCCAACATGCCTGGCTTCGATGGCTAATTCCGAGGCTAATTCACTACGGGAATGTGGAGTTTGTTGTTCGAATACACGAAGCAGCCTGATAGTAGTGGAGGAACCCTGCGACTGAAATAGCAAATACTCTACCGAAAAAAAAAATTGTTAAGACTCCCCAGATCATTAGCAGTCTTCTGCTTGCACAAGGCTCTTCCTTCTGGGTATACTATTTTTGTCTTCCTTCCCTTTATAACGAATATCCCAGGTTCCTAGGAAACCCCGCAGGAGCTCATTTAAAAGCTTGTGCGAACAAGGAATACCCGAGACCTACAGTTTATGCAGAGGAATCCGAACTTCTTTCGCTCCGTGACTGGACAGCAAATACCGATTCGGAAAATTCTGGTACTCCCAGAGATCACTTGTATCTTGAGTGAGCCATCACGTTACAGTTGTCAGGATAGTAGAAGTAGAAGAAGTACAGTATTTGACTCGGGAATAAGGCCAATCACGTGCACTAGCAAATTATTGCTTCTATTTATTTAACAATTAATATTCCGATAGACCTGTTACGCATTACTACCCGTCAAGTTGCTTCGGAGATAATTTTCGTGTCGGAAGACTGCTTTGAAATGTCAAAGGAGTGGCTCCCAAATGAAGTGTAACTGAAAAAATATTTGGACTTGCTGCGGCTCTGTACCCACGTCATCAAAATCCTTATCTTCCTAATATTTCACTTTAGTATCAGCAAGATGGAGCGCCACCACATTACGTAGGTGAATACCTGGATAGCACGTTTCCCAATATGCATCGGTTCAACAGAATTTTCTGAGCGATGGAGATCCAAATATAAAAGTCTTGAGGGCAGTCGAAAAGCCGTGCTTCAGCCTGTAAAAGAACGTCCATGCAATAATAGATCCAGAATCTTTTCACGGTTTGGTAGGAGCAAGCACGGGAACATTTATCATCTCAGCAAAATGAATAATATCATAAAACTAGTGAACGATATTCCAGACAGGTGGAGCAATCCTTGAAGGAACAAAAACAACCGAAACTTGCTAACCACAACCAGGAGATTGCAAAGGTACGTTTCCTCACGGGGCAAATTTGTCGAAGAAAATCATCAGCATCATGAGCCCAGCGAAGAAAACTTCTTGGAGGTGCTGCCAGGAAGTTTGAATCATATTGCATTTGCTCTACAACTGCAAAGCATCCAGAGGCCCTAAACTATATAAAGCTGCCAACATCAAGGTTGTCAAATCTTGTTGAAGCGGCCTATCTACATAACCAAGCAGGTTCATAATAGACCTACAGAAATCGCAGTGAATATAGCCAAGGTCCAGATCATCGAAAGATATAATCTACCTCTTCATATGATTCCTTCTGGCTCACATTTTCTTGAAATATTCAGTTAGGCCCTTGTATATGCGAATGCCAAATCATATAATGAGCTATACTGAAGAGTTGGAAAATGGGTTATATCATTTTTTCAGCAATATCCGCTCCACTATAAACGATCCTGGACTCAAACAAGAGATGGATCTTTGAATTATCAATCAATCACTCAGCGTGATGGTATTTCTCGAGAGATGTTCCAAATGGGGGATGTTTCAATGACGGGCAGGTGTTCTGACGATTATCACCGACGTAGGCGTTGGATGATGAGACACATTTATTCGTGGAGCAAAACTGTAGAGGATATTCGAAAATTTGTTCCAGTTGAAGATGGATTTCAGAATGAAAATTTCATTATGGCCACAATCGACTGTTCCTATAAGCTGATGGATTTCAAGAATAACCCGATTGGTAACGTTTCGAGCGGTCATGATATTGGATATTGGATGGCATATCGGTCTCGAACAGACATTTTCCCCGTGCTGAGATTCACACGTTGAAAGGTGAGACCTCGTTAATACTCTGCTCGTACAAGTTTAGGATTAATGTTCATAAGGAAATAGAAGTTAATAACAACTCGTTCACAACATTAACGAATTAATTAAAGCGATTGATTCGTTGTTAAAAATGGAAAACTAAAACTAGTGCATGTGTTGTTGACGAAGGAGAAGAATCACATGTCAGATTCGACCAAAGACTCAAACTACAATCATAAAAAGTGATGAAGGTTTCGAAAACCATCGAACGAATTCATTATAGTCGGTTCATCGTTTTTGGTACACTTATTGCAGTGAAGGTAGAGAACCATGATGGGCGAAATATCTATGCCGCATTGCACTTGTTTGTGATTGTAATCATTCCGAATATCAAAATTCCGAAAATAGGGGAAATCAATTCTGGGAAAGATGGAATATCACATTTTTCCTATCATTTTTTCATTCAGATGTGTAATGCTGTGCACTGAATTCTGGATTTCAATTATCGGCCATAATTGCACGAATGCATAAAAATTACCGATAATTTTGCAAGAAAGCGTGATATCTAAAAATTGCAAGTTTATTTTCAAATTTTGGCGAAAGTGTTTTACAAAATATGAAAATAACCGAATGCAATTTGTATAAGATATCACGCTTGAATGGAAAATTATCTGGTCATTTTTATGCACGAATGTAATTCATTGAAATATTTCACGAATAAAGATATTCTCAAGGAAATGTTATTTTTTGTTCATTTATACTTTCCTCTATGGAGTACTCACCTAAACGCGAAATGTTTTTCTATTTTTGAAGTCTATCTGACATTTATTTGTGTTGTTTACTGACGTCTAGCGATACGGTTTCAAATGTGTTGTTATGGTTACTTGATACAATGCAATTACCGCTGTCAGTTTTCGATAATTGCATTGCTCTAATGGGACATTTTGTTTATGAGGGAAATATTCATTGAAATATATAAACGTTCTTTCCATTTTATAAGGTAATATGACAGCGTACAGCATAAGTTGACCTTACAAATATCTGTTCAATCTACAAAAAATTGGATTTTTTTCATGCAGGTGGATTGTTGATATTGATGTTCATCATAATCATACAACTGATTCTGAAAAACACGGTCAATTCAATTACCAAGTAATTTTTGTCTTCATGTCTTTTCTTTCGTTTTTCCTACGTACATCGTAGCCCGAATGACACATTTTTTTAATTACTTATCCATATTACCAAAAGATGAAAACCAATTCAGGAACAGAGGTGGAATTTTTTGTCAATGCAGTACGAAGTTCATTTATGTTTTTTGAAGCCTAAACTTTCATTTCTTTCACAAACTTTTATCGTCAACTCTATTTCAACCCATTAAAGCCCAGCTGAATTTTGTTCTCAAATATTCAAACAAATAGTCAGTTATTACTGTTTCAAGTATAAAAATCTGGTTGCGACATATATCTCTCATTGTCACATCGAGGAAGTGATTTTTGTTAACGTATGATATATCATACGTTGGGAAGTGATGAGTACTACTTATGAAGAAAAAACAGGAATTATTCTTTATTCAAAATCGAATGATGAATAATTCTTAAACAAAGAAAAACAAGGCACAATGTAATAAATTCACTTGGTGTGATAATTTCTGAAGCATTGGTCAGGATGTAGAGCAATATTACATTTAATACAGATGAATTTTGCACAGTTGCCGCAAAAACCACAACGGCGCTGCGTTTCAATCTTATCAACGATATGATCTATTCTGTCATATCTCACTTCATTCAAAACAGCTTTTGGAGTTTTTGGTTTCGGTCCATGAAGATATTCAGGACCTGTAAGAATGGCAAGTACAACGCGACGTATGAACTGCAGAAGAGATATTTTTCGGTCCACATATCTGCAGAGCATCCACATATTTACAATGGAGCCATTCAAACAAAATCTTATGTGAGGCCAGTACCATTTCCTGGATCTTATCCTTATTCGATATAGTCCTCGTTGATCATCAAAAATATCCACCCCACCCATGCCATGGTAGTACAAATTTATCAATGATGGCTGTTCCACTTGAACTGGAGCTCTTTCCTTTTTAGACCAACGGTTGCAGGCTCCTTTTGATAGACACGTTTCTGAATCTACAATGTTCGTTGCGATTGTTACCTGATTATTGTCACTCCAACGTATAAGTGTTATTTTATTCGCTGTATCGGTAATAGCATGTGTTGATCACCGCTTTTCTTTTTTTGAGGACTCTGAGTGGTGCCTTTTCTATCCTGTCACTCACATGTTTTTGTGGCAGTGAATTGAGTTGTGTCTTCACATTCTCATCGTCAACGCTAAAAACTTCCATAGGTTCTCCGAGCACTTCCTTTCCAATGCTTCGGATGGTACCTACATCTTCTTCGTCGCTCGGAGCATCGTCTTTGTCACTGTCGGCAGCATTGTTGGGAGGAAGAAGAATTAGCTCCAATTTCTGAGCATGTTGCACTTCCTCATAGTCTTCGTCATCAGAACTTAATTGTTCAAGATAATTTAGCAACTCTTCTGCATCTCGAGGATCTTCTGGGTTATGAAATTGTTTTCTGTAAAAAAAGGAAAAACCAGTCGCCAACGCCCAACGTATGATATAATACAGCGACTAAGAATTGAAAAAAAAGGAATAATTTTTCTGAGTTGTCTCACTGCTGTCAAGGATATTACTTCTTAGTATTTACATTATGTCTATAGGTTATGAAAAATACTCTAGTACATAATTTGCGAGAATTCCACCGGAAAGAACTTACCTCAATGACATTTTAGAACACAGTCAGTAATAACTATCACAAAAACAACTGTAAAACTCAAATTTCACAAATTATGCTCAACAGGCTTCGGATATAAATGAAATAAACCTTCAAGAACAGGCTCTGACAAGAACTGGTGCAGAAAACACTATAAGACAATGTTTCCTTAACCTCAAATGCACACACACGTGTTTTGTGTATGATAAATCATACGGTGGGCGTTAATGGGTTTTAAAGCTTCATCATCTTTCTCTCAACATTTCAGTCAAACTGCCAGATAGAACTCTTCACCTATTTTTCTCTTCAGAGTAGGAAATTGTCGTGCATTGTCAAGTAAACAAAAATATCAACATTTTGCTGTAGATTGACTAGATACTCTTCTACAAACAATGCTTTGACTCACATTGTCAAGGAAACGGAAAAATTGACATTATAAGTTAGATGGTGTCACAGAAACCCATCAAATACGGTCAAACGTAAGTATAATTATAATTAAAGTTTGGGGGTGTCTGGCAGGGGGGTCGTCCCCGTAGTAAGTATTCGGCTAAGGACGATGTGATTTCTTATAATATTCCGAGAAAAAATTGAAAATAGAGATTTACTCAAATGCAATTTAGATACTATTTCATACACTTCCGCCACCACCTCCAAACTATCCAAACTTCATAGTCACTGATCGTTCCCACCTGTGTCGGGGACATACCCAAATGCACTTCACCTTTTATAAAATTACGAAGGTCTGGGGGTCGCGGTATCTTGTTTCGATAGCAGGGCAGCCTACGCTCCAAAAAATTCGCTTTCCCTTCCACCCAATTCAAACGAATATTACATCTGCATCAACCACCCTGTAGACATCCGCTCAACGGGACCAAGTCGCAGTGATACCATTTTTTATAGGAATATAGTAAGTCATGCCTGTGTAAAAAATAATTTGAAGCGTTTTTGTTACGCCATCCTACAATAAAATGTCGATGTTTCTGTTTACTTAACAATGCATGACAAAGTATCCTACTCTGTGGGAAAAAATAGGTGCAGTGTTCTGTCAGTTTTGATGAAACATTGAAAGAAAGATAATGGAGCTTAGAAACAGTGTTGACGATAAAAGTTTATGAAGGAAATGAAAATTCTGGTATTAAAATAATCTTCAAAACGTTAACGGATCCTCGACATTGACAAAAAACTCCACTTCTGTTTTTTTTCTATATATGCAGATTTACACGAAAGGGAAGCCCTGTAATGTTCACCGCGTGAATCGAGGGACAGGAGTTATGAATTAACATTCACTTTGAATTTCTGAAAATTGTAAGCCTCAGGAAAAACCTTTTTTGACAAGGAATTCTAAAGCTCAGCTGTTCTATTGAAAAAAGATCCCTGAGCAAGAGAGGTTCGAGAGGTTTCCAAATTCACAACGAAGGGGTGAGAATTCTGTACTCGTCGAGTCATCCGTGTAGATATTGCCAAGGGGGGAACGATTGATAACAATTCGGTAGAGCATCGACCGTGAAAGTATCTATAGAAGAAAGACAAGGTTTCGACCCTTCTATGATGTTCCAATGAATTGATCGCTATCTTTTGGCATTATGATTAAGTATTCAAGGAAATGTGTGATTCAGGCTACGACATTCCAAGAAAAACGAAGTAAAAGACATGACTTGGAAACGAAATCATTACCCAATGGGCACACGTAAGTTGATTCAACGTTGTATCGTTGAAATATACGTTACCAGTTGTATGGTCAACGTTGTCATTTTGGTTATAACTTCTAACGTGTTTGAGTGACGTGACAATAACATTCAATTCAACGTATTAATGTAATAGTTATTATTGAAACCTGGTGAGAATATGTTGTTTGTTTATGTGATTAAAATTATATGATATTGAACGTTATTTTAAGATTGTATTGAAACCATTCAGTAACCAGTAATTGGTACAATACGTTGATTAGACGTTTTATGATAACGATATCTATATCTTTCCATTCAACGTTAAAGTAACATATACTTCATACTCTCTGTTGATTAATTCGATAACATACACGTTTGTGTAAAACATTGTATCAACGTTGATATCGAAAGTATTTTTCAAACGACTTATCAACCTTGTTCGACTCATTTGGTTGATAGTTATAATGAAATATACATTTCAAATCGATAATGAATCTACGTTATATTTTTGTTATTAAATGACTTTGATAATATGCACTATTCTTCAAAGTGATTTTCACATTAACAAGCAACGTTATTTCAACATTGTATTGAATGCTTTCAACAACTACTGGTTGTTCACATGAAACGTTTATATTACATATTATTCATTCTCTCAGTTGAGAATTAGGTAAGAAACACGTTAATGTTGGACATTATATCAACTTTCACTTTGAATGTATCCTTCAACTGACCTATCAACTTATTATTAACTTATTGTTGATGGAGATGAATAAAAATACGTATTTAATCCATTATCAAACAACCATTCAATCTTGTTATCACATCATGTTGATATTTGCGTTATTTATGTATTTTGTTTGTTCGTTACTGGGGAACGACATCGAAACATGTTATTGGATACATTCGAAAACCACTGCTTTATGAAACACGTCGATTAAACGTTTCATTAAAACAGTATCATTTACTCCCAATTCAACATTGAAATTACATATCATTCATACTCTCTATTGAATAATTCGGTAACACACACGTAAGTGTGAAACATGGTATCAACGTTCACGTTGAATGTATTGCATCCGCGCATGCTCTGTTTATAGCGTTCATCGATGTATCTCGTAGCCCAAGCTCGAAGCCGGTACCGCGAATGGCAACAGGTCATGTTGACGGTTGAGTTATACCCACTTAGTTTGTGAAATAGTAGTGTTGTACAATAATTTTTGTGTTGGTGAGTAATATTTTAGCATTTCAAGCACCTATAATTCAAATATTCTGAAATTTCAGTTTAATCACCATTACTTTGTATCTACTATCTCTATTTTCCAGGAGATTCTCCACCATTTTGATTTTGTCAGGGCGTCTGAGGAGACAGAGGGCTTGACCAGAAGAATGCTCCGATACACATTTCTACCAGCGTCTCCAAAATTTTCAAAAGAGATAAGATTCCTTTCGATTAATCCAAAACAAAGGAGTTGTTGCTGGATCGAGAAAGTAAAATTGATACTGAAGGGGTTATATTTCATCTTACATTTATTTTTGAATAGGTATGTCTCTATGGACATAAAGTTTGTATAGTAAGTCAACGTTCTTTAAAGATATAGTTTATGGTGGAAATAAACATTATTTATATGTAATTGATTGAATAAATAAACTTGTGGGGTAATATAATATACATTATATTACTATTACATACATGAACATTATTTATTACATATAAAACTTTGAATAGTAATATAATATACCAACACGTTGTAAATAAACGTTCAGATCGCGTCTGAAGTAAATTATAATAATACATTGAAACACAACGTTTCTCGATACTATAATTGTCGACGCAAGAAAAAGTTACTTCCCGCGACATTTTTACTGTTTGTCAACGGTTGGTTGTGTAACATCTTTTCAACGTGTTTTCAACGTGCGTGTGCCCATTGGGTAGTACCATCTACCCGTTGTATCCATCCCTTCGATAGTTATTTGTATACTAAGGTCGCGAAAACATTTTGCGACCATAGTATATACAATATTTTTCTTGCAACCGTGCAAATTATATAATTCCAATGAATTTTTTTTTGGAATATAGCGTATCAACGCGACTATATAAAAGTGAACTGATGGCGTCAATATCACAGTGTTTCTATGGAAATTAAATATTCAGCAATACGAACGTTCAGTTTGCCGGCAGTTACTCTGGGCATCGGCCGTTAAAAATTTTGATGGCCATCACCCTGGGTAACAAAATATTATTTTGCGGCATTCATCACGGCTGGGAATAGTGCTTTACGCCCGGTTGCACGAAAATGTTTATTCCATACGGTTGACTAACTATATATCTATAAACAATGGTGATACGTTCATTTCGTCTGACAGACCCGCGCGCACTTTGACAGTTCGCTGTTTCATTCCCTTTCCTCGCGTTCCGTCATAACGGAAGCATCACACATTACCGCCTCCGGCTAGGATTCCCGCAGGAACAACTTCCGGTTTTTCGTCTGCCTGCGGACCACCTGCCTCTTCATGGCGTTTCCAGTTTCGCTAAATAAATTCGCGCGTTGTTTCTTTCTATGGATGAAACTCGGTTCCGCGATCCTCATTCCGGCCGTTTATGGCCGTAAAGCACACGTTCCGCGTTTTCTCTCGCGGAAATCACTCTTGAGTTTGATGTAATGTCTGTAATAATGGCGGCATCGTTGTTACTTTTTGTTCGGGCCTAATTCGATGAATAGCTTTCCTCATGTATATTTTCATTCAAATAGATGAATCAAGATCAAAATTTCGATATATGAGATGATTCAAATTCAAAGATTTATTCCCATACAAATTCATGGAACAGATGAGTTGTATAATAATAATATGGTGAATAAATGGAGAAATGACCCACTAGGTGGATAATTCCACCTGTTTCTGGGTATTGTTGAACTCATAATATAATAATAATAATAATAATAATAATTATAATAATAATAATAATAATAATAATAATAATAATAATAATAGATCTTGGCCGGCCGCATGCAGAAGGCCGTTATTCTCGGTTCGCTGCGTCTGCTCAGGACTCACGATTCTCGGAGCCAGTGACCACTTACCCCGCGGTGCGGGGAGTGGTCATTGGTTAATTTTACTAGCGCGTTCGCCCACTGGGTCGGAGCAGTGGGGAGTACGGACCCGACTAGATTTGTTTAGACGACAGATAATAATAATAATATACGATATCTACGAGCATCCGCAACCACTCAACCGAGACACTCCAGCCCTGACGCAGTTTGAAGCTTTCTGTAGGAGGCTTCAACAGCCTGAGCCCGAAATACTGCGTCAACCGATAACCACGGATGAAGTTCGGAGAGCCCTTGAGGGTTCGAAGAACTTTGCTGCTCCAGGCCCTGATGGCCTCAATAACTATTGGTGGAAAAAGTTACCGAGCACCCACCACCATTTGGCCAGAATATTCAGTTCTTGGCTGAACGGAGAGCAGCTGATTCCGGAATGGTTTGTCGAGGGGCGAACCGTGCTAATCCCGAAGAACGGAGATTTGTCGGATCCTAAGAATTACAGACCGATAGCATGCTTGAATACGTGTTACAAGATGTTTACACGCATCTTGTATATGCGTACTCTCCAAGCAGTTGACCCGGTGTTCGAACGGATATATGAGCAAAAAGGGTCGAAGAGGGGTTCCGCGGGCTGTAAGGAGAACCTGCTGATCGATAGATGTATCACGCAGGACTCCGTGCAGTATAAGCGGAATCTTTCTATGGCCTGGATCGACTATCGCAAGGCATTCGATACAACATCACATGAGTTGTTGTTGTACTTACTCGAATGCCTTGCGGTACCCGATCAAATAGTGAGATGCATCGAACAACTGATGCCACTCTGGAGGACTCGCTTCACCATAACATCAGGTGAAAGCAGGGTCCAAACAGAGCCGGTCATCATAAGAAGAGGTGTTTTTCAGGGAGATTCCCTCAGCCCTCTTCTCTTCTGCATCTCACTAATGCCATTATCCGTTGCGCTCAGGAAAACCCGGGGATATAACTGCGGCACCCCTGGAAACCGGAGGCATAAGGTCACCCATCTTTTCTATATGGATGACCTTAAGCTCTATGCTTCTGGAGAAAGGGACCTACAGCAGTCCCTCAGGGTGGTGCAGGAGTTCACGCATGCTGTCGGTATGGAATTCGGGATTGACAAATGTGCACTGGTTCATCTCAAAAGAGGACGATGCGAGGATTTCGCTGAGGATGCCCAACTCGTAGACGGAAGCATTCTACATCATTTGAATGCCGGAGAGACATACACCTATTTGGGTGTGGAACAACGCCACACCCAAGAGGTAGACTCGGTGAAAAATGCTCTCCGTGGCAAGTATAGGCAGAAACTACGGCAGATCTGGTCCTCAGAGCTGTCGGGCAAAAACAAAGTTTCTGCCACCAACATGCTTGCCATTCCGATTCTACTCTACTCCTTCGGAGTAGTCAAGTGGACTCAGGAAGAGTTGCGGCAACTTGACGTGAAGACTCGCAAAATGATGCATATGCACAGAAGCATGCATCCCAAATCGTCCGTTCCACGGTTATATCTCCTTCGACAACAAGGGGGCCGTGGACTTTTGAGTTTGGAGTGTCTTCACAACAGAATGGTACTGGATGGAGCCTGTAGAGTCATCAGGAGTTCGGATCCCCTACACTGCATGGTCCGAGATCATGAAAATGCAGGAATCGGAGCCTTTTTATTCAAGGCAGCAAGGCGCGCTGCTGATGAACTTGGTATAGTCTTCGACACCGAGCGGGTAAACCAACTCTCTGTCACCGAGTTGGAGCCCGCTCTGAGAAAAGCTCACAT
Source organism: Zygogramma bicolorata (assembly GCA_032362365.1). NCBI lineage: Eukaryota > Metazoa > Arthropoda > Insecta > Coleoptera > Chrysomelidae > Zygogramma > Zygogramma bicolorata. The sequence goes on along the minus strand of JAVJAQ010002186.1, from coordinate 436,982 downwards.
CAAGGCTGCAGAGAATGCTAAAATGCTGCAGCTGCATACAGACAAGCCCATGCATGGAGTCTTCTTTAAGAACATCGAGGGCCATGGCTTGTCTGTTAAGCTGACATTTGCCTTCCTCAGGTCAGGTGAGCTGAAGTCGGAGACTGAGGGGTTCATCATGGCGTGCCAAGACGGTGTCTTCAATACCCTTGTCTATCGGAGCCGCGTGATGGGTATAGAGGTCCCTGATACTAGATGCAGGGCCTGCCGACAGGCGCCCGAGACTTTGATGCATTTGCTGTCATCTTGTGCAGTTTATGCGGTCTCGGCCTATATCCATCGCCATAACGCGGCCTTACGAGTGCTGTACTATTTTCTTCGGCACTCGTATGAAATAGACAGGACACCGGTGCTGCCTTACGCTCCAGGGGATATTGAGTCCGTAGTGGAGAATGAAAGGTGTCGAATTTTTTGGAACTTTTCATTCCCCACCCTCAGGCAAATACAAGCCAATAAGCCTGATATAGTCCTCTTCGACCACCGAAGTAAGACGATATTCGTTATTGAGTTTTCGGCCCCTGCCGAAACGAATATCGTCCGAAAAGAGGAGAAAAAACGGACAAAGTACCAGGATTTACTTTACGAACTCCGCAGGCTCCACCCAGACTATTCTGTCAAGTTAGTGGTTCTGATTATAGGTGTTCTCGGTGGTTCCAGACCAACGCTACTCTCGGAGCTCAAGATCATACCGGCATGCCGTAATGCGGCAGAGATCTTGGCCGGCCGCATGCAGAAGGCCGTTATTCTCGGTTCGTTGCGTCTGCTCAGGACTCACGATTCTCGGAGCCAGTGACCACTTACCCCGCGGTGCGGGGAGTGGTCATTGGTTAATTTTACTAGCGCGTTCGCCCACTGGGTCGGAGCAGTGGGGAGTACGGACCCGACTAGGCTTGTTTAGACGACAGATACAATAATAATAATAACTTTATTCACATTTGATAAATACATATACAGATGTGAGTTACAAAACGGAGTGAATCAATAAAGCGAGTTTAGGATGAGTGCAAAGCACTTGTTTCCCATAAAAATTGACATAAACGAATGAGATATTTTGAAAAAATGTAATTTAAAGAAATATAATAAAATTAAAATCTTAAAAAATCATAAAATGTGAAAATTATAACAAATTAAGAACGCGTGAGTATATAAATGAAACCAGTCGAATATCAAAAGGAATACACAATTCAATTATTACAAGTATGATAATGATAATCATACTTGTGGTATGATAATAATAATAATGTTTGTTAATATATTCCAGCCCTTGATGTAATTTGAAGAGACACAACACAGGATAGTTAGAAACAGAGAATTTTGAGGGTAATACAGTATAATGTATGATATTCAATGATATTGAGTACATAGTGAGGTGGCTATATACTGGTGTTTTCATTCCATATAAAAAATTGTCAGCAAATCAGATGACCGATCTGGCCTACTTGATCAAGAATTGATGACTTAGCCGTAGTAATAACTCAAAAAATTCGACAGGTATCGTCACTCTCGCAGTTGAGATGACAGCCATGTGCACGTCCTGTGTTGCCAAGTGGCTATGTCGTTGCGAATTCTGGTCTATGTGCTGAAAAAATTAGTTGATTGTTGATATTTTCATTTGAGCAATATAATATTGTGATCTCAATTCAAAAGCTCGGATTAGAAGTAGTATCAGAATTCAGCCGGATATTATTCACGTTGATGCGAGTGAGCGAATAGGAGTGAGAATTGTGATCAAATTTCATGGATATGTGGAGTGAGAAAATGCCATATTTTCTGCTGAGTGAAATCATCATTATTTTCTATGATCTTCTGGGTTGACCTGAAAATATCTAAAACACTTATCACTGCATTTATAGAATATTAAGAACGCGTGAACACTCTAGAATGTTGTTGCCAGCAAACTTCTCTTTGTGTTTTTTTCAAGATCACTACGAAATTATTCAAATGGTGATTGAATATACTAGAACGTGAGATTAATCTTGGAGGTAGGTGATTGAAGATGAAGTTCGTTTTCATTAAACATCAGATTGATCTCGCGTTCTATTCTCTGTTCTACCCACAAGTGATCTGTATTGGCAACAACGTGTTCCATGGATCGAGTGATCTCGAGAATTTTTAGGAATTTCAACCATAAGCGCACCCTTAAGGCGTAATTTTGAACAACTACACCCTGTCTACAGGTTTGTCTGAAAGAATATCGCAACTCTGAAAGCACCAGTATATAGCCATCTTAGTACATACTAAGAAATAAGTATTAACACACATTTATGTATATGGGGAGATCACTTCTTGATGATGTGGAAGGGGCAATGTTCATTATTTGGTAGGTAGTAGTTATTCCACCAGGTTTCTCACAAATTGTCTGTCTGTCGGAATAACGAACCCCTCTTTTTTTGAATAGAGGTTTTAATATTAAATTTCTTAAATTCTCCGGTAATGTGTAATATAATTCAATTACGCAACAGGAGTATGCTCTTTGTGAAATTGTTTTATTTACGATAGTGGGATGAGCAAGATGTGCGCGATCTCGGGTGTTATATTAGTGGCTTCTAGAGCTTGCTTTGTTGCCACAGAATTGGTACGTTGGTACAGAAGAAGTATAATTATTTTATATCTATCATTCGACATTCTTCGTATGAAAGATCTGACGGATGCCTCGTGTTTCTTGACGTTATTAGTTTTAGGATCTTTCTTTGTAGTACTTCAAAGGAGTAATATGTATTCGTGCGGCTGAACCCCAGGTGGTTATGCAGTGTGTGCAAGTGGCTTTCAACAAGGGCAGAATACAAAAATTTTAGTTTTTTTACTGGGAAAAATATACTCTATTTATACACCTAATAAGTACTTGATTTCTCTCACAGAGTGGATGGTGGAAGTATTTCCTTGTGTTTTCACGTTAATGTTATTGAATGGGCATATGTCGGATATGTTGCAACTGAACGGTAGGTAGGAAACAATTTTTTGAGTAGTATAAAATCTGTTTCTACCTCATTTTTGAGTTCATTCAATGTTTCTGCTTCATAGAATATTGCTGTGTCATCTGGATATCCCATAATATGGCATACTGTGTTCAGTCTGAATAATATCGGTCCCAACACAGTACCTTGAGGCAAACCATACTCAATTTTTTTTTGGGTAACTTGTATCGCTCACTCTCACGACTTGTTTTCTATTGTGTAAGTAGCTTTCGAAAAATTTTCAGACAAATTCCTCTGATACCATTATTTTCTAGAGTCTTTGAAAGTGACTGATTTCAACAGTATCATGGCATCCTCGGTAGACATTTTTTCTTTGAATTCAAATTGTTTTTTTGGAATGAGTTCGTATTTACTTGTGAAAAAATTTAGTCTATTCAAGTATTTCAGAAACATGTGTAATTAACGAGATAGGCCTATAATTGTTGACTTCTGCTTTAACTCCTTTTTTATGTATCGGGGTCACTATTGTCGTTTTGAAACAGTCGGGCCAAGTACCTAGCGATAGGGATTTGTTTATAATATATAGCAGAGAATTGAGAATATATAGGGAGAGTAGCTGTTTCAGATACTCTTTCTTTTTTTTCGAGAATGAATCCCTTTTTTTGCATCTCACTCTCTTCATAGGAGTTTAAGAGAGAGCCAAAGATTTGTTTCTCAGACTCCATTCTCTCCACAAAAATACTAAAGTTTTCGAATATTTTTATATATTGAAGTTGGATTTGGTAATCATGAGAGTGAATATCACCCAAATGTTAATTAATAGATGGTAGACTAGCCATTAATTCTTCTTTTTCGGACACGTGGGAGCATTTCATTATTTTTACTTTGCCAACTGAAGAGTTCAGTTTATTATTTTCTCTCACCGAAAAAACACTTCATATGGGCTTGGAAAAAATATTATTCTGGTGAGTTATTTCTATTTTTGGCCTATTATATAGGAATTTCCTATAAATACTATATATATATGAGTCGAGTTTCGTATGCTCGGCATGCGAAAGAAGCCAGAAAAAGTGACTTCTATGTGATTCAAAGTCTGTGGCGCCATAAAGAAGAGAAACAACCATTGTGAATGAACACGTTCCTCCCTTTCATGGATGAACTGAATGATATACATGTATCTAAAAAAAAAGTATTTTTATTTCTTTTTCCATTTCAATTCTTCCATAGAAATTTTCTTCTTGTTTTTTTTTCAATCGGAGCAAAAGTTCTCAAACATAGTGCTTACATCTTCTTTCTCTCTACAGAAATGCGCAAGATTTCAAATATCATTGAAACATGAATAATTTGGCTACGATCAAATATGAAACAAAATGCACCATATCTAGAATCAAACGGAATTTGGGATACAATTTTTTTGGACATCATGTGTTTTTGGATTTCTGAAAATTCAAGAGCACACGGGAGAAATGATGAACGTCCATTGTTTACCAAATTTATTTGTATTCATAATATTTTTTTTCTCAGAAAAATTGTATTTCTTGGTAGATCAAAGAAAGGAAATATCGATATCAGTCACATAGAATGGGAATGCTTCGGACTTCCATTGTTTATATTATTAACTCTATTGAAACCTGTTGCTAAGAACGAAAGGATAAAAATCGAATGAGGTAATCAAATCCAACAAAAGATTGAGATGGATTTTTGGTCTATGTGAAATATAAGTCAATAAATTTAAATGGAGAAATAAAAGAACTAGTATGAATAAATGTTGAAAGCAAGTTTCATTTTGAGTGTACTCACGTCGTTTCGATTGCTGGTATCCGCAATCGTCTTCGGGTGATGACTGACGATATTTTGAGGTATGGTTGGTTATAAGGACCTGATTTCCCTAATGTTGTGGAACGGGCGGTAATAACAATGGGACGCACGGATGCTAGTGACCAATCTGTAACGACCGGTAGAGTTTGTAATTGTTGTTTTACTTTTATTGCTCTTCTAGGTACCCACAATACTCCCTCAATATTTTCTTTCTAACACTGTACCTCCTATTTCAACTTATCTGTATCAGTTTATGTTTACAGAATAGACAAATTTACAATTTACAATCCCACCGCTCTGTTACTAGTGTGGTAATAATTGCTGGAAGGAGATCATTTTTGTTAATGGCAGCGGCTGTCACCAGACTTAGATTTCTCCACGTCAAATTTTTGATGTTAAGGCAATTTCCGAAAGAGACATGAATTCGGCCCTTTGCACGAAGGAAGGGTCTTTAGTGAGAAACCTTGGGTTTAATTTATGCTTCCTCGTATACTATGAAATCTGAAAATAGGGCGGCTTGTAGGAAATGAAATCCTCTAATAACTTCAAGCAATATATTAGCAACGAAATGAAAATTGGAACTAATAAAATAGCTTTAAAAAAATATATATATTACAAAAGAAATATGCATTGAAAACAATTTATAACAAAAAAATGACATTTACCGTACTATTTAGTTTAATCAAGATATTGAAAAATGAATTGAGACCGGCAGTGGTCTTCTCTATGCATAAGAAAAATGAAAATTCCACAAACAGAAAAATGTGTACTTATCTGATGTACTTATATCTATAAATGCCTCTGAATTTGCCCTACTGACTAAATGTATATTATAGGCCGCCATACGGCCCATCTCAATAAATACTCGATGTCAGAGAGAGTCAGAAAGATTTCTTGTGATTCAAACAACATACATAAAATAAATGATGGATTCTGTCCCCAGAAGTGAATAAAATGGTTATTTACGTTAACACACAGCAAAAATTGACATACCAGCTGGTCTTCTGTCTCCCTTGTATGGCGGTTTCTTGGGCGACTTCCATTCCATATTATTTCTTGGTTTTCAAATACGAATAAATTCAAAGCCAAACGACACTTATGCACACGAATTACTAATATTCTTATTTTTCCTGATTGTAATTAACTTCTACCCTCGTGACTTGAGACGCGACCCCATAATTTAGGGAGGGACTACGAATCCCCCCGCGCTCAACGCGCGATTCCCGCTCGCTCGGATCTCTCGATCTTCTTTCTAGCGCGACTCCCGTTCAACTACTTTTCGAGACGTTTTTCGTCCACGCAATTTCAGCCAACGATCATATTCTTCCTAAATTTGCGATAATGCATTTTCTAGAGCCTGCCGCCCACACAGCGCCATCCATCAGCTGATCACACGCGAAGGCGATGTTTTGTCTATCAAAAAGTTTACACATTGAAATCTCATATCTCGTCTAGACTGAAACGAAGACTTCTTTCATCGGGTGTTTCGTGAGAGGAATTCTCAAATGAATTCTGATACATTGTATATGAAGCTTTCATATAAGCACAGAGTGCGAATACTTATATTGAGTTCACTTAAAAATGCTCTGCATTTCAAATCAGCGCACTTCCACTTACCTTTTTTTTGACTAATATTTCATATTCGATGTCTGATTGATCGATCAATCCTTCAATTTCATTTTTGATCAAAAAATCCATTTCAACTTTTTTTGAATTTGATTACATCATTTGATTTGCATTTTTTCCTTTCGTTTTAGCATCTGGTTTCAATAGAGTTGATAATATAGACAACGTAAGTCAGAACCATTACCATTCAAAAAGGAACATTGTCAAGCACATTCAAGCAAAAGTCAGATAGAAAACATGAAAAATACACATATTCGGAAAAACAATGAAGGTAGTTATATTGCATTTCGAGGTATATCTTATTATAGGCCGTTCTGTTGCTGAAACACCTGTTCTTATAAATCAAATAACACATTAGAAACGACTGTTTTTCTTACTTGCTGAAAATACATGACTTACTAAGTCGAATTTCAATTGAAAACGCTTTCCCGAATATTTATGGTTTTTGGACATTCATCGTTTTTTCCGCACGCTCTTCGTTTTAAAAAAATAATAAGTTGGGTCCTCTTTGTTTCGTTACCTCCTCGAATTTTTTCTGCGGCTATTTGTTCAATTTTATATTATAATTTTTTCAATTGTTTTCATAATGCAGAACTACTCTCTTTTATTCCATTCATTCTCTTACTTTTCATGTCCTTATATCTCCAGCATTTCGACTTCTTATATCTGTGTTGTGAGTGGTCAATGAAAGCTGTACCCATTCAATTATTTTGTCTTTCTTCCAATTGAATCTGTGGTTCATATGCTGTACTATAGCATGTATCAATTACCAAACAATTAATACAGATTTACACACAACTTGATAAGATTGCCCACCGAACATATATCTGGAACCAAACCAAACGGCAGGATGCCATTAGTATCCTTGTCAGTGATATCTGCTGCTTCTTATCTGAGCGACCGTTAAGACAACATCAACATTATTCTCGTACTTCCTATTGCAGTTGTCATGGCGTACGAGGATGCTCTTAAACGGGTCAGCATTGTCTGGAGACTGTGGAGGAGATGGCTTTTGCGAGTTATGACAACGTCCGGGTATCAATTTATGGGGTCGAACGTCCTGCTGGGAGTTTCCAAACGTACTTTCGTGTAGACTATTATACCAGGGAATTTGTAGTGATCGGGGTATCAGATAGTGACACACTGAAACACGAAGATCACAGATAGTTGAAAACTACCCAATGAGAAAAAAAAGCACGACAGGAATAGAAGTCATCGAAAATGGTACAGGATGAAAACCAATGTAACTGATGAATACTATGATTTCACGATGTTGAATTGTCAGAATCATGCTGGACAAAGAATTTAGTGATGCTTTTCATTTGCTAATAACTATATACGTTTCCTCAGGATATCAGACTCAAGTTATATTCAGATTGGAAGGGAGTTGGCGCAAATTGTTATGAGCCCAGCCCATGAACGAGAGGTCCTAGGTCATATATATATATATATATATATATATATATATATATATATATATATATATATATATATATATATATATAGATTACATTTTTTATCTAAAATTTGTCGAATTATTACACCTTAGTGCTGTGAGGAGTCGATGATATATAATATAAATGTAAATCAATTGAAATTACCGAAAAGCAGTGGGTAGGTAGGGATTACAAATGATATAAGCAACAAAATAAAGTGAATACAGATATAAATGTAAAAACAGAGATGAATAGAGACAGCACCTACATTGACAATAGTCACTAGGTAAAGCTGAAGACGCATCATAGTGAGAATTCTCTGTTTTCAGTTTCATTTCAAAATTAGCGAGGCTTGCATTCTTCATATTGTTTGGGAGAGTGAGTTACATGGTATGGGTTACATCTCCTTTTTAAATTGTCTTGAATGTGTTTCAGATTCTAGCATATTACACATGATGGCAGAGTTAATATATTCAATTATTCCAGCTAAAGCTCTGATTGCTCGTTTTTGAATTGTGAATATTCTCACGATATAATATATGTGACCCAGATTATCAATCCATAAGTAAATGATCTTTGAAACATTGCCTGATAAGCGGTATGGGCAGCTTCATTAACCACTTTATTTTTTATCTGCCTGATTGCATGGACCTTGCATGTTAGTTTTATTGCTAGTTTGTCAATATGAGATTTCCAAGCTAACTTCGAATCATTAGTTATACCAAAACATTTCATGTCTTCTAAGGGATTATGAGACAGCGAAAACTGTTTGAGGTTTTGCTTTTATTCGCACATAGGCTATTCGCAGTGAACCAGTCCATAGCTTTTCTAATCCTGATGTTTCTTTTGTGTTCTTTTCCGAAAGGCGGCACTGGTATAAATCAAGAAAATTAGTGGCCCAAGCACACTACCTTGTGGAACACCAATCGAGATCGATTTAAAGCTACTGAGTTCTCCATTATATGATCCACATTGTAGTGTCTCATGTAGATATGATGGTGGCAAATTGTGTGCTATGCCTACAAAGCAATAGTATCAGTTTTTCTGAAAATGTCACCTTGCTCGGATCGAGGAATATGAAAAGTATTGATTATTTGTTTTCGAAACCTCCAGTTGACGTCGACTAATTCGACCTGTGCTTTCATTTGTATGTTCATGATTGATGGGTTCGCGAATAACCATGCTTTTTCTGAGTAACGACGGGACTGAGTGAGCTGAAAGACTTCAATCGAAGTCGACGTCGTTTTTCAAGATACGTCATGAATAACTTCTAGGAAATGTATTTCATGGCAGGTTATGAACTCAGAACAGTATTAAGAGAAATGGAATAATATGTAACCTTCACTGGTGCAGAAAGGCAAACTAGATTTCTATCCATCTCAACTTGTATAGATTCCATATTTATTCTCCTTCCAGATCACGACATACTGAGAAGCTAACTAGACGAAGAAAAGAGTAAATCGCTTCGAAAAATTACATTTGTTGAAGAGATCATGATAATGATAATAGTTTTCATCTATTGCGATTGGCAGATATTCACGCCAAATGATATGTCAGCTCTGATATTTTACTGGCTATATACATTCAATGACTCCGATGTTATTTTATTCACGTTAAAAAATTTAATAGAATATGTACCCCATCAGTTCAAAGAATTCAATTTGGGAAAAGATGGTCTGATGGACGAGCGTCTTGGCACCTTTTTTCACATGCCGTGAGAATAACATACCAAATATATGATAGATAGATAATTCATTCATCACTAAAATCTTCACACATACACAATTACACAATTGAACACATGGGAAAACTCATTGGACTACTCAAAAAACAGAAAACAGTTTAAAAACGATTCTACGCACTGAAAGAAAGTAATTCATCCATACTGTAGACGCAACTATCTAACAACATCCTATATACTTCATTTATCAATACCGATCTAGTTTCATTGATCCCTATCAACGATTTCATCTTATTGAAGCATTCAATACCCAGATATTTTGGAGAATTTTGACAAACCCTCAAGCGAGAGTAGGGGTGGTATGAAGTATCTTCACCTCGTGTCTCATAATTATGAATATCTGAATTTTTAGGAAATAGTTGTTTATTATCTTAAAAAAATAGAACTAGCTGTAGTATGTAGAGACATTGTAATGATAAGATGTTGTATTTTTTAAATAATAGTTTACAAGAATCCAGTGGGCGAGCTTTTTCTATGCAGCGAAAGACTCTTTTTTGAATCTTGAAAATGCAGTCAGTATATGCAGAATTGTCCCAGAAAAATCAATCCATAAAAGTACAAGTCTGTAATTCATTAGTTTTATAATTTCTGTAGAGACATTGTCACTCAGATTCCGATTTGCATAGTTTGCACTGCCAACTTTTAGATATAAACTGTCGATATGTGCCTCTAATATTAGCTTTTTATCAACCCTGACTGTATTCTAGAGTTTCACCACACATGCATGCTGATATTATTCATCAGTTCTGAGTTCAACATACCGTTTTTGGGTAAGAAATTAATAAATTTGGTTTTCTTAATATTACACATAAGATCATTGTCAACACAGTACTTACTGAATTCATCACAGTCATAATTACTTAAGTTTACAGTTTTCCTCAAGCTTTTATGGGCTAGGAGTATATTTGATTCATCGGTGCAAAATGTAGTTTCATTGGGGAGACGATTATCCTAAGTTATTATGCATGTAAATGGTTTCCGGTAACCTGCGCGTAGTAATTTCTTATCAAATTGATCTTTCTGAAAAATAAATGCTGAGAAAATGACTATACGTCGCTTTCAAATATGTAAAGTGGACGTATAACCATAAATTTCAAGAAATTGGTTGAGTCTAGTTGTTTTGGAAATATAATCAAGCTGCTAGCAAGCAAAGGATAGATAAGTAATTTGAAAGATGGGCTCGAAAAACTGCGATGTTTATTCTCTTCGTAGTTGCCTGGCTTTCTGACCTGCCACAATCCGAAAAAAGTATAAGTATTGAAATCTGTACTGTAACAGGGTTTAATTTGTGAAGTTCTAAAGTAATAGAGGATGGTTTAGGAAATGTCACTTTGATTGATGGTTGTCAAAATTTGTTTCACAATTCGTCAATAGTTTTCCAACTGAAAATAACGATTTACTTTACCTTGATAAAATTTAAATAGAGAAACCTTCACTCACCTGACACCAGATATTGAACCAGTCTTTATCTTTTTGAATAAATCTGATTCTGTATCGAAAGGCTGTTAGCTGGTTCAGTTATATGACTGAATGAAATAACAAGCAGCAGAAACATTCGACGTGATTGTTGTTAGGAGGGAAAGAGATATAATAAGAAAATTCAAAATTACCATTATTATTCAGAAATATCGCTGCAGTACAAGTGTAGAAGGGTAGACTATCTATCTATGAATACATTTTCGGTTATAATTGCACGGGTGCATTAAAATTACCGATAATTTCGCAAGAAAGCGTGATATCTAAAAATTGCAAGAGCTTATTTTCATATTTTACAATATATGAAAATAACCGAATGCAATTTGTATAAGATATCACGCTCGAATGCAAAATTATCTGGTCATTTTTATGCACGAATGTAACTCATTGGAATATTTCACCAATAAAGAAATTCTCAAGGAAATATTATTTTTTGTTCATTTATACTTTCCTCTATAGATTGTATGGAATACTCACCTAAACGCGGAATGTTTTTCTATTTTTGAAGTCTATCTGACATTTATTTGTGTTATTTACGTCTAGCGATTCGGTTTCAAATGTGTTGTTATGGTGACTTGATACACTGCAATTACCGCTGTAAGTTTTCAATAATTGCATTGCTCTTATGGCATATTTTATATATGAGGGAAATATTCAATGATAATTCAAGTATGCGTGGTATTCGGTAAGAAAAATTCACACCATATTGGACACGAATTATTTGAAATTTATATTTTAGCCTCCAAAGTACGTCAAGATAGGATTTGGATTACATTACAGATTCAACAACTGAATCGATAATGACTAGTTCTGTCACATATTCATTGTACAGACTTCAGTTGATAGTTAAATGACAGTGTCAATGGCTGATAGATGAAGGTGTGTATGAATATTGTATTTTTATTAGTCTGTTAAATTGCTCCTGTGTCGAATTTGAACGTAACTTTACTTAAGTTCGAAGTGGGTAAGTGACATGTTATGTTGAACAAAATTTTCTCTGCTTGTGTGAAAAAATTTCCACCATATTTCGCTGTAGCTTACCCATGCAGGAAAAAAATTCCGATAAAACAGCGGAGTTGCCATTGGTTGCCATGGTAACGAGAAACAAAATACACCTTTTATTGGTCGAAAACTGGTGGTGTGGTGTGAAAATTTCATGTATATATCATTTGTAGCATTTTTATTTATATATATATATATATATATATATATATATATACAAGTACAGAAGGGTAGACTTCCATCCAGCCTGAAGGGTTTTTGCGTTAATTGAAAAATTGAAAAATAGAACAAGTCCAATTAGTCAGCAACTGCTCTCTAACTGAAATTTGACTATGAAAAAAAATGCTAGAAATGATATATACATGAAATTTTCACACCACACCACCAGTTTTCGACCAATAAAAGGTGTATTTTGTTTCTCGTTACCATGGCAACCAATGGCAACTCCGCTGTTTTATCGGAATTTTTTTCCTGCATGGGTAAGCTATATATATATATATATATATATATATATATATATATATATATATATATATATATATATACCGTGTGACACAGACTCTTGGTACACCCCCTTTTTCTCCTTTGTTTTTCTAGCTATATTTTTGAAATTTGGAACATTGAATATGCTCACTGAACAGCATTTCTCGATATATCTGAAAGGAAAAAAAAACTTCCAATTTTTCCGGAAATGACATCAACTTTCGATTCTTGAATGAGACACCCTGTATATTGTTGCATGATCGGCTAGGCATGATCATGAGGAATCCAACGATACCAGGTTTGATGATGTTATCTCCAATGACTGCGGAGATATCGCCATTTATATTATTCATAAGCTCAATGAGTAGGAGAGAGAATTGGATTGACCCGCCAGAAAAAGTTTCTCTCTCCTACTCGTTGAGCTTATGGATAATATAAATGGCGATATCTCCGCAGTCATTGGAGATAACATCATCAAACCTGGTATCGTTGGATTCCTCATGATCATCCCTAGCCGATCATGCAACAATATACAGGGTGTCCCATTCAAGAATCGAAAGTTGATGACATTTCCGGAAAAATTGGAAGTTGTTTTTTTCTTTCAGATATGTCGAGAAATGCTGTTCAGTGAGCATATTCAATGTTCCGAATTTCAAAAATATAGCTAGAAAAACAAAGGAGAAAACGGGGGTGTACCATGGGTCTGTGTCACACGGTATATATATATATATATATATATATATATATATATATATATATATATATATATATATATATATGTATATATATAGAAGGAATAAATCTTGGAGTTGCAGTCTTGTACTGGTCGTAGAGTAAACTCTTTGTCATTTTGTCAAGCTTTCGGAAAATATTTATTTCCTTCCTCAGGACAACTACAAAAAGAGAATACAATAAATGAAGAAAAACGATTGAATCTACTTACATAACTTGAGTGAAATAAGAAAGATTAGCACGAAAAAGGAATATAAAATGATGTAGAAATGTTGGACAGACAATGTAAAGATAAAATTTGAAGTATATGTCATATTCAATCTCATTAGGAAATATCAAGTATCTATACTGGGTGTATTAGCATCACTATAATATTTCGATTTGTCTATGTTCAATTTTAATATATAAGTGTAAATTTCACTAAGATTATTGAGATCAGTTCTCTTATTTAAGCTCTTACCCTCTTCATTAATTTGTAACATCTCTAAAAACGTTCTTTTCAACAAGTTATTCTATATTTCAAGTATTTTTACATTATCAAAACCCCTTATATGGTCCAATTGATTGACATGTTGTGCCAATGCACAGGAATTTATATTTCTTTTACAATCACTTTTATGTGAAATTATCCTGCCCTTCAGGAGTCTAGACGTTTGACCAATGTATACCTTATCACAGTCATTACAATACTTGAAATAGAGAATAACTTGTTGAAAAGAACGTTTTTAGAGATGTTACAAATTAATGAAGAGGGTAAGAGCTTAAATAAGAGAACTGATCTCAATAATCTTAGTGAAATTCACACTTATATATTAAAATTGAACAGAGATAAATCGAAACATTATAGTAATGCTAATACACCCAGTATAGATACTTGATATTTCCTAATAAAATTGAATATGACATATACTTCAAATTTTATCTTTACATTGTCTGTCCAACATTTCTACATCATTTTATATTCCTTTTCCGTGCTAATCTTTTTTATTTCACTCAAGTTATGTGAGTAGATTCAATCGTTTTTCTTCATTTATTGTATTCTCTTTTTGTAGTTGTCCTGAGGAAGGAAATAAATATTTTCCGAAAGCTTGACAAAATGACAAAGAGTTTACTTTAAGACCAGTACAAGACTGCAACTCAAAGATTTATTCCTTCTATATTTAACAATTTATGCACCACAAACAGTACAATGTTACATTTCAAAAACAAACATCAAATGGATCAATTTGAAATTCTCAAAGATTTATATATACTATAGACATGGTATTCTACTGAACAGGAAACGCTATTGAAATCCTCAGAATACCCAGAAAATAATTCAGACTTCACTATAATCTATGGAGTAACTGAAGCTGACTCTCATATTGTGTTCGACATTGTTTTTATACTCAGTGTTTTAATTGTTATCGTCATATTCAGAGGTATGACCTAATTTGTGCTGATCATTGCCTGATTCATATACTTTTCGCTTGTATCCATTCACAATAATGATTTTCCGATGATAATTCATTTTCGGCCAGAGAAGTATTCATCGAATTGAATTGAATAAAATTTAACTCATATTAGTACTCAACCAACCGTAATATTCTACATTTAATAGGACCCACTGCAATGATCAAAATGTCATTTGTGTGGATTACTAATTATCCATTGTTCCATATGACGAATAGTTCATAATACAACGCTATATCGAAGCGTTCTCATAACGACCGTCGAATCCTACTCGGTGCCCAATTAATTCAAGAATTTCATCAATATTTTTTCAGATCAGGTAGATATGATGTATTCATAGGGACGCTCTAACCCTTCGATGCTATTTTCGGTACGAGTTCATTAATTTTCCAATATAGGAACATTCATTAGCTATTCTCCATGGTGACAGTTATTGATCACCACTGAAGGGACTAGATTGGATATTTTTAATCAGTGGCTATATGCGATCCTTGGGAGAAAAAATAGTATGAGTATTCCAGATTTACCAAACCAAGCTCAAACGAACGGTGACTTATGAGAATCACAGAAGACTGAATGAAAATTTGCCATAAAAGATATAATTTATGACATTCCATATCAAACGCCATCGACTTCGAACGAAGTCCTCCATCAGGTAGGTCTTTTTATTATTTCTTCCATTTCTCAAGAGCAGCATGCTGATTCACGGATCCGTACACTATAAAATATGACATAGTTATTGCTCAATAAGAGAGAAATTCGCGAGAAAAATATTTGCCACAATGGGGAATCGAACCCAGGACCTGCCATGCAGGAGCCTAGCGAAAAACCACCTGCACTAATTCTTTCACCTAGGATTAATATTCTTCTCGAATATCAAGAAGTGATGTTTTTTATTGCGCTCCATCGTTTGTGAAAACTATCGCACTGTGGAAGAATAAGAATATCTATCAAACTCTAATCACTCCCTTTTTTTGTCACGAATAGAAGTCGAATGGCATACTTGAAGACTGGCTATAAATCAAATCATCTGAATGAACAATCTGTTCAGGCCAATCTTAACACCTATCAGAAAACAACGAATAACCTGGTTTGCTTGAAAGTGGTTGACAATGTTCCTTGCTGAATGGTAATGGTTCGGACTTCCATTGTCTATATTTTTAACTCTATGGAAACCTGTTGCTGAGAGCGGAAGGATTAAAATGCAAATCAAGTGAAAAAATCAAATCGAAATCAAATTTTTGGTTGATAATGAGATTAAGGATTGATTGATCAAAGAAAATACTGTTGTTACCAAAAAAAACCGAGATTTCGAATATAAAATATGAGTCAAAGAAGAATTTTTAAATGACGAAATAAAATATAATGATATTGTGACAAAAAAATTGAGGTATCGAATATGAAATACTAGTCAAAAAATGAAAATGAAGAAATTAAATGAAATATTATGAAAAATTGTTGAAACCAAGTTTCAAGTTTAGTGTACTCACGACGTTTCGATTGCTGGTATCCGCAACCGTCTTCGGGTGATGACTAACAATATTTCGAGGTGTGGTCGGTTATAAAGCCCCCCGATTTTCCTATGGTGGGGGAAAGGGTGTTACTACCAAGGAGGCGAGCGGGTGCTACTACTAGAAGTGTGCCGATCAATCTTCAGCGGGAAATGGATGTATTGGCGCGAGATTCTCCCTGATCGAACCGCAGCCGGTCCATGCTTTGGATAAGCGGCCTCCACACAATCCGGATCTCCACGCTGGCATGACTGAATGCGTCGTTGTTAAGGATGTAGGTGGCTTCCTTGAATTTTCTCTTGAACCAGTGCTCCTCCTTGTGTATGACCTCGGCTTCAGACCATTTGATGTTGTGATGGTTTTTCCAAACATGCTCTGCTATTCCTGATTTCGTTGTTTCTCCTCGTTGAGTGTTTTTCTTGTGTTCGCCTATTCTTACTTCCAATGGTCTTTCGGTTTCTCCGATGTAGGATTTGCCACACTCGCATGGTATCCGGTAAACGCAGTTGTTGGTGTCGCTGTTTTTATTCGGTGGTCAGATTTTCGTGAGCTGGCTGCGTATTGTGTTTCCTGATCGAAAACAGACTCTGACGTTGTATTTTTCTCCTATCCTCTTGATCCCCTCTGAAAGTCCTCTCATGTAGGGGATGGTAAAATTTTGCTGTTCCACTATCTCCTTAGTGTTCCTTTGATTCGTCCGAGCCAGTGTTTGATCCACCAGCTTCTCCGAGTAGCCATTCTTCTGAAGATCCTTTCTTATGTTGTTCAACTCCTTGTCTAGACTTTCTTTGGTGTTGCAGAGATTGATTGCCCGATCAATCAGAGTCTTGACGATTTCCTGCTTCGTAGATTGATGGTGATTGGATTGCTCATTCAGGTATTGTCCAGTATGCGTAGGTTTCCTGTAGGCTGATGTTTCCCATATATTTCTGGTCCTCTTCACCTCCACGTCGAGAAACAGCAGTTTGTTCTGAGATTATTTTTTCATTGTGAACTTGATGGTGGGCCTCATCTTGTTCAGATATTCTAGAAAGGCATCCAATTCTGCATCTCCGCGGTTCCATACTATGAACGTGTCGTCCACGTATCTCAACCAAACGAGGGGTATCATTCGGCCTGTTCGATGGCGAATGCTACGAACCACTTCATAACCAGGCCATAACCAGTGACAGTGGTGATCCCATTGGTAGTCCTTCATTTCGGCTCAGGAAACGATCCTTCAACTGGAAGTAGCAAATCTGAATGCAGCATTTCAGCAACTCCATGATGCCTCCTAATGGTTGTGCTGTTCTATGCTCCAAAGTATCGCCTTCTCTCAGCTTCTTTTTGATGATCTCGAGTGCCTCTTTGACGGGAACGTTGGTGTAGAGGCTTTCCACATCGAAACTGATTAGCTGGTCTCCTTCTTTGGCCTCGATTCTTCCCAAGATTTCAACGAAGTGTGTGGAGTTCTTCGCAAAAAATGAGGAGCTTTCTTGTAGTGGCTGTAGGATTGCAAGTAGTAATTTCGCGAATCTGTGGGTTGCCAAGTTCCCAGAGCTGATGATCGGCATGAGAGGTACGTCCGTCTTTTGGATTTTCGGAAGCCTGTATTGCAAGCCACCTCACCTCTATGGGCTTTCGAAAATCTGGAAGTCAACAAATTTCCACCATCTCCTACGTGAGAGGACTTTCAGAGAGGATCAAGAAGATAGGAGGCAAATACAACGTCAGAGTCTGTTTTCGATCAGCCAGCTCATAAAAATTCGACCACCGAATATAAACAGCGACACCAACAACTGCGTTCACCGAATACCATGCGAATGCGGCAAATCCTACGTCGGAGAAACCAGATACCCATTGGAAGTGATAATGGGCGAACAACACAAGAAAAACACACAACGAGAATAAATAACGAAATCAGGAATAGCGAAGCATGTTTGGATAAACTATCACAGCATTAAATGGCCTGAAGCCGAGGTCATACAAAAGGAGGAGCACCGGTTCAAGGAGAAATTCAAGGAAGCCTCCTACATCCTCAATAACGACGCAATTAGTCACCCCAGCGTATAGATCTGGAATGTGTGGAGGGCGCTTATCCAAGACATAGATCGACTTCAGCTCGATGGGGAAGAATCTCGCGCCAGTTCATCCATTTACCGGTGAAAATCGATCAGCACACTTCTAGTGGTAGCACCAGTGCGCCTCATTTTTAGTACCGCCCCTTTCCACACCATAAGGAAATCGGAGCTACATTACCGACCATACCACGAAATATTGTCAGTTATTACACCAAGACGATAGCGGATACTAACAAACGAAACGTCGTTAGTACACTCAACTTGAAACTTGGTTTCAACATTTTTTCAGTATCACTTTATATATTTCTTCTCCTATTTTTTGGCTCTGCTATTTCGTATTCGATATCACAAATTGTTTGTCACAATATTATTTTCTTTAACACATAAAACCTTTAATTTTATCTTTTTGACCAAAGAAATACAATTTCCTTACTTGATTTGTATTTTCATCATATAGTTTTTAGCAACTGGTTTCAATGACATAGACAATGGAAGGCCAGTAGATCAGCAATGGGGCATTTGGATCGGAAGTCGCCTGACCGCAGAGAGAGATAAGCGAGCGCTCGCTGAGGAGTTCACTTGGGTGTTATCAGTAACCGCAGATCGCGCTCGATGTAAACAAATTGAAAAATATTCGTGAAAGAAAGTGAGATAATAATAATGATGATGAATTTTATTGACGTTAGAGAAAAATACACGGGGTGTGCAACATTAAAGAAAAATGGTCGTGCGGAGGGCGTGGACGTTATAGAAAAATACACGGGGTGTTCAACATTAAAGAAAAATGACCGTGCGGTGGGCGTGGACGTCAGAGAAAAATGTCTACCACGGGGTGTGCAACACTAAAGAAAAATGGACGCTGGCGACCATGAGGGCATGCGGACGGCTGGGTGTGCTTCATGGAGGGTGTGCTGAAAGCAGGATGTGCAGGATATGCAGGGTATGTAGGAATCGATGTCGTGAGGACTGCGATGGACGGAGTGTGCGTCATGGAGTGCCACTTCCTTCATCGTCAATTCGCGTTCGATTTTTTTTGAACGTTATTTTGTTTATCGTACGAATTTTTTCGTTCGTTGGAAATAAAAAAATATTTTCATAAATTAGTTTTTATTTTGGTAATATATCACAAAGCCATTTGTAAAGAATATCAACGTTTCGGAGACTGCAATTGAAGTTTTTTCTTCGGTCGTGATGCATACAAGGTGAAACGCCATCGTTGCTGCCGAATGTGGGAACCAACCACGTTGTGTTGTCGTAATCTTCTAAATTCACAACGCGTGTAGGTATGGTCAATTGATTGAATTCGTCGATGAGATAGTCTCGCTTTTGGAGTCCTCGCACATAAATTATGTCTACATCATGCAGATTCTCCTTGAGGATGGCATTCAATCGGTTGTACTCCACAAATCCGGAGGAATATCTAAATCCGTGTACGTTTCGCTCCAAGAAACAGACGGTACGTCGATGCTCTTTACTCAAAGTCGAAAATGGTATGTTTGGTAGCAATAAAAAGTTACTACATTGAATTCCAATCCTAATGGCTATCTCCTTTGGATGGAATTGCTGTCCGATAATGAAGCCTTGAATATCTACTGTAGCTATTTTCATGTTGAGTTGCGATCGATACTGAAGCAAAATCACATGCTCAGTTCCATATCCTGATGATTTCACTGAGTGGGAGGTGCTCGATGACAGTGTCGTGCACAATGATGCAATAGGCTCTAGTATTTCGGGAAAATCCTTCGGATGTCTCGATTTCAAGCTTCACATCGACGCTGGTACTCTTGATGCTCTCGTCCCTTCTAGAACAATCGATGACAAACAGAGATTTGTCAAAGAATGCAGATGATGATGGAAGAGGATTATGTTGATTGGTATTTTTGTAACTCATACCAAATTGCGTGTAATTGAAATAGGCTTGAGAATAATTCCCTCTCGCAAAATTCAAATGCATATTTTCCTTGGGATAATTTTCACCGTTCAGAGTCAACGTTATATTGGAAATATTCAGATGATTGAATATCGTCGGATCATTATTGGTTTTGGTGTAATCACGATCTGTCTGGAAGCATACAATGACAAAGCGAGGACTTTCGAGAAACGATGAAGTTTTGACAGCCCATATTTCATTTTTGGCACCTTGTGTGAGAGCAGGCAACATATGAAGTTTCCATTTTCTGAACGGTATAAGAAAGGGAGTGTCAGCTTGGATGGCCATCAAAAGCTGCAATTTGATTTGATCGTGTGGAAATATGCGTTTGACTTTCAGTTCGATATTTTCAATCTCCAATTTAACGTCTGTTTTCGTTCCAGGCGGTGCACCGGGAATTTCTTCTATTTTAAAACAGTTGCTATCGTCGCCAGCTCGTACTAAACGAATTGAATGTTTACCATAGGAAACACATTGATAATCGTTGAAAATATTCAAAAAGTGCTTAATTGGTATGAGCATGTTGAATGTGAGATGAGTTGGGTGGATGACGCTCACGTTGTTGGGAAAAGTCCAACCGGGGATAGCCATGTGCTTGATATCTTCATCGGTGTAGGTGAGAAAGCCTCTGACAGTACTAACAATTCCACCTTCACGAACCGTTTCCAATTCTTTACCGCTCCGCTCGTAACTAGCAGATTGAAACATGAAAGCGGCAGCATTGTTCACGAAAGCCACTCTGCCCTCTCCTCCAGTTCTCTCAATTTTTCCGCTGATGAATAGCAAGCTGTCGTACAAGGCATCGTAGGCATCCGATTGATTAATGTTGATTTCAATAACGTCATTGTTACGGAATAATATGACATAAGGATAGTAGGTTCGCCACTCCACCTTTTGTATAGACTCATCGTTTTGAGGTTTTCGGAAGATGTTGAACACATGATTGGACAACATGATTGCCAAGAGATTCTAGAAATAATTTATTGTCCACCATCAGCGGTTGACGCTGTTGCTGGTTGAATGTCTTGTTGAAGACTGAGGTGGGTAGTGAGTTGTTCTTATAGATAAGCATAGTTCTTCTTCAATTCCAAACGAATTATTATTTCTTCGTTTCGAAAATCGATCGGTTTGGAATGTTGATCGAGTACTCGCAGCGTAATATTACCTATTTTGTCTCTATGAGCAATGGTTTATCTACATAAATGAGGTGATTGGGTGTTTCGTCAATTGCGTACCCAGGATCAACACCAATAGCGTATTCGTATATCGTATGAGACGGTGTGTTGTTGTAGAAGGCTCCAAACGTAATGTTGCTATCTATGTGTATGGTGCGTACTTTAATGATATCCACAGGCAAATCGGATGCGTAATGTGTGTTGGATTCGAGGAGAGATGATGAAAAACCCAAAATGTGAGCCAGACTATTTGTCGGTCGGAAATCGATTGAATGCTTGAGGCAAAATATTTCACTTTTCAGTGTATTATTATTCGGTTTGAGATAGAAAAATTCCTCTGGGTTGTCCTTGAACGTTTTAGGTATGATGTGTTTTTTAATCAGATTCTCAACGTCGGTTATTTCGTAAGACCCAGTAGGTACATCAAAACTTTTTGGCTCATCTTCGTTTTCACAGTAGTAGAATTTCGTGCCATCTTCAATGTTGGGTATACTGTTGTACGAATGGAAACTCAGCAAAGCCAAACTGTATTCTGAATCGGGATCCAATCGAATAGGTGGATTAAAATCGATGGAAAGCGTCGAAGAACGACTCGTTAGCGTTAATATCATCGACATGACTGATACAAGGTAGCCTACGACATTCCCTTAAATAATATAAACAACATGTGAACAAATATTCATTTTTTAACATTCTATTTGCGAAGTTACAGGCCCACAAAATATTGCTTTTTGTAGCGGTGGTGATGTAGACTCTTCACGTAGACAATGAATGAAACATGGTAAACGCACTTGCAGAGCGAATCGATGTTGGTAGTCGTTCGGTAATCTATGCCACACATCTAGCAGCTCCCAAGGTCCTGCTTCCCTCATCAAATAGTCGATGGGTATATTTCTCAATTCGTCATCAGTGTAATCTCTTAAACACTTACTCGACATTCTGTAGTAAAAACTTCAGGCAGAGATGCCCGCAGTTACTCCGATTGAAATTCTGGGATTGATCATTATTGTATGTGATTGTTGTACCCCCTCCAAGATATCGCACCAATTCCATTGGAGGTTTCAAATTACCGAAACTGTCAAAATATTGTACAGCATTGCCGTTTTTGATGTAAGCTACCCAATGGGTGCCGGCATTCAACTGAGTATCCAAGTTGATTACAGCGCATTCTCGTGGCCAAGGACCGCAAATTGGTAACGTATCGCGCATGAAGACTCCACGAAAATGCGGTATTTTCAGTTGACGAGCGCACCGCCGTATTTCTCAATCATACAACGCTCTATTGGGCAGCTTCAATGGGAGTTTGTTTGTTTTTTCAAGTTGAGTCCGCGTCCTTTGCGTTGTTGTTTCTTCAGAAACAGACCGAATCCTCGAGGTGTTTTGCGCAGGTACAAGGCGAAACCTAAATGTTCCATAGCCTGATTGTGACGTTGATCTTCTTCGATTTTTTTTTGGCATTCTTGGCATCGATAACGGTTTTTGCAATGGCGCTCGCTCCACCCGCTATAGAACCCAAAGCCGAAAGAGCAGCGAATATAGGTATAAGCGGTAGTATTCCTCCAGACTTTGCATCGAACGGTATTATTCTGGGTATTTTGATGTTTTTACGTCCGCCAGCACTAGATTTTTTAACATTCGTAGGATGCGGCTTCCAATTTTTGAAGAATGTTACGTCGAAAGGTCATACCCATACCGAGTTCACGTTTAGTCTTCATGGCTGTCGTTACGAACCAAGAGGCTGATTTTTCCCCCAAACTAGAGTCCTTCGATTTGAACCGCTCCCACGCACTGTTCTCCAGCTCCAAATCAGCCTTATGACGATCCCCCAAAGACTTATTCTGCGAATAGGCCAAATCGTGGCGACGGCAAGCAGAATCTAGACCGTTAATTCCCTTCTGACCGAGCGCTAATCTTTCGTGGAGACGTGTACCAGGTCCACAATACTGATATCCAGGTAGATGCAATTCGAACGGGAGCTTATCGATGAGTGAATCGACTACACCTACACCGCAGTAAGTCAACATTGAGAATGACATGGAGTGATGTTGAACAATCATTTTATAACCACGTTGCACTCGTTGTCCAACATCACAACATGGAAGTCGTTCAACGAGACGAGTCCATTACCCATTGAAAATTTAGATTTTCTGAATGAAGCCAACAGCGTGGAGGGAAAACACGGTAAATTATTACCTAATTCGTTTCGTGCTATCATTTGCGGACCGAGTGGCTGTGGAAAGACGAATGCCATGTTGACGCTGTTATTTCATTCAAATAGAGCCATATTCGAAAATCTTTACGTGTACTCAAAGTCATTGTATCAGCCAAAATATCAAGCAGTTCAAGAAATCTTGGGCAAAGTAAAGGGGTTGGGGTATTTTCCGTTTAGAGAGAATGAGGAAATTATAAGTCCTCACGAAGCCAAATCAAATTCCATATTCATTTTTGATCATGTTGCATGCGATGGACAGCAGAAAATTCGAGAATATTATTCCATGTGTAGACATGAGAATATTGACGCCGCCTACCTTTGTCAAACATACTCGAAAATCCTCAATTAATTGATACGGGACAATTTCAATATGATTTTATTATTCAAACAGGATGAAATCAATTTGAAACATGTATTCGATAAACACGTCTCATCCGACATGCCTTTCGAAGAATTTAAAAAATTATGTGCGGATTCCTGCAAGATCGATATGGAGCCATTGTGATAATGAAAGATTTCGATAAAAATGCCGGCCGCTATCGTCACGGATTCGACAAATATATATGCATACACAGGGTGTAATGTAGTTTCATTTGTCATCATGAGGCTGTTGAGCAAAGAAGTTGATGTTATTCGAAAGAATAAAATCAACGAAATTGCGCGCGGAATACGAAAAAAATATTTAGCTTTGAAATTGGGCAAGTCTGAGGAAGATGAGTCGTTGCAAAAATTCTTCAAGCCTCTGTCGGAGCCATTAAAGAAAATAGCTGACAAAACGACCACTGCGCCGATCAAAACAGAAATTGAACCCAAAGAAGAATTGAAGGAGTTGTCAGAACCTAAACAAGAAGAAGTGGAAGAGTCGTCAGAAACTCCATTTCAATCCTTAGAAGCTGGTACGCAAGATGATTCCTCCCTCAGCGTAGATGAGCAAGTTTTAGAGGAATATATCGTTCAATATCCGATAATGTCTCAACCGTACATTATAAAGCATTGGGAAAAAAGCAAGGAAATCGACAAGGTTTATGGTCCTATGTATAATGGCGTATCTTCAAAACGGTTCCTCGGTCAGAGGGAAATAGATTTCGACAAACGTACAGGCAGCATCAAAATGGCTGGGCATATCTGGAGAGAAACACCTGGCCTATATG
Organism: Zygogramma bicolorata; assembly: GCA_032362365.1. NCBI lineage: Eukaryota > Metazoa > Arthropoda > Insecta > Coleoptera > Chrysomelidae > Zygogramma > Zygogramma bicolorata. Next base: position 412,223 of record JAVJAQ010002186.1, on the reverse strand, counting down.
AACTCATATTCCTCGACTTACCTGAAAAGTATACCTCTGACGATTTACAAACATACAAAACAATTTTGTATTTATCGAGCGTCCACAAAAATACCCTCGGTCATTTGAAAGGTACTCAGAGATACAAGTACAATGAAATAATCAAGCCAATGTTTCCTCCGAACGTCTCAAGTTATTGATAGCATCTCGAGATGCTGGAAACACTTCGCTCGACAATGAGATTATGGCCATTTTGAGCGAACTCAAGAAAGCAAACATAATAAGTTGAGGTGTACTGCTACATCATTTTCACAATGGTTGTCGATAAGTTTGGACGTAGTGACAACGCGCCCAACGTCAAAAGAAGGCGAATTCAATCAACGTCTAAGGGTAATGCACTGCTTCACACCCCAGATGGTAATATCGATTTTAGTGATTTGAAATTATGTAATGTGAAGACACCAACAGATGATACGGATGCAGCCAATAAGCGATACGTTTACGGGCTCGTTGAAGAAATCAACACATCTATCAAGAATCAGGTCAGTCAACACACGCAAAAACTATCCATTGTAACGGTCCACTTTCCCGATGGGTAAATAAAGTTTCGCAGCACACCATTTTGACACCCTATACAAATCTGATTTTCAAATTCCTAATAATAATTAATTACGTGCCCTAACTCATATATAAAATTTTAAAATCCCTAATGTTAATTCCGTTAGAAGCCGCCGAATACAACAAAATTCTATATTTCATTGTATCTGTGAACGGGAGCTGTTGAATTCCATAAAAGACACCGATAATTTTTTGTCGCCCTTCAAGGTACCGATAGAACGGCTGCTCGATATTTTGAGCAGATGTAATTGATTCGGAACACTGTCAAAATCTTATTGAAAATAATTTTTAATGTTGAAAGGCCGACCACCACCTAAGGTAATTTTTCTGTCACGAGCAACTGAAAATGCTTATTGCTTCGATTATTATCGTCAATCAGATATATTACATGATATATTATTTTAGGCCTTTTATATTTTTTGTTGTGGTTTTCCATTATACCCGGCATGGTGATTGCCTTTTCATCATGGTATGTCACAAAGGAGCTTGAGAAACTATCTTGTGATGGATGAATTATCGATAACGAAGTTGAGCGAATAGGATAAGAAAAGCTAACTTGGAAATTAAATGAAAATTGATTACATCTGTGACAATGGTATATTTTATGGAATTCAAAAATCACATAAACTCGTTATATCTACCGGCGATCCTGTAAGTACTTCTTCATTCTTATTCTTGAGAAAGTGGCCGATAAAGGAATTCCGAAGATAAGTCATATAACAGCACACAGAGTACCTAACTAGAATTTGGAAACGATATATTTTTTTATGAATTGTCTCTTGTGAAGTGTTCATAACCTAATTGAAATATTACGAATCGATATATATATATATATATATATATATATATATATATATATATATATATATATTTTTATCATAAATTGTCCCTTGTGAAGTGTTCATATTTGTCACGAAAGTATTTTGTGAACTTTAAAACGGCCGTTTTAGAAGTGTATTTCTTGTTGGTTTGATCTTTGATCCAAATCGAATATTTATTGATACTTAGATAATACTTGGTTCTAAGATACCATTTGGTTATTTCATTGTTACTTGGAGTTTAAATTCCTCTATATGAGTTAGATGAAATAATCCCCATTCTTTTTTTGTAAGCTGATACTAACCATCAATAGATTATATATATTTTTTGTTAATTGGCGTATCTCCTTTTGTTTTGTTCAACCCCTTCCTTGTCAATATTTATTGTCTGGCGCCCTTTGCTTACAGACATTCTAGAAAACACGACCTCGCCTCCGACTATATGAGTAGCCAGGCTGTGACGACATTAATTTTTTGAATGCCCGAGTGAATTATTTAACCAACTGATATTTTTTTTTGGTATTCACCTGATTTTAGTTCACTTTGATAGTAGAACCCAAAAATAACGTCACATAATTTTGGCGCCACAACGTCTGGGGCCTTCTATTTTTTACATTGAAATATTTTTATAATACTTTGAATTACATACTTCATTGACTTTTGGATTATTTTGTGTAGTTGGAAGCATTCTAGCCGCGAAAAGTAAGCAAAATCCTCTTTCCTTCCCATTTCCTTTGTACAAAACAATAGGTAAAAAGAAACTTGTTTTCATTTGCAAGCAGGTCACAATACTGCCTGTGTGTTTTTATTACATTTTTTTATACACCTTCTGTCCTGATAATTGAGTATTGGTTGTCTTCTGTTTATCGTGAATTATTATTCAATATACAGAGTGGTTCGTAAGTTGTTTGCTGATACATGTATTTTTCTAAAACTGGCGTAGCAATTATTATCGTCTAGGCTCTAGCGGATTTGACATAGGGAATCAACAAAAGTGATTATACGGGGTGCAACATAAGTAATACTTTCAAAATTAAATTTTAATAAAAATTTCGTTTTTCATTTGTAAAAAAAAATGGCAAAAATAATCGGTTTTGAAATAGATCCAAATCATTTGAGGGTACATGAATTAAACTATGAATTGTTGATTCGTGATGTAGTTACCGATAAAGTTGATATTGCTCAGAAACGAAAATTTTTGAGACGTGAAATAAAAAAGGATATTGCTAGACCAAACGTAACCTATGAAACGCCGAACTTTGATTTTGAAATTGAAAAAAAAGAAATTGATGAAAGTGTGAAGTCCATTTCGCAGATTGTAGATGATTATGATGGTAGCGATGTCGAAACATATAATCGTTTAAAAAGCAGAATTAATCACATACTTGGTAGACTCTATCGTATACCAGAAGGAATAAAGGATGAAATTTCGAATTTCAAAGGAGACAATATAGTAAGGGTTTCAGTAGTACTAGATGACTTGGAGGAGGTAAGAAACGGTCATGTTATTGGTGAAATGCCAAACAATCATTCTAGCTCTCAGCTTGGTGCATTGGGGGAGATAGGAGCACAATCGAAAATGATTCCAATTTATAAATGGGGTGTCACTTTCGACGGTAATGCGGCTAGGTGTTCGGTAAGTGGATTTTTACAGCGGATAGAGGAACTTAGAAAAGCTAGGAATTGTAGCAAAAATGATCTTTTTCAATCAGCTGTTGATCTTTTCGAAGGCGTTGCAAGAGAATGGTATCGTTCACAGGTTCGTCATAATAGATTCAGTGACTGGGATGAGCTGTGCACATGTCTTCGGCAGGATTTCCTTCCTTCGGATTATGATGATCAACTCTGGCAAGAAATTCAGAATCGTACACAGGGGCAGAATGAGAAAGTTGTTATTTATATTTCTATCATGGATAACCTCTTCAGTTGTTTGGTCGATTCCCCGTCCGAAGAGAAAAAGCTGAAGACCATTCGGAATAATTTGTTGCCTTCTTTCCAGTCACATTTAGCTCTACAGGACATTCCGGAAGTAGCTACTTTAACCAAACTTTGTCGTTCTCTTGAAGAAGCGGCGCAGATTCAAAAAAAATTTCATCCACCTTCTAGATTCGTTTCGTCGTTAGAACCTACTCTAGCTTATGACCCATTGTTCAATGCTGATGATAATATACCTAGCACGAGCAACACTTCAGCTAAAAATTCTTTTTGTCGTCCAAGTGATTTTGATTCGATAAGGGGTTCTCAACGCCATGGAATTTCTCAGTGTACTAGTAGCAAAGGTTATCGGAATTCTGGTTTTTTTCATTCAGATCAAGGAAATCGTCGGCACGAATCACCTACTAGGCAAATGGCAGCCATTCGCTGTTGGAAATGTAAGGAAAATGGGCACTTACAGCGGGATTGCAGGAAGCGTACTCCAGTTTGTCACGGCTGCGGAAAGTTGAACGTCATTCGCCCAAATTGTCCAAATTGTACAAAAAACGCAATGCGAGGAAGCACTTCGTAGGTCAGTGTTACCCTTTGGCATGTAAGATCTACGTCGATAAACTCGAGACTGAGTGGAATGATTGGTTGAAAATGGTTAGAAATTTTTATAAATCTAGTCGTACTGATAATAATATTCTATTTGTTGAACAGGAAAACGATAATAGACCGTATATTTCGATAAATATTTTCGGCCGAGCAGTTGTTGCGCTGCTGGACAGTGGTGCAAGTAGGTCAGTTATAGGTGGTCCGGGTATGCATTTATTGCGAATGTTTGATGCTCAAATAAAACATTGTAGCTTAACAATAAGTACTGCAGATGGTAAATTACAAAAGATATCGGGCACGGTAGAGTTGCCTATTCAAATAAATGATACTTTGAAAATTTTAGATATTTTAGTTGTTCCCACTCTCACACATAGTTTGATTTTGGGTTCAGATTTCTGTAGATTTTTTGGAGTCAATATTGATTATAAAACTAATTCATATTTCATTGGAGATCACGGTTTGAAAACATTTGCACATGAAAAGGAAGAAACTGATGAAGTTTGCATCGTTAACAGGATCTATGATGAATCAGACTTGAGTAATAATGAAACTGCCCTACTTAATCGAATTATTGAAAAATTTAATACCCTCTCGAAACCCATTTTAGGGAGAACGAACCTTATTGTACATAATATCGATACTGGTAATGCCGAGCCTATAAAGCAAAGACCACACGTGATGTCACCTTATAAAATGGAATTACTCAAGAAGGAAGTTGACTCCATGTTACAACTTGGGGTGATACGACCTTCTTCTAGTCCTTGGTGTAGCCCGGTATTGTTGGTGGAAAAATCCGACGGTACACAGCGCTTCTGTTTCGACGGTCGAAAATTAAATGAAGTGACGAAGAAATGTGCCTACCCATTGCCCCTAGTTGATCACATTTTGAGTAAGTTGTCAGGTGCTCGCTACCTAAGTAGTATTGACATGAAATCTGCATTTTGGCAGATTCCTTTGTCGTCAGACTCTTGTGAGAAAACAGCTTTTGCTATACAGGGCCTTGGACTGTTTGAATTTGTCGTGATGCCATTCGGCTTATGCAACGCCGCTCAAACACAACAGAAATTGATGGATTCAGTTCTGGGACCAGAGTTGGATCCTTTCGTATTTGTATATCTTGATGATATAATTGTAGTGACTCCGTCTTTTGACCAACATTTAGACATTTTATACAAAGTGTTTGAAAGGTTACAGTCCGCTAATTTAACGATCAATATTCAGAAATGCAAATTTTGTCGTCCTAGTTTGAAATATCTCGGTTTTATTGTCGATCGTGAAGGACTCAGAACAGATCCTGAGAAAACAGCAACAGAAATCAAGAGGTTCATTGGTATCTGTAGCTGGTATCGTAGGTTCGTAAAAAACTATTCAACCATCACGGCTCCCATTACAAAGCTGCTGAAGGGTCGACGCAAATCTCAAAAAATTTTCTGGGACGAGGAGGCGGAAAAAGCATTTCATAAAGTAAAAGAAGCCTTGGTTTCTGCTCCTATCTTGGCTGCACCTGATTTTTCTAAAACATTTTACGTACAGTGTGATGCGTCCGACGTGGGTTTAGGGGCCGTTTTATGCCAAAAGGTTGACGATAATGAAGTGGTCGTCGCATTTGCATCCAGGACATTGACAGAAGCTGAAAAAAAATTTACAACAACTGAGAAGGAATGCCTCGCAGTTATTTTTGGAGTTGAGAAGTTTCGTGCATTTGTAGATGGCGTTCATTTCGTTGTAATAACAGATCATCAATCTTTATTGTGGCTTGGTAACCTCAAAAACCCAACAGGTAGACTCGCTAGATGGGCTATGCGGCTAAGCCAGTTCGACATAGAAATAACCCATCGTAAAGGATCACTGAACGTAATTCCTGACGCTCTTTCCAGAGCCCCACTCGAGACCTGTGTGGTGAATCTTGAGGAAGAAGATATAAATACGGATGTGTGGTATAGTAGGATGTTGGAATCAGTTAAAAATAAACCAGAAAGTTTTTCTGAGTGGTGTATTCGGGATGGTGTTCTCTATAAGTATGTGCCAAGTGAATTCAGTATACGAACAAACTTTCTTGATTGGAAACAAGTCATTCCAAAAGGAAAGCGCCTTTCAGTCCTTAAAGCCAACCATGATGATGCCCAAGCTGCTCATTTTGGAATTTTCAAAACACTCAACAGAATAAAGGAACTTTATTATTGGCCAAGGCTCCTGAAAGATGTGAGAAAATATGTAAAATGTTGTCGGAAATGTAATGAACAAAAGGTAATTTGTTCAGCACGACCTGGTTTTATGGGTCAACCAAAGAAGGTACAATTTCCATGGCAGTATATATATCTGTCGACTTGTTGGGTCCTCTTCCACGATCTAAACGTGGAAATTGTTATGTCCTTTTAGTATCAGATTATTTTACGAAATATTGTATTCTTCATCCGTTGCGAGAAGCAAGTGCAGCACAGGTTGTTGATTTTATAGAAAATCAAGTTTTTCTTGTTTATGGTGCCCCACAGGTTGTAGCTTGCGACAACGGTGTCCAATTTGCAGGTAAACAGTTTCGGAATTCAGGAAAGGATTATGGCGTGGAAATATTTTTCAATGCTAGATACCACCCTCAAACCAATGCCGTTGAAAGGGTGAATCGTGTTTTAGAGGCCGCTATCAGGTCTTATATTAAAGAGGGAGATCAACGGACCTGGGACGATGAAATTCATAAGATCGCCTTTGCAATGCGCACTGCAGTGCATGAGGCAACGGGTCATGTACCTTCGTTTCTGAATTTCGGTAGGTATGTCCCGTCGAATGGCAATTTCTATAGTAGAGTGGTCGACTTAGAATTGGATGTGGATTCTGCAGATGTTGAAAAATACAAAGAGGAAATCGACCAACTACCTCAAATGTATTTTGATGTCCGAAGACACTTAGCAAAAGCTTATGAGAACAATGCTCGCTCATATAATTTACGTAAAAGACCAGCCGATACTTACCACCTTGGAGATCTGGTTTGGAAACGTAACCATGTTCTTTCAAAGAAAAGTCAGAATTTTTCAGCAAAGTTGGCTCCGAAGTTTATACTTTGTAGAGTCAAGAAAGTTATCTCAAACTTAGTGTATGAACTTGTAGACATGAAGGGTAGAAATGTAGGTAAATACCATGTCAAGGATCTCAAGCCTCATGTTGGTAGCGGATAATCAGGTAGGCCATGCATTGTGAGAGTGCTGCGTGAATGTGGCAACGCGTGTTGATGATTGGAGATGGATTTATGTCGAATGTATTCCTATTGATTATATCGAACTAACAAGTTGGTTTGGCTCGGAAATTCTATTCAGTTCGTTACATTCCACTATTTCACGTCTGGAATATATTTTTTGAATTGAAGGGGAGTTTAAAAATGATTTTATGATTATAAAACATTTTTCAGTGGGAAGAGGGAGTGTGTAACGGTCCACTTTCCCGATGGGTAAATAAAGTTTCGCAGCACACCATTTTGACACCCTATACAAATCTGATTTTCAAATTCCTAATAATGATTAATTACGTGCCCTAACTCATATATAAAATTTTAAAATCCCTAATGTTAATTCCGTTAGAAGCCGCCGAATACAACAAAATTCTATATTTCATTGTATCTGTGAACGGGAGCTGTTGAATTCCATAAAAGACACCGATAATTTTTTGTCGCCCTTCAAGGTACCGATAGAACGGCTGCTCGATATTTTGAGCAGATGTAATTGATTCGGAACACTGTCAAAATCTTATTGAAAATAATTTTTAATGTTGAAAGGCCGACCACCACCTAAGGTAATTTTTCTGTCACGAGCAACTGAAAATGCTTATTGCTTCGATTATTATCGTCAATCAGATATATTACATGATATATTATTTTAGGCCTTTTATATTTTTTGTTGTGGTTTTCCATTATACCCGGCATGGTGATTGCCTTTTCATCATGGTATGTCACAAAGGAGCTTGAGAAACTATCTTGCGATGGATGAATTATCGATAACGAAGTTGAGCGAATAGGATAAGAAAAGCTAACTTGGAAATTAAATGAAAATTGATTACATCTGTGACAATGGTATATTTTATGGAATTCAAAAATCACATAAACTCGTTATATCTACCGGCGATCCTGTAAGTACTTCTTCATTCTTATTCTTGAGAAAGTGGCCGATAAAGGAATTCCGAAGATAAGTCATATAACAGCACACAGAGTACCTAACTAGAATTTGGAAACGATATATTTTTTTATGAATTGTCTCTTGTGAAGTGTTCATAACCTAACTGAAATATTACGAATCGATATATATATATATATATATATATATATATATATATATATATATATATATATATATATATATTTATATATATATATATATATATATATATATATATATATATATATATATATATATATATATATATATATACATCCCTCTATCTATAAGTCCTCTCTAGGTAGCGCAGCAATAAGTCTTCCACCAGAAGGAGCGCGTATATTATAGTTTTGGTCGCGTATATGGCATATTTCACTTCCCTTCATCACGAAAATGCCGTAAAATAAAAATGAAAAAAATAAAATTACCATGCAAGTTGATATCTTTACGTCCTCCATCTAAACCACTATATTTGAGTCTTCCGGGTATATATTCGTAGACAAAATCACAGCTCTAAGTACTCCGCGTATATTCTGTTGATTATGAACTCCAGTGGATAGCTCTTCCGACAATGTTGCCAGTCTGTACTCTTTCCGTTGCATTACAAGAGGATATTCTAAGTGAGTTTCAACGTTTTATGCATCAAACAGAATAAGAGGGAGGCGATTGATTCATTTTCAATATCAGTATTATGTAAGGACTCCAATTCGAACATTTATTGCGCCATTAACTTTTTTGTGTATATAAATTACTTCATTTCAATTTTCATTACAATGAAAGTGTTCGTTTCGGATGTTAGTATGGCTATCATTTCTTTTTCTGCTTATCAAAACACATATAATCTATTTTTGTTTCAAATATGTTTCAGATGATAATAAAAGGATTTGCTATTCGAAGTTCATTGTAGAAAACACTCAGGGCAATGGAAATGTTAAAAAAAATATGAATAGGTACCTGAAAATAAAAAAAAAATCTCGAAAAACTCTGTGGTACATAGGGAGACGTGAAAGTTGCTATTGTGTTTTTCTTCAACTCTGACGACCAATTTCCAGGGCCGTAATTTAGAAGGGAATAATTAACCTATTTATTATAAAATATTACCGGAACATCTCGAAATATCAAATTAATTTTAATTTCTCAGTATGAAGTGAACGTCGAAGATCCAAAAACAACAACAGAAAATACAGGTCCGTATTTAAAAATTAAAATATGGTGGTGGCCCAATTCAGATGACACCCCTTATAAAAGATTCATGGATATATTCTGATAGCCCATATCAAGTGCCAATAGCAAAATGTAGACAGATTTTCAATATGTCTGCGAATAAAGAAGATACTGGCAAAAAAAAATTGGGAGTTTTTGGTTTTGCCTGTATATCTCCAGAACCAAAAGAGCTATGTTCAATTTTTTTACATAATTAAATAGGTCTCTAAAATACGCAACTTTACCACAATTTAACCGACAGCCTATCTTTTATCGTTTACGAGATCCCCAAGTACAGAAACGAATTTGAATAGCCCTGTATATGAGTTCATGGAAGGAAAGATTATCATATCTGATCTCATGCTACTAAAATTATATAACCGATACGAGTTCGATTTATTTCTCTGTTTATTGAGTAAAGTAACGGTAGATAGATGTATCCTGAATTATATTTATTTTGAATCTCCCCCTCAGTTCACGTGAAATTCTTTGAAACTTATATGGTGTTTCCTTTCATATGGAATTGATGAGGATAAAAACAAACTTTATTCTAAGAAAAGAATTTCGATATCAAAATGCAGCGTCGAATTTTTTGAATCTTCAAATATCCTGTGACTTAAACTTTTGAAAATGTTTTCAAAAAGGGCGAATTCAGCATGACACCTCTAAAATTATTATGTTATTATGAAAATGACACTTTTTACTCAACTCATTCAACATTATTATATTCGAAATTCTGTATTTCCGATAGAATTTTCACAGAACGAAGGTTGAAGTCACCAACCATTGTTCTATCATGATTCGAATGTAGTATATTATTCAAGGAGCGTATGATGATGGCTATTATTCACGGGGTGAAGTTCACCTAAATCCTCGAGAGAATATTAGCCATTATACGCGAGTAAAATACTATACTTTATCCCCGACTGTACTGTATTTGTGAACCAGTGTATACCACGTTTAGGTTTGCCAGTGTAGAAAGACTGATTTGTTTAGGTTGTTTTTTATGTACTTTTTCCTTTCTGTCGGAATGTGAAATTTGGATTGGAATGTTTCATGTATTTATTCTGAACTGGGTGTCGAATATAACAGTCTTCTGCATTTAGTTGTTTTAATTAATTGTTACCCTTATAAGTAATTTAGTCCGAAGTAAGGACATAACACCGACTAAAAAAATTGTTGAAGTTTTTTTGTTGTAAAATTTTGTTACATTACATCCATATTTTCAGAAATACTATTATGTAGGTCTAACAAATATTTCATGCATTACTGTTGACAGATTCGAGTCAAATTATATCTTTTTCGATATGACACGCACATTCATAGTCGCTGATAGTACAGGGTAGACGCTCCTTGCCTTTTTTTTATATATAGGTAAAGAACTGAATTGGAAATATTTGGTGGTTTACACGATAGAATTTTTGAAACCGATTGTTTGTAGCAAAACGATATAATATTATAGCTAAATGAAGGAAAGATTTGACGGAATTGAATAATGACTTATTATTCACTAGTTAATAATGGGTAAAACTGAGGTCGAGCAAACAAATGTATAATGAGTACATTATTCAATCGTCGTGGATAAAAATAATGTACTGCATATGCGATCGAATATAGGGAAGCAACAAGAACAAGAGAATGTAAGTCACTTCAAGTATTTTGATGTTTCTTTCAGAAATCAAGAATAATAATTCTTACTTTTTCAGATTGTGGTAGGTTAGAAAACTAAAAAACTACGAAAGACATATTTATCCACAATCGCTTCATTTCAATTTTCATTACAATCGAAATGTTCGTTTAGGATATTATTATTGCTATCATTTCTTTTTCTGCTCATCAAAACACATATAATTTTTTTTGTTGTATATATGTTTCAGATAATTATAAAAGGTTTTGCTATTCGGAGTTCATTGTAGAAAACGCTCAGGGCAATGGAAATGTTAAAAAATATGAATAGGTACCTGAAACTGAAAAAAAAAATCAAAAAACTGTACGGTACATAGAGAGACGTGAAAGTTGCTATTGTGTTTTTATCCAACTCAGTCGACCAATTTCCAGGGCCGTAATTCAGAAGGGAATATTTAACCTAATTATTATAAAATATTACCGAAACTTCTCGAAATATCGAATTAATTTTAATTTTTCAGTATGGAGTGAACGTCGACGATCCAAAAACTACAACAAAAAATACAGGTCCGTATTCAAAAATTCAAATATGGGGGTGGCCCAATTCAGATGACACCCCGTATAAAAGATTCATGGACATATTCTGATAGCCCACATCAAGTGCCAATAGCAAAATGTAGACAGATTTTCAATATGTCTGCGAATAAAGAAGATACAGGCAAAAACAAAATTTGTGATTTTTTGGTTCTGCCTGTATATCTCCAGAACCAAAAGAGCTATACTCGATTTTTTTACATCATTAACTAGGTCTCTGAAATACGCAACTTTGCCAAAACTCAACTGACACTCTATCTCTTATCGTTTACGAGATCCCCATGTACAAAAACGAATTTGAATATCCCTGTATATTATGCATGCATCAAAAACAAAAATGAATCGGAAGTTTCACATTTCATTGTTATGTTTTCTGCTTATGTTTACGACGTTTATCTTGAAAGATATATATTATTTTCACGTAGCATTCATCCACTATCAGACTTGTCTTATGTAACATGTTCGTTCATATTCTAAATGTGCTTCCTGGAACTCGAAGGTGCAAAATGCTCTATTTTGGACAGAGTGTCACAAATAAATAATATTTTTTTAACTCAGCTACTCAAAATGAAAATAAAAGAACCAGAGGAAAGAACCTGCTACAACCTAATTCCAATCACTGTCTCAGTTCAGCTAGAAAATATTTATGTTTTTAGGCAATAATGGCTCAATCACTCATTTATAAGGTGAAACTGGGTTAAAGAAAAACAGTTATCAAAAACTTCCAATCGCACCTATAACTTAGCTGAATTTTTTAAATACCTAACGGATCATATATTTCTAGTCCTAACGTTTTAATTTTTTTGACATAAGTTCCAATTGAATAAATTGAAAAATTCAATGAAACCTATCAATCTATCTAAACGTACGCTGAGAATCAAAACCTGTGGAAACACTGGAAACGTAGTGATGATCAATCATTTCATCGAATGTTCTTGGTTTTAATAGGTTTTCTTATGCGAAATTCACACATATTCCATTATTGTATATTATGCTTGATCAAAAAAGTTCTGCTCAGAAACTCATCTAGGACTATTCCATATTTGAATCATTGATAATGTCTGAAGTAACCTCAGTTCATTTTGCAAAGGTTCCGGGTGCCACAGTGCTACAACGAACATTCGTGCATATTCCTTGGAATGAACAAATTTGTACAATTGGAACCAACTAGTGCAGGTCGATATTCAAGTAGGTAGGTAGGTTGGTGTGATATAATATGCCAGAAAGAAATCAAATATTTTGAAGAAGTGATTTTCGGTTTCTTCTCCAGCATGTCGATGATAAAGAAAACAGAAAAAAAAACTTTTCTGAAAGGGGTAACACCAAATATTTAGTATAAGGTCTCTGTCGATATGTGTAAATGAGTAATTCACTGGAAGGAATGAATAGTCTTCGTGATTAATATAGACCCTTCCTTTTTATAATGTGAATGACTAAAACATCTATGATGAAAACTTAATTCTCCCCACGAAAAATATTGAGGTTCGTACATCGTATATGTTCGTAAATAGTATATGGCAAACATATCTGTTTTCACTGGGATCACCTGTACATTTAGTGATTTTTAATCCTTATGTGATTCTGTAGGTATTCCAATGTTATTTACATTTTCAATATTTCGCAATTCTCATAATTCTCAATAATAACTGTTCATCATGGTCATTCGAAAATAGAAATCACTCAAAATATTCTTTCATTCGAAATTTTTCTTCAGGAGATTCTAAGAACACTTCGTTATATCCTAAGAATTGAAACCAATGGATCGGCATGTATTTGATTGTCTACAAAAAATGCTTCAATAAACTGGAAGTTGAATTAATTTTCAAAAGGCTGTCATGAAAAATATATTAACGGTGTAAATGGAACCTTTGGTGTAAGAGTTGAAACTATTTGTAGCGATAAATTACCCTAACATCAAGGTCAGTATCTTCAGAAGAAGATAATTAAGTATCAATTTCATCTTATTTTCAAGACTGTACTTTTCATTGTGTTTCTTAACCCTCCGAGGCCATTTGGAATACCTGTCGAAATTTTCCGTTTCCTCTTGAATTACAATAAGATTGGTCCCGAAATACAATTTCAAAATATAGAATATTTCCGATGATGAATAATGCTATCGAAACAATTGAAAATTCATGTTGTCATTAAATAGTTCCCGCAAAGTTTCGAAGAATGAAAAGTATTCATTTTCAATTGAACCTGATATTAGAAAAAATATCTATATGTAACAGTTTGAGAACAAACTTCTCAACGTCATTATGATGGGCCCCCATTTAAGGACCGCGTACCTTCACTCCAGTCGCATCACATCAATTCACGATCGGCACTGATTATTATTCATGAAATTCGATATTTTTGAATTTGAAATCGTTTTTTCCCATTTTCAAACGATATGAGATATATAACATGTTTGGAACATTTCAAGTGGTGTAATAGTATGAATAAATCTTTCATTTTTATGTATGTGAAATTTCAAATCATTCACCCAATCGCTTTGAACCAATGTGACGAAAAAAAAACCTTTAATAAGCACTGATTTCGTTAATCGGATCTCCCGCCTAAACCGTCCCTGTAACTGTTACCGTTTTCCAGATACCCATGCATTGAGTCAACTTTACTAACGCGATATGATTCTCGAAAACGTTTCCCAATACCTGAATGAATTCAATATTCCCTAAATGTAGCCGAAGCAGTATTGCCAAATCGTTGGAGGCCCTATCTACTGTGAATTGTTAATGACTAATACAGCGGAGGACGGATCCACTGAAGGACAGAAAAAGCATATACGCGTGATAGTATACGCCCAACAGCGACATCACCCTCAGATATGGAGAAAACGGCAACTAAAACTATACGAAATAGCGAAAAACACGTTTTAGGTCATCCTTCTGAAATTTTTTCTGGGAATGTTTTATGAAGTCATGGACCGTTTAACATGTGAAGTGATAGGTCTTCCGTATACGGAGGACTCATCGCACCCGGAGGACCTATTAAATGCAAATGTACTATTATCGGAGGACCTATCTACTGTGGGATATATATATATATATATATATATATATATATATATACATATATATTTTTATCATAAATTGTCCCTTGTGAAGTGTTCATATTTGTCACGAAAGTATTTTGTGAACTTTAAAACGGCCGTTTTAGAAGTGTATTTCTTGTTGGTTTGATCTTTGATCCAAATCGAATATTTATTGATACTTAGATAATACTTGGTTCTAAGATACCATTTGGTTATTTCATTGTTACTTGGAGTTTAAATTCCTCTATATGAGTTAGATGAAATAATCCCCATTCTTTTTTTGTAAGCTGATACTAACCATCAATAGATTATATATATTTTTTGTTAATTGGCGTATCTCCTTTTGTTTTGTACAACCCCTTCCTCGTCAATATTCATTGTCTGGCGCCCTTTGCTTACAGACATTCTAGAAAACACGACCCCGCCTCCGACTATATGAGTAGCCAGGCTCTGACGACATTAATTTTTTGAATGCCCGAGTGAATTATTTAACCAACTGATTTTTTTATTTTTGGTATTCACCTGATTTTAGTTCACTTTGATAGTAGAACCCAAAACTAACGTCACACCATGATGAACAATGAAATAAACAGACGAATTCAAACTTTCAATGGAAATTTGGTGCAAATAGCGAAAAAAAATACGACATTTTATAATGAGTATGCTACAAAAATTCTGAACATTCAAACTGTATTGGGTAAACATACGAATGATATCGATGCGGCAGCGAAGAGGGAAACCGTCTTGGTTGATCAAGTGAAAAGTTTTCAGAAAACAATCAAGGACCTCATGAATCAGTATCACGGGGAAATGATGTCACATACAACTACCTTGACCGATAGGCTAAATGGTTTTCAACAAAAGTTTGATGAAACTAATACAATAGTGGAAATGACATTATTCCAACATAACAAAGATATCACTAAAATAAAAAATTACATATACGCTTTGATTGAATCTCGAAAACAAATATTCGATTTGATCAAGTAGAATTCAGTATACTATCTGCTATCAGCATGAAAGGACATTCAAAAGAAAAACTTCAATTGGTAAATGAACTCCAAAGGTCAGCTCGCAAAATATTTCTACGTCGTTGAACTATAATCAAGGGGTTGGATGACTTGTGGCAAATGGACTTGATCGAAATGCGTCCCTACGGCTCTCAAAATCGAAATTTCAAACTTATCCTGGTTGTAATTGATTGTTTTTCGAAATTCGTATGGACTCGTCCGCTGAAATCGAAAACGGGTGAGGAAATTACCAAATCGTTTGCAGATATTTTGACACATACGAAACGATGTCCGAAAAATCTACAGAGTGACCAGGGCTCCGAGTACTACAATAAAAAATTTCAAAGTCTCATGAAAACACCTGCGATAAATCATTATAGCACATTCAGCATCATGAAGGCCTCTATGGCTGAACGAGTTATTAGAACATTGAAAGAAAAACTCTACAAATATTTCAGTTTGAACGGCACCTACAAATGGCTGAATGTTTTACCTGAAATCACTAAATGCTACAATGATACGCGTCATTCAAAGACGGGCATGAAACCATCAGAAATCAACAAATTCAACGAAAAAGACATTCTAAAATCGGTTTATTCTCATCTGAAAATAGCAGGGCCGAGTAAATTCAGAGTCGATGATATTGTGCGCATATCGAAGGTCAAACATGTTTTCGACACGAGCTACAAACCCAATTGGACTACAGAGCTCTTCAAAATCATCAAGGTCAACATTACCAATCCGGTCACTTTCATGTTAGAAGATATGCAGGGTACACCTATTAAGGGGGCATTCTACGCGGAAGAGTTGCAAAAAACTGCCAACCCTGATGTTTATTTGGTGGAAAAAGTTTTGAGGAGAAAAGGAAGAAAAATGTACGTATAATGGCTCGGTTTGGATGCCACGCACAACAGTTGGATCGAAAACGTTAATTTCATATAGAATCTTATGGAAAACTAGGACACATTGGATCGGTAGGGAGGCCTTTCTGTGATGTGTTGTTTAACACGCAGCAAAAATCACGTGATGTGAGGCTATAAAAGATCATGCAAGCGTCAACGTTCAGTTTGAAAACAATGTCGGTCGATAGTGGTTGTGAAACAATGTTCGATAGTGACGAGGAATACAACGAAACTCTAGATGCCATAGAGAAAGCTTCGAGGCGATACGAAATATTGGCAAAAAACGAAAACCAATTGCTGTTGATGGTCTTTCCCATGGATTCATATGAAATTCGATGCGGTCTAAGTCCATCCAGAGACTTTAGCTCGTGCATAATACTCAAGCAACAATTATCTCTGTTTTCCATCAATTTTACCTCATTCGAGTGGGAAACTCTGATTGGTATTCTGCAAACGATAAAGGAAAACTTCTTCGATTCAGAAATCGATGGTTATGTGGACGACTATGATCCGATATCAATAAAGTGTGGAGACTACATTCACGTTACGCAGTACATTGAAAGTAATACAAAGCAAGTTTCAATTACCAAAGCTGTAACGAATATGGAGCTGTCTCAGCGGGATGTCAACTACGTGCTCAATACTCACTTGGGGGTGCTGTCAGACCGTGTGGCCATGTTGGATGCTCTGAATTTTTATGATTATTATCGAGGTGTTTTTGACATTATTTAATCTTGGTTGCGTGAGAATGAAACCAATTTAACTTTAGAGGAAATTATAACAGGTTTTTTTCAAGCCTCATCATTGGATAGTTTGTATGCTAATGGCTTGCGAAAATATGTATTTTATTATAAACAAAAATTCGTATATGACTTATGTAATACATGATTGTAATAAAACACATAAAATGATTTGTTGTTTTTTTTAATCAAAAAATATTCAAAGGAATACACATATAGAGATACATGAGTGAATAAAAAATTTGCACTTTGCAGGAGGAGAAGCTAGCCACTCGTGCCAGCGGAACGTCAGGAAGAAATTTCAAAAAATTTAGGCCTTCACTCTCGAACAAAAGTAGTGATTCTGAAAACCTCCGCCACGAAAGCCTCAACCATTTTGTCAAAGAATGTGCTTTTATAATGACGGTAGCAAACTAGACTGATAAGATACCCGAAATAATTGATTATTAATGGGAAAATGATATTTTTGAATTCTTTGGAACATTTCATTACCGAACAATCACTATTGATGAGATGACACACAAGAAAATTTCTTTATCAAGGAAATAACATGTGTAGTAGGTGAAAATAAAATAACAAGACATATTATATAAGAGAAAAACATCAATGAAAGCCTTCTGAAAGAATAAAATAAAATTAGCATGTCTAGGAAGATCAGTTGAATTCATTTACAAAAATCATTCCACTATACAAATACTTCATTAGAGTGATGAAGATCAAAAGTTACAGGAAAAGTGGGATCAATCATCAATGGTGGAACTGCAGGAATACCTCCTTGAGAAATCAAACAGTGACATTGATAGAGCAAGGTTACAAGCAATATCTGATAAAGAGTTAGTAATATGGCTACCAGCTCTTCCATCATCACAACTTGGAACTTTTTTAGACAGAGATACTCTTCGAGTAGCAGTAGCCCTTTGTTTATGAGCACAAATCTGTGAACCTCATGAATGTAGTCGAAATGGAGCATATGTCGATGGCTCGGAGACTCATGGCCTTAGTTGTCCATTCAGTACGGGGCGTCTTTCGCGCTATCATGCTCTTAACGACACTGCCGAACAAGGTTTGGTTTCAGCTAACCCATCAAATGTGGAACCTCATGGAATCTCTTCTGATGAAGACAGAAAACGCTCCGACGGAACAACCCCAATACCTTGGTCGAGGTATCGTGCTATGATATGGGATGTTACGTGTGTCGACGTCTTCGCTATGTCTAATTTGAGGACCGCTATCGTAGCTCCCAGAAAACTAGCGGATCGGGCAGAAGAACGAAAACGCTCGAAACGTTATGAATTTCAATACCATTATTTCGTATCAGCATGGCTTTTAACACCCTCGATAGTTCTAAGACAAATTGTCTGGACGTTATAGAACAAATAGGGGCGAAAATCAAGAACGCCACCAATGGAAATCAATCGGTGAATTTTCTGATGCAACGTTTGAGCATAGAGATAGTTAGGGAAATCGGCTGTCCAATTGCAAAACACAGTAACTGCATTAATACACAAGTTGACAAAAATCGATTTTTCTAAAATTTACAAGCCGCAAGTCATTATTAATAAAATTATCAAAAAAATCTCATGGAATGTTAGATAACCTGCATTTACAATTTTTGAACTATTTTTTATTCAATTAATCAGCCATGATAGTAGATCGACAGTCCAATAACTAACTTTGCATAGATTTCAATAAAAAATCAAACAAATTGTTTTATATCGAAACACAGTAAATGCCTATGCTGTGTTTTATTATAAAATAATAAGTATTTCATTTTTTTTACCGCACAGTAAGGGCTCTTACTGTGTTTTGACAAAGTTTATTTAATATATCAGAAGGTAAAAAATGGATAATTTAAGAAATAGAAAATACAATGCAATACTACATCTTTATTATTCCATAGAATAGGGGTGAAACAAATAAGTAAATATTTAACACAAAAACCAAAACAAAATATATTCTTACTAATAAGCTAAAAAACGTTCATTAAAAGATTTTGGTGAGTCAAAAAGGAACAAAAATTATACGAAACAGGTAACATTAAAAAAAAAAAGACTAAGAACCGCCATCTACGGCTTCCAATTGTTCATGATTTACCAAGTCCAAAGATGTTTCTGACTCTGCTAGGTTTTGCCAAAACACATTTCTATTCTCGGGTATCAATGGCAAATCAAAGTCTTTTAAAATAACAGTTTTTTTTCCCCGTGAAATTCCTCGTGTATTTAAAGCATTAGGCGTAAATGTACTAGGAACATGTTTTTTTTTTGTAAAAAATCCAATTCCTTGTATTCGTCATTGAAATCGGTTTTATATATCATGCAACTACTTTCCCGTGTAAAGCAAACTTCTACTAGATTTCCTAACAAAAACCCCTTTAAAGGATCATCCGTTTTTTTTGTGGTACGATTCTTATTTTGCCATAAGTGGAATTGATTTAATTCAAGTACTTCCAATTTTTTTCTAGAGTGTCTGACAAGTTCAGTTAATCCTTGAAAGTCATAAATATTTCTGTTTCTTAGAATCTGTTGTTCTATATTTCCATGAACGCCATCGGCAGCCATGTGGGTTTAGCCCTTTGTAAGATATCGCATAGTGATCTCCTGTGGTCCGGAAGCACGATTAACCTCATCAGTAAACAGGGACGTATAAAGAACCGAATTTTTGTTCTGGGATGTACAGTTATCATCCCAGAAAATAAAATGGGAGGCATCTCTTTCTTTTTTTGTTATTTGAAATAAAGCGTCAACAATTGAAACAGTTTATGTAAACGCAAAACATTTTCCTTCTTAAAAATGGGCGTCTTTCTTGTTTTCATCCTTTTGTTGTTCTTTTTAATTTGAGTTTCATTATCGTCGCTAGATGATGTATCTGACATCGAATAAAAGTCTTTATCCTGGTCATTGTCATCGACGGGACTTTCCAAGCGATTGAATTCTAAAAGCGCAATATTATCCTGAGAAAATTCTTTAGAGAACATTGTTTTTAAGTGCTCAATATAGATTTCCTTTTGGCTATTGCTTTCGGTATTAGACAAAAAGAATGTAGATGTTTCATAATTAACCCTTGGAAATAGCGGAAGTTCATCACAATTCTATAAAAAAAAATCGACGATAAAATTCAGAATATTAAATTTCATATTGATAGTTTAACGTACCTTTATCGCGCGAGCTGAAGAAACAATATTCTTTGTACACGTCCTTACAGGCAACATTTTATGAGGCAACATCCTCACTATCCCTTTGGCTACTAAAGTCGAACTGAGTATAAAACGCGACACTCTTACAGTTATATGGTGAAGTTTATAATGGCGGGGCTAACATGTTCTGGGAAAATCATAACCAATTTCTCAAATCGAAACACAGTAACTGAAAAAAACATAATAAAACACAGTAACTACTTGGTAGTTACATGGTTTTGAAATGAGTTTTGTTAGTTACTGCCTTTTGTTAAGAGAAAAAACTGCACCGACTGTCAGTTACTGTGTTTTGGACATGCCAGATCTTCCTCATTTATTATCCGACTTTAGTTTTAAAAATGCCAAAAGATACAGCAAAACACAGCAACTCCAAATAACTGAAAAAGGCGATTTTCGCTAAACTGTCAGTTACTGTGCTTTGCAATGG